>JARHVA010003942.1:805000-1405000 GCA_037957365.1 Torreya grandis | reverse complement strand
CCCTTTGAAAAGATTATTTCAGACAAAATGCCTGAGACAATTCCTTCAAAATTTTTGAAAGAGCCAATTCCTTTTAAAAAGTTGAAAAGGACCAATTCTCAATAAAAGTTGAAAGACCCAATTCCTTAAAAAATGTTGAAAGAGCCAATTCTTTTGGAAAAGTTGAAAGAGCCAATTCCTTTTAAAAAGTTGCAAAGGACCAATTCTTGAGAAAAGTTGAAAGAGCCAATTCCTTCAAAAAAGTTGAAAGAACTAATTCCTTTGAAAAAGTTTCAAAGGACCAATACCCTAAAAAATACCCTTTAAAAATATTGAAAATGTACCCTTTAGACTTTTTGCAAAGGACACTTCCATTAGAAAAAGAACCATCAAAATTTTTGAAAGTGACCCTTCAAAAAGATTGAAATGGACCAATTCTTTTAGACTTTTTATTTCATACAAAATTCTAAAATAATTCCTTTGAGAGTTGAAAAGAAAACCTAAAGCAAAACCTTGCCAAAATAAATAATACTTGTGCAAAAATACCAAAATAACACTTACAAAAAGACTAAATAAAGGCTTCTGAAGGAAATAACACTTGACACTTTGCTATAGGGATAAACAAAATAAGAATGTTGTACTTAGCCAAAATGAAAGATGCAAAACTTGGGTGTTAAAATTGGCTAACAGTAACCACATGTGTGAATAGTCAATTAACATGTAAGCATTTAGAGATTTGGTCTAGTCTCTACTTAGCGGCATCCCATATGCATCAGGAATATCCACCACTTAGATGTTAATGAACTATTAGGTCCTTAGTTTAGAAGAAATTTAAATGTAAACATTAATCAATTTGCTAATCACTTTGACTCTTGATTTATCTAATTGAGTCACAATCCTATCATATTTACTTAGATTCAAACTTAATTTTTTTAAAACACCCTTAGGCATGATGTTTGCAGATGCACCTAAATCTACCAAACAATTATGTTAATTCTTACCAAAGATCATGACTATGAGAAGGAAAGGTGGAATGTCTACCTTATTTTTATGTATTACAATGTTAGCATTTGTATCCTTTTGAGAATTACCAAGATTCTTAGAAAAATTTTCCAACAATAGATCCCTTTATTCTATAATCTAAGTCAACTCATGCAAGATAATGTTAGCTTTGATCTTTTTCATGTCTTCTACTATATTATATCTAGTCCTATTAGAAGAATTAGATGTATCAACATTAGGTTTAGAGGTACTTCCCTTAGGAGGATCTAGATTATTTTTTATGTAGTATCAAGAGGGGTGTCAAAATTATTTTGTGGAGTTGAGGTATTCAAAGTTAGTTTCTACTCTTTGTTCCTTAGAGGATAGGTCTTCTTCAAATATTATTGAAAAGCATTAATCTTTTTAGGGATATCCCCAAGTTCATTATCTTCTTGGAAGGGGAAATCAAATGTCTCAACCATGAGAGTTGAATTAGAAGATTTAGATGAGCTTAAAGAACTTGAATTACTTGCAACACTGTTTTTATTAGGTACAAATTCAAAATTATCCAATTCTTCTTGAAAAGCTTCAAAAGCATTGCAAAATCTAGACAATCTAATTCACCATGTTTTTAAGTGTAATACATTCTAAAATAATTAGGCAAATCTACATCACCAAGATTTATATTAGGTACATTACTATTAGAGGTGACTCATTATTGTGGTTGATGTTATTATTTTGAAATTTGTTTGATGGCCTATTGAACCTTTCAAAAGATAAGTTCCTATTAGAGCCTTATCTAGTATTTCTAACTTGTTTTTGTAGATGAATGAAATAAGTTCTTGTATTTTGAACCATCTTCAAGATAAAATCATTCTCATTCTTGGGTACCTCAAAATCATGAACTTGAGTATTGCTACTAGCTATAGGCATCAAAGCTCTCTGGCCTTGTGGATGAGATCTATTGGTAGAGTTGTTCAATAATCCCAAGTTTTGGCTAGGATGTGCATGGTTCAAAGGTAATTGGTTCATAACTAGAAGTTGATTTAAGGTAGGAATATTTTTATTTGAATTGAGAATGACATTTAGAATAGGAAAATTTGGATTAATGTTGAGAATACTATATGTCATTTGTCCTTGTGGTTACATTTGGTCATTAATGATCATAAATTCAACATAAGCTAAGGCTAATGTATAATGGCCTAAGCAGATATTTTAAGAAACACATAAGTCATGGGATCCAATGCATCTTTATAGATCTCTAATACTAAAGCCTCATCAGGTCTGTAAGGAACTATGGTTTTGTTAAACATTTTTTGGAATCTAGCATTGAAGGCTCTTATGGGCTCATTTGAGTCTTTTTTTATTATGGTAAACTATTGGTACAAGACACATGGACTAATGATTTTACCAAATTGATCAATGAATTAATTATTAAAATCATTACATCTAACTATGTAGTTTTTAGGAAGGTTAAGGAACCATTCATATGCAACATCTTTGAAAGTAAATGGAAATAATCTACATGACACATCTTCATGAACAACATTCAAAAGTCTTAAAGTAGATTTGAAACATTTAATGTGTTATTTGGTAGTTATAACACCATTAACACTAAAATGAGGTAAATACTTTTTAGGATTATGAAGAAGGCCATGTACCACACCTAGCACATTGATTGAAGAACCACTTAGCCAAGCCATACCTTGATAGGGATTGAACACATGAGCACCCTAAATGGTGAATTTGGTTGAGACTTTGAATGTCTATGCTTACCTTTATCTTGCCTAGATTTCTTATGCACTTATAATGAAAAAATGGGAACACTTATCTCTAAATGTGACTTGGTCTTTATCCTTGGCAATTCTAGCTTAAGAGCTTTGAACCTTGTTTGAAATACAATGTGTAAATCTTATATTTACAAAGAATGATGATCAAACTTGCACATTAAGAAAAATTTTCACAAATATGTATAAATAATAGTAAAAGACATCAATATTTAAATAAAGTATCTCAAAGATGTGTCCAAACATGTAAATATGAATGATTTGTATATGTTCAAGTTAAAATAAACTCAAATTTACAAAGGATCCAATCAATCTTTGAATATAAAACTATTACTAACCTAAAACACCTTATATTCATAGATCTTAAGCTATCCTTATCATAATTAAACATCAAACTTCAAAAAACATCTATCTTTGTCTAATAAGCATAAAGACCTACACAAATATGATAAAATAAACACAAATATGCAAAGAATATATCAATCTTTGAATAGAATTCACCAAAACTAGCAAAGATGTTGCAAATTTTCAAATATTTAACTCACCCTCCTAACACCAATTTTTTCCCCTGTTGATCCATATAAATGTATCATCAAATTCATATAGTGTTTAAGAAACACTTCTCATTTCTAGATTCAAAGATTCCATTGCATGAGTTTCTAGTTGTGATAATCCTATCATCTTTGGTGGGATAGAGGTAGAACAAGTTGACTGTTTCAAAAATTTATATTAGTTGTTGCTTGGAAGCTACCATGGCTTAATAGTTGATCTTTGATTTTGGAGATTACCTATGCTAATCTGAGTGAATTATGCTCAAAACATAAGTCTAAATCTAAACTAAGATGAATATTCATAATGAAATTGATCTAAGGTGAATTGATAAAAAAGGAGTAAAAGGAAGGGTAAGGTAGAAAAGATAGGTGTTGTTGATATTTGTTTCAAACATTATGACAAATTTTCAATTTCATCTGAACATGCATTTAACCAATGTATAACATGAAATAACATAGGCTCAAATCTTACCACATTTTAATCAAACATCTAAGGAAATTATGAAAAGATGAAAATAAGAACAAGATTTGATTTAAGAATTTTACCCCTGCAAGTAAATAACATTATCCTAGTGCAAGAAGAGAAAAGAAAGCAAAGTAAACCTAAGAACTTTTAACTAATCTAGAATTAGCATAAATTAGTAACTCTACATTAAAAACTCACATCCATAATTCACAAGAACCATTCAAATATGAAAATAAGATCGAATAAATGAGATAGAAACCATGATAGCAATTCACAAAAACAAATATGGGCAAACTTTTTAGAACTCCTTGCTTATATTAATTTGCTCATATGTTACAAATAGGTTTTTGTCTCCAAAAACTCTCTCCCCTTTACAATTGTCAATACCTATTTATCTAGACAATTCATGAGGTATGATAGTTAGTAATGAAAATTTATATTTGTACATGTGTATATGATAGCTATATTTTCTATTACATTATAGAAAAAAAGACCTTTTCTAATATAGTGACCTATAGGCAATGTACTTAACAATTTATGCATGCCTTCACAAAAAGAATATTCCATTTCAAAAATATAAAATGCTAGTTGCAAAAGAATATTCCTAATCCAACTAACTCTGAGACCTTGGTGTTGTTGTAGTCTTTTGCCTTTCTTACGGGATGTTCATTCTATAATGTTTCTCATTGATTAGTTGGAGGTCAATAATGGGTCTCATGAACAACTCTCTTTCTTGATATCCTATGTTATTAAGGTCCTTTTCAACTCTTTCCAAGGCTTGCTTGATGCTCCCAGCATCTCCTATCTTCTCCTTAGATGACAACAATAGGCCAATGATCTTATTATTATCCCATATCATTCTTTGGCCTTGGTTCCTTACTTTCTACATGAATTAAAAAGTTCTATGCTTGAACTCCTCATCAGTGATAAGGCCTTAAGGACTAAGTGAGGTGGGCTCTTTGATTAAGCTATTTAATATGAGTAGCATCTTATCTCCATATTATTTGAGGTCCTTGAAAATTTACTCCATCTACTTAGACTAGCTACTAAGGGCTTTGATCTTATTCATTAATATATCCATATCCATGTTTAGATGGGTTAGGCTGATTATTCTAAATTTAAGGATTTCATTCTTGGTTAAGGATTTGATTAAATCCTTTACTTGATAATTGGCAACCTACCATTGGCCAACTTGGCCTGTAGCCATGGAATTTTGTTTATTTATTAACTCTTGTTTGGTTTTGACTAACTTTAAGGAATTGAATAAGTCAATCATGGTGTCCTCAAATAACTTGAATCTATCTTCTTGTATTAACAAAATGGTAGTATCTTATAAATTATTTTGTTGTTGCATCATGCCTTTGATGATAGAATATGATTGATTAGATTTTGCTTGAGCTAGCTTCAATAGGTCCTCTTTAAAGATAGAAACCTCACCATGCCTATATCCTTCCACTAGAGTCAAACCAGTGAATGGTTTCACTTTTTAAAAGTTGAATTTCCATACAATAATCATGTCATTATTTTCTATCACTCTTTCCAAGCTAGTGGTCTCTAGATTAAATTAAACCCCCACTGATGATTGAATCACTTTTAGAGCAAGGGTTTCCTTTTGTGCTCCACCTGATACTCTTGGGGAAGCTATTATTTTATATTCTTCCATTTTTAGAGCCATAATACATGTATTAAGCTCTTCATGCATAATGATGTTGGAAGACTTTATTATTACCCAAAGATGGTACATAGTAGGGACTTTTCTACAATTTTTCATAGTGGTTGTGAATTTACTCAAATTGATCACTAATGGTTTACACTTTGGTTTTGGATTGAATTATTCTTATAAAAATGATAGTTAAAGTCTCTTAGGCTTGATTATGATTAATATAGGGTTGAATTATGACTTTAGTATGTGTTAGGGATCTTTTAAAGGCCTTTTTAGTGCTTTAATGGCGACAGCTAGTTCAAACAGAGAGCTTCATGGCATCCCTATGGCATTTTCACATCTCTTTGCTCATTACTATTTAAAAATTGACCATTGTCTTTTTAAAATTCCACCTTGATCTCACACCATTGGATCTATTTGTCCTAGATTAATTCAGTCCATCAAATCTTGATTTGAGGGGTGGAATGATATTAGTTATTCAATATTATTTCACTAAGATTATGGCACCTATCACCTTTGTGTTTTTCTTAAGGCTCTATTGAAACTTGATTTGGAACGCATTATTATATAAATCTTTCCCAAGTAAATGCATACCATTGATCCTTAAAAAATGTTTAAACTTTAGCTCATGGATCATGGTTTTGCCTCTTGTCATATCCATAGTTGTTTTTAGGATTCTTGACTTTTCAATGTTTGTTATGCACCATCTGGTCATCTTATCCCAAGCAAATGCACTCTATTGGATCTTGATTTGTAAGGTCAAATGAAATTGGTTGCTAAGTGTTATTTGGTTATGAGTGTGACACTTGTCACCTTCTCATTATCTCGGGGCTCTATTGAAGCTTTGACTTATTATGCACTATCTGATTAACTCTTCTCAATCAAACATGTACCATTTTTCTTATGGGTGAAAATGATATTTAAGTCAGGCTTAGGAAAATAAAGAACTTATCATAATGTTTTTAGACTATGGTTTTATTTCATGTTGATAAAAATGGGTAAGACCTTAGGATAAAAATTTCAAGCTAAGTTTTCAACATGATAAAGGGGACACCACGAATAATAAAAGAGATGGCATATAGTCTTAAGATAAGGTTTTTAGCTAAGGTCTAAACCATAACAAAAGGACTGAATGGTTAGTTATACCATGTAGAAATAAAAGGGACCAAGGGGGTCTTGGGACATAAAGGGACAACATAAAAAATTTAGACTAAAGTTTGGTCATGTTTGATAAACATGGCTAAACCTTAGGATAAAAATTGAACTAAGTCCATCACATTATTAATCATTACCACAGAAATTGTTCTTTCCAATTTTCAATTTGATTCAAAAGAACCTGAGCTTGGTAGTTTGAATGAGGGTCTTAAGATGATTTCAATTTGATTTTCAACAAACCAAAGGTTATTAAAAGGCCAAATTGATATAAAATCATGAAACCCAAGCATTGCCCATTCCAAATGGATGCCATTAGAGTTGTAACATGAAACATAAAGATCTAATGTTATCAACATTACGCAAGATTATGTCAAAATTATGAACAAATACGCTAACCAAATTAGATGTGAATGATCTTCAAATGAAAATAACATGCAATCATGCTAATGGTGCTCTGATCAAGTAAATTTTCAATTTTAAGATACAAATATCTAAAAATACCCTAGATGCTAAAGTTAGTGCTATGAGATAGATTCATATAGAGTTTGAAACTAAAGGTAATAAATACATCTATTTAGAAGTGTGCATAGAATATTATGTTCCTTTACCTATTTTACTTGGTTATAAATCTATTTGTAACTCCTTTATGTAAGGGAACCTAAACTTACTTGCTAGCATCATAAACTTGAAATAGTAAGAATACACCTCCAAATTTTTATAATTTTATTATTAGCATTGATCCTAAAGGTCCTATATCTAACATACCTCCTACACCTTATCACTTATAATATGGTAATGTAATTATTATCAAGGAAGATAGGGAAATCAACATATGAACATTTGATGACTATCATATTATCCTTATTTCTATTAGATCACTCATAAATAAATAGATAACCTTAGTCTGGTCATGTTGGATTATTTATCCAAAGTTATTTTCATTATGTTTTATTTAGTTTTAATTTATTTAATTGTTTTTAGTTTTCTTTTGGGTTACTTGAAAATTTTTAGTTGGTTTCATTATAACCAACTTTGAGTAATATTTTTAAACCTTACGAATGTAAAAAAATACAGTGTGAAGTTAACATTGAATATATTTTTATGTTATAATTCTTCCCATCCTAGTCTTATCAGTGGTATGAGAGCACAAGAAAGTAATGGAGTTTTCAAGGGAAGGATAAAAATTTAATTTATTTTGGTTGATTTGTTGATGATAACACAATTTATTTTAAGGCACAATTATTCATAAAAAATACTCCCTGCATATATTATTTTGTACGGTGGCTTTTGAAAATACAATTCCCAGACTTTGTATGATAGTATCACTATGCAATTATAAAACAAGTTGTAAAAGCTTGTTATGTTTCTTTTTAAGAATTACAAAACCTTCATTAAACTAGTAAGTGTATATTTTTTTTAATGATTCTTTTTTCTTTAAAGCCACAATTCTATATGCATGTAACTTTTCAAATCTGAGATCATCTATCACTTAATCTAGATCAATTTCTCCATAAGAATTTATAAGCTTGTGCCTTTTTTACTAGCTGCATCTGCCATAGTGCTTATCAATGCAAGATTTAAAAAGGTGGAAGAAAAATATTCTAGATCCAGGGTGAAATTTTTAATGAACCAAACAACTATATAATGCATAATGATTTACTTGATGACCCAATATGGTATTTAAGAACATATATTTAATGGGTGAGTATTAATATGGATATAAAAAAAGAAGAGATATAGTGAAGAGTTTTAGTATAACATAGGTTTGATATTTCCATTTTATGTATTTCCTAAGACCACAATCAAACGGTCCCATCAAAGTACAAAAAACATTTTTTACATGTAAGTAAATACATAATTATAGATTTTTACACTATGATAAATATTAGTCAAATATTTATTTTTATTTTTTCACATTACCAACAAGTAAGGTTATATAACTTATTTTCCTTATATTCTCAAAATAATAGAAGGCAATTTTGAGAGCATGTATTTTGTTAATAATTTTTGAAGGAGAGATCTAGGGTTCAAAACCCATTATATATGTCTGTGTGTGTGTGTGTGTGTGTGTGTGTGTGTGTGTGTGTGTGTGTGTGTGTGTGTGTGTGTGTGTGTGTGTGTGTGTGTGTGTGTGTGTGTGTGTGTGTGTGTGTGTATATATATATATATATATATGTCAAAATTTCTTTTGAATTTATTTATAAAGGTAGATATAAGGTGTGATTAAATTTTTTTAAAATATTTGAATCTTTTTTAATCATAATCTATCTAGTGGATCAAGGCCAAACCCCACTAATTTTCCTTATTTTTTATAATCACCATGGAAAAAATTATGAGACTAATTTTTGAAAAATGGATGTCTAACACCAAAAAACTATAAGGAATGGTTAATGAATATGGAAAAAAAGATTTTTTTAATGATTTTTGGGAAGTAATAGAAAAATAAACCACATCTCCAACTAAAACTGCCAAATTTATTAAGTCTCAAAGACATGATAAACATGCCCTTGATTTATTAAAATATTCATGTTCTACAAAAGTGATTAATCATATTTAAGCTAATAAAACTAGCACATGTAAACTATTTAAATATATATATATATATGGCATATAACCTACATATAAAAATATTTATCTCCTAATGCAATTGCTTAATAATAATCTTATCACTAAAGAAGATGTATCTAAATATTTCTCTTGCATAAAAACTTTAAAAGAAGAGTATTTTACTATAAGGGGTAAAATTCATGATGACATGTTGACTTACATCACATTTAATGGTCTTAGTTATATATACACCAGTTTTATAAAAATTTTACATCTTAGTGATAAGATTAATGGTGTCATATGAGTTGTTGACTCAACATGAGCGATAATTTATAAAGAAGAAGAGTATGCCTACTAAAGAGACTCACTATACAAATAACAAGTCCCATCATAAATGTCATCAACATGTATAATGATAGTTTCATAATAATTATCTAAAACACTCTCTGAGATACTATCTAAGTCACTCTCCCCACCATTATAGATGGTCTCCACAACATTCTCATCAGCACTCTCTGGGATATTTAAAATGCAAACATCACCATTAGCATTCTTATCACTCTTGTGGTTATTCTAGTGATTTAGCTTCTTTGATATCTCATTATCAAATAAAAGAGCCAAAATATTTCAAATGTGGTGATATTAGACATCTTACAAATCTATGTCCTTCTCAACAATCCCACTCTCCACATAAAAATAAAGCTAAGGCAAATTAAGTGTATCATTCAAATGTTATATATTCTATTTACTCCATCTATTATATTTATTTTGACACTTCCTCTTATTATGATGCATCCTATATGAACAAGTTTTATAATCATGATGGACATGATGATTCACCCATCTTGTGTGAGTTACTAGGCTAAAGATCAAGATCTATTTTAGTAGCATTTTGTCTTATGTTCTTGATTTTAGTTCCATTTTTGGATTTATATCTAATATTCATGACTTGGAGTAAATAGTATTATTTGATTTTTATTCTTTTGGTGCATATCTTATCACCTTTCACTTGATAGAGGAGAAGATATTATATTTGATGTGTGTTCAATCAGTTGTCAGTGATAGTACAAGTTGATAGGAATTGTTATCACCTTTAGTGTTGAGCAAAGGTCATCAAAATTTGTTAGACATCAAGGATATGTGTTATACTTATTATGGGTTAGTCACATTTATAGGCTTCTGAGTGGAGTCTTATTAGGATCAATTTAGTTGGATAGGCTTTGATTGTGTTATACTATATTATGGTATGATGATCGCAAGGGATGCGTAGGCCTTGATCATGTTCATTATCCTTTTATGCCACAATTCATAGGGTGGGAATATGTATGGAATGGCATCATTTTTGGTTAGTATCATGATGTATATTACCCTAATTATAATTGCTTTAGAGTTTATTTGATGACTTTAAAGTCATTGCTCTAGTTCTTTCATACCCCTATGTATCAAGGGAAGTTTGTTGGATTATTTATCCAAAGTTATTTTATTTATGTTCTATTTAATTTTAGTCTATTTAACAATTTTTAGTTTTATTTTAGGTTAGTTGAAACCTATTAGTTGGTTTATTTATAACCAACTCAAGTAAGCTTTTTAAATCTTATGAATGTATAAAAATAAAGTGTAAAATTAACATTGAATATATTTTTCTATTATTATTCATCATGTCCTAGTCTTATCAGGTCCTTAACAAAATCATGAAAGAATTTGTTTAGTCATATGATGACATTCTTAAAATTTAACCTTGCATGATTTTCCATAATATTATTAATCCCTAGATGACTCATGTTCAATAAAAGCAATGAAAACTACCTCCATAGGTCTCTAAGATTTGCCACAAAGAAATTATTAAACTCTTTCATGCTAAGTTCATTAAGCTAATATAATACTATGAGTGGTTTTATAACATAATTTTCATTTGCATTAAATTCATAATGGTTATTTATATATGTATTGACTTTAATACTCTCAAATTAGCATGTACTAATGACAATTTTACATTACCTTATATTTATACCATTTTTTATTTTATAGACAACTATGAAATGCTTTCCCTCATGGATGATTTTTAAGGAATAATTATATTCAAATTTCCCAAAAACATCATCATAAGACTACATTTACCACCAATTAGGGCACATATTAATATGTTGATATGCCTTTTTTCCTTAAAAACACTAGGGAAACCTACCAATGGGCCATGACCCACATTTTTCATGATCTTATCTAAGTATATCCCTCCCATCTTGTACATATCTTTAACCCTTTGTCTCACATGGGTTAATGCTTGCACAAAAAGATTATTTAGATAAGGAATATGTCATTTATTTCATTAATCATGTGTTCATTAAATATTGATGCAAAAAAAATAGGACAACCTTCTAGAGGCTATAACTGTTTACCTGTAACTCTGTTTGAGCTCTTCCATATGCCAAAACAATCATATCAAAAGTTTAATTCTTCCCTAGGCCACTCTATTTTCTTAGATTTTATTTCTATATTTTTTGGAGGCCAAACATGATCATCTAAGGGTCCAAAATTAATGTTTAATGATTTTTTCAAGAATTTTCTATTTTTAGAAATTATATATTTTTAGAATCGGATGTCAAATTCAATTGAATTTCATCCCATAAGATAATTTTAGTATTTAGGTTATATTAGGAATTTTTTATAGTCTCATGTGCTTGCATGCAAAACTTACTATAAATAGTGGCTACTAAAAATAGATGCTTTTTTTAGATTTTATATTTTTTGAATTTTTACATATTAACTCTAAATTATAAGTTTAGACTCATTTAATCATGGTTTGAGTTTGTAATTATTTCAAGTCATTAAATATAAATAAATATAAGTTATTGTTCAAAATCTTGGCTTATTGGTAATTTTATTAGTTTTCAAGTTTATTATCTGATATCAAAGCAAGTTCAAATTTTGGAGGAGTAAAGAATGGACATAAGATGAGGAGGTGTTGCATATATGAACTGGACTATACAAAAGTTGAATAGGCAAGTTCAACAATTAACAGAGGTTATCACCAATTAGAAGAGAAGATAAGATGGTGATGAGGAAGACATAGATCATGATGAAGAAGTTCAGCAAGAAGAAGAATAGCAAGAAAAGCTATTATCAATGAAAGAAAGGATGTTTTAGGATTTAGAAGGAAGAAATAAAGGAATCAAGGTTGATGTTTCATATTATAGAGGTAGTTTACAAGCATAGGAGTTTATATATTGGATGACTAGCATGGAGAAGTTCTTTGAGTGAAAGACTATGAGAGAAGATAAGAAGGTACAGTTTGCATGCATGAAATTGAAAGGTCATGAAATGATTTTGTGGGATCACCTATAAAAAGAGAGAAAGAGAAAAGGTAAAGAGAAGATTAATTTATGTAAAAATATGGAGAAGAATCTGAGGAAGAAATTTCTTCCTATGGATTATGCACAAACCCTAATAGAAGATTTCAAAATTTGAGGCAAAAATATCATAGTATACAAAAATATATAGATGATTTTTATAAGCTTTTCATATGAGTGGAGCATGATGAAATATAAGATTATATGGATAAAAGGTATGTAAATTGTGTGAAATTTTCTATTCAAGATGAATTAAGCATGCATATAATACTTAACATGGAGGAGGCTTATCAATTAGCTTTGAAGGCAGAAGAAAAACAAAATAGACAAAATTTCATTAGATATATTGGTCCAAAAAGAGGTGGGTCCCTTCCAATAAGGGGAGGATGTGGCTTTAATACCACTAGAGGTGGCTTTAATGCCAATAAAGGTGAATCATCATGTGGTGCAAAAAGGCAAGATGATAATAGACAAGGGTTTCAATACTAACAAAGAGGAAGAGGATTTCAAAGAGGATGAGGTTATGGTGGTGTTAGAGGATGGTTTCTAAATTAGTTTAGAGCTTATGTCTAAATAGATATAGAGAATAATGGCACATAGCATTTGAGTGTCCACACTATCAAGATCAAGAAAGGAGGCAAGAATGTCACCCAAGAGTAAATCTAGTTGAGGTTGAAATAGAATATTATAATATTGAAGTTACACCAACTAATGTTGGAGAGAATCTCATGATGAGAAGAACCATGATCACTCTAAGGATCAAGTGCAGAATAAAGAAGGTAGTGATGCATGGTTATGATCAAATTTTTTTCAAATAAGATGTACTTCAAGTGGAAAGGTATGAAAAGTAATAATAGATGGTGGTAGTTGTGAAAATATGGTTTTTTTAAAAATGATTAAACAAAGTGAAAAGCATCCTACCCCTTATCATATTTCATGGTTTAAGAAAGGGAATGAGGTTATAGTAAATAAAAGGTTCTTAATCAAGTTTTCTATAGGAAAAATTTATAATGATGAAATATGGTGTGATGTTATTTCAATGGATGCATGGCATGTGTTATTAGTGATACCATGGAAATTTGACAAGAAAGTAATTGATGATGGAGCAAAGAACACATACACTTTTTGGAAAGGTGGTACAAAGGTAGTTTTTTACCTCTTAAAGAAGATAAGATAGAAAGCATGCTCTCTACTAGATAATTTATCCAAGATATGAAGGTAGGAGGTTGTTGTTATGTATTAGTATCAAAGAATGAAGAAACAAAAATGGTGCCAATACCAACAGAAGCAACAAGAGTGATAAAATAATATGTAGATGTTATCCTTGATGAGTTACCAAATGGTTTACTATAGAAGAGAGATATTTAGCATCACATTAATTTTATTCCAAGATTAGTTCTACCCAATCAATAAGCTTATAGGATGAGTCCAATAGAGCATGAAAAATTAAATAAATAGGTTGCTAAATTGCTAAGGAAGAAGGTGATAAGGGAGAGTATGAGTCTATGTAAAATACAAAAATTGCTAACTCCAAAGAAAGATGGAGGATGGAGAATGTGTGTGGATAGTAGATCAGTTAATAAAATTATAATAGAGTATAGGTTTCCTATACCTCATTTAGATGATATGATGGATGTTCTTTTAGGAGAAAAATATTTTACCAACATTGATCTAAGGACTGGTTACTATCATATTTGAATTCATGAAGGAGATGAGTGGAAAACTAAATTCAAGACTAGGTATGGATTATATGAGTGGATGGTGATGCCATTCAAATTATCTAATGCACCTAGCACATTTATGAGGGTGATGAATACAGTGTTTTGAGAATATATTGGTAAGTTTGTAGTTGTTTATTTTGATGATATTTTGATATTCAATAAGACTAAATAAGAACACTTACAACGTTTGAGAATGGTAATAGATTTGTTAAGAAAATAGAAGTTGTATGCAAATTTTAAGAAGTGTAGGTTTATGAAGAATAGTTTGGTATTTTTATGATTTATATTTTCAATATATGGTGTGAAAATAGATGAAGAAAAGATAAAGGTAAGAAAATTTTTGAGTGGCCTATTCCAAGAAGCATTATAGAGGTAAGAATATTCCATGGTTTAGCAAATTTTTACAAAAAAATTATTAAAATTTTTAGTAGTATTGTGGCACCAATAAAAAATTTCATGAGAGGGAAGGAATTTGCATGGACTAGAGCAGCCACAAAAAGTTTTGAAATTTTGAAGAAGAAAATTATAGAAAGACTAATCTAGCATTACTATATTTTAACAAAGTGTTTGAGGTTGATTGTGATGCTTTGTTTATGGGAATTTGTGTTGTGTTGAGTCAAGAAGGAAAGACAATAGCATATTTTAGTGAGAAATTTAATGAGGTAAGGATAAAGTATTCTAATTATGATGTTGAACTTTATGCAATTGTAAAAGCATTAAGACATTAGAGGCATTACCTAGTGCCTAAGGAGTTTATCCTATTTGTAGATCATGAGGCTTTGAAGTATGTGAATACAAAAAAGAAGTTGAATAGTAGGCATGCAAAGTAGGTTTATTTCATGTATGGGTATAATTTTATGTTGAAACATAAATCAAGAAAATAAAATTAGATAGCTGATGTATTAAGCAGGAGGGTAGCATTATTAACTATTATGGTGAGTGAAGTAGTTAGATTTGAATCTATTAAATAATTATATGATATTGATCCATATTTTAAAAAGGTAGTTGAGTAGTGGAGAATCCATTAACAAGTGGGATAGATGTTATTCATGATGAGTATCTTATATAAGAAGGTTATCTCTTCAAAGGGAAACAATTATGCATTTCAATTGGGTCTTTATGATATAATATAATAAGAGAATTACATGGTGGTGGTTTGGCTAGACATTTTAGTAAGATGAAGATAATATCTTTGGTGGAGGAAAAGTATTTTTGGCCAAATAGGAAGAGAGATGTGACAAGGTATATTTCAAGGTGCATAATATGTTAGGTGGCTAAAGGACATGCATAAAATATTGGAATATGCATGCCATTACCATTTTTAAGAGGACCATGGACATATTTGAGTATGGACTTTGTGTTGGGATTGATAAACACACAGAGAGGTAAAGATTCAACTTTTGTTGATGTAGATAGATTTTATAAAATGGTTCATTTCATTGCATGTATGAAAACCAATGATGCCACTAGGGTTGTAGAATTATTTTTTATGGATATTGTCAGATTGCATGGTGTTCCAAAAACTATTACTTTAGATAGAGACATAAAATTTCTATGTCATTTTTGGAGGACTTTGTGGAAGAATATAGGTACTAATCTATAATTTAGTACTGCACATCACCCACAAATAGATGGATAGATAGAAGTTATGAATAGGAGCTTGGAAAATTTATTGAGATGCATAGTGGGAGAGAAGACAAAGCAATGTGATTTGGCTTTACCAAAAGCTAAGTTTACATATAATAGTTCAATGAATAGATCAATAAGAAAGTCACATTTTTAAATTGTTTATGGGAGAAATCCTATGAGTATTTTAGATTTGGTATAATTCTAATTGTAGATCGAATTAGTGATGATGTAGAAGCATTTGTAGAGCATATGCAGTAGTTGCAAGGAGTAAGAAGAAAGTTGTAGGAAAGTAATGAGAAATATAAAGTAGTAGTAGATGTCAAAATAAGATCCAAGGTATTTGAAGGAGAGTTGGTAATGGTTTACTTGAGGAAAGAGATATTTCCAAAAGGCACATACAATAATTTGAATTACAAGAAAACTAGACCATACAAAATTATGAATAAAATAAATGATAATGCCTATGAGGTAAGTTTACCACAAAATTTTGATATATATCCATTATCTAATGTTTAAAATTTATATGAATTTCATGGATAAGATGGTGAAGATTACAAATATGAAGAAGTAAATTAGGAGCAACAAGTTCTAAAGAAGAAGAAAGAAAAAATAGTGCAAGTTTTGGATATGAAGATAGTGAGCATAAGGCAAGTGAATTATAATAGGTATTTGGTGAAGTGAGAAGGATTGCAGCAAGAAGACAACACTTGGATTAAAAAATGAGAGCTAAATAATATTGACAAGGAAAAATGGTAACAGTACAATTAGAGCAACTCATAGGAGCTGAGTTATTTTCAACCAGAGGAGAATGATGCAGAAAAAATAGGCCAACCTTTTGAAGGCCATAAATTTTGACCTATAACTCTATTTGAGATTTTCCACATGCCAAAATGACCATATCAAAAAGTTCAATTCTACCCTAAGCCACTCTATTTTCTTATATTTGATTTCAATATTCTTTGGAGGCCAAATGTGATCATCTGAGGATCTCAAATTAACATTTAATGATTTTTTCAAGAATTTTCTATTTTTATAAATTTTCTATTTTTAGAACCAGATGTAAACTTATGTTTAATTTCATCCCATAGGATAATTTTAGTATTTATTTTATTTTGGTAAATTTTTAGAGCCACACATGCTTGCATGTGAAACTTACTATAAATAGCAGCTGCTAAAATTAGATATTTTTTTTAGATTTTAGATTTTTTGAATTTTTTCATCTTTAACTCTAAATTTTGAGTTGAGGCTTATTTAATAATGGTTTGAGTTTTTAATTATTTCAAGTCATTCAATATGAATCAATACAAGTTATCATTCTGAATCTTGGCCTATTGATATTTAATTTGTCTTGTTAGTTTTTGGGTTCATTAAATATGAGAACTCAATAAAATAAAATTGAGCATGATTTCCTTAATATCTAATTTTTAGTTAAAAATATTTGCCATTACATGTTATATTATATTATGTATGTCATTTTTTATTTATATCGTATCTATCATTTATTATCTAAAGCCTTTTTTCCCAGTGATAGATTTTATAATGGATGACTATCTTGATGGAATTTGACCTTAAGATAATTATTCAAAAATTAGTAAAGGGTAAAATTATTTCCAATCAGCTTAATACCACACCCCTTCCTACCCAAAACCACATTCAATATACCCTTCCTAATGAATAATTTATCTTCATTTAAGGTATCAACTAAGATATAACCCTTAAATACTATTTCCAAAATTTTATATCTAATCTCAAGGACCATGCCCTTGAATATCCTAAACTTAATGTGTCTAAACCCAAATTAAAAAGATAATTTAGCATGATGACAAACCCAAAGTCATAATTTAATTGCATGAGAACACTTGGACTCTCCACTTTGAATAAGCCAATCACTTGTAAGTATTTGGGATAAGATGTGTCTTTTCTAATCTTTTTTGAAATATCATTCTTCCACAGTTTCAATTAAACTTTGATGATACCAAGAACATGGTTGAATAATAAGCTCAACCTTGATATCTCTTATTTACATAATTTAGGTTATTCTAAATTTTTTTGTCTCCAAAGAAGTGGTTCCCACCAATACAAAAGTGATAACCTTAAATCCTACCATATCTTTGCTAAAACAATTATTAAATAATTTTCATAATTCACTAATGAGGTAATCCCAAGAGAATAAAAAATTATCACTGATTCTGTTACCTCATCATCAACTTCCCTTTTTCAAATACATAAAGCATTACATGGTGACCAATTTATCATTCACATGTAAAAATCCCCATATATCTATATGCACTAAAAATTTACATTATGAAACAATTTTAAAATTTGACAATTATGTAAAAACATTTTAAATAAAAATGTAGCATGCTTAGATCCTTTTATTTCCCATTTTTTATTTATTACTTTAAAACTTTCCTTAAGTTCCAAATTTGTAAAATGACAAGGATTTAAACCTCCCAAACTTAGAATTTAATGTTGCATGGTATAACCTTCATATCATTTCAACAACCACCATGGTAATCCATGTAATTGCACTAGTAGTTTCATAAACCAGCTCAATAGTTACTTAAAACACCTCGGTAGTTTTGCAAATGCTAAAACAATTTTATTGTATATTATCTTAATTTTTTATATGTTTTTCAAATGAACAATTCAATCTACATGATGCATGGTTTTAATAATTTTCATTTATTTTCCACTCTACTTCTTATTGTTCTTCCCCTATATTCTCTCTTTATTGAATCCTCATTACCCCAATTAACTCTTACCTACTTTAATTATCTCCCCACTAATAAAATTAACTCCCTATTATCCCAATTGACTCTCCATTTCCATAATTAACTTCCCACTACTCTTCCTTCACAAATACACTTATTTCTATTGAAATTTTGAGGGGAAATTTTCAAGAATATATAGCTAGTACTCTACCATTTTTGAAATCCATCCATAAACAACTACATTTTCCCTTCACCCTCTTGATTTAAATTCCATTCCCATTATTTTTCATCCCCTCTTTATAAAAAAAATGTCCCTAAATATAAATGAACAATAAATGGAGGTATATCCCAAGGATTGAATTTTCACAACCAATAATATATTATTAGTTTATCTCCTATATTTGACATGTTAGGGATTTATTTATTTAAGATTTCATGTTGTTTTTAGATTAGAATTTTGTAATTTAAAATTTTATAGTAGATTAAAATCAAACAAAAATCATTCCTTATGCATTTTATTAATTTTCAAAACTTTGCATTGGCTTACCATCCACCACATTAACATACTATGTAAGTCTTAGGGAATATTTCTTCATAGATTCACCCCTACCTCTTCACATCCTACATAGGATTTATAATAGTCAATATATTTTTTTCTTATTATATGTCTTGTGTTTTCATTCCTTTGAATTTCCAAAATTTATATATTTTTATAATTTTCATTTATTCACAAATTATGTGCATATGTATATTTTTTTTAAATCTTCTTCCTTTGTAATTTTTGAATAAAGGTGATCTTAATGAAATTATATGTGTTTATTTTTCATACCCTTAAATCCTCATTGAATAAATATTTATTCCTTATTTTTATTTAAATTATATGGAAAATGTTGTATGTGTGAGGCTTACATGTAGTTTAAAATATTCATGAGAGTAATTTTTATTTACTTCCTATTATAGGTAGTTAATTTCTTTGTCTTCAACTACCCACATAAATAAATATTTGGTTTTTATTATTTTTCACATACTAAATATTTACCCATCACATCCCATGCCTATAGGTCATTCGTTCCACTAGTTTTTCCTTTGTTCATTATTCACTACAAAACTCTTTTGTGTTTTATTTGTTTTAGGAACATATTACAATCATTGACTATAAAATATTTGTCTAATTTTATTTCAATCCAATTATAACATATGGATATATCAATCACTAGAATCATAACATCCATAATTTCATTTATATTTAATATTTACATTTGCATGTCTAGTTAATAAATGGATTTTTAGTTCTACATCCCACGTGTATTTAAATTATAAAAATACATATAAAAAAATAATAGCATTTAATCAATTCATTTTTATCTTTTCATTCCACACTCATCATTTAAAATTATGAAAATAGAAAATACAATAAAATCTTTTAATTAATTCACTTTCAGTTGTGCATTTCTTATTCAAGAAAAAAATAAAAAGATTAATTAGTTGTTCATTTCCACCATTGCACTTTATTAATTAATCAAGTTATCATTCCATACATAAATATTAATAATAATAAAATATGTAGTTTTTTTTTAATTATTTTGCATATAATCAACTTATTAAAGACATGAGATTTTTTTTAATTAGATATGGACAATAATTTATTTGTGCTTCACTACATGTGAAGTATTTATTTATAATGAATGCATTATAGTTCTTTATTTAATTTAGTATTTCATTTCACCATTCATTAATTAGAAACCCACACATAAATTTAAAGATCAAATTTTATCTTTTGATTTAATCATCATCTAGTACATCCATTCTTCCATCCTTGTATGATACTCCTAGAATAAGTGTGTCCACCTAACATAGGATATTTGCCACAAGTAGTCACCCCCATTCAGGTAGAAAATACATAAATTGATATTTAATATGAGTTGTGGCTATAAGTTTTTCACTTAGACCTATTCCCCCATCTAATAATTAGCTAGTTTGAGGCCTTATATGAGTAAAATATATTAGTGGAAGTCCAATTACATAATAAAATTCATTTTTTATCTCATTAAATAGTGAAACTTCACATTTTATTTGACTATCCATCCTCAGGTCTAGCCTCATCCCATCATTCACTTTTGTGGGTAACATTGCCTAGATAAGACCAATCCTATAAAGTTGGAAAAATATTTAATGTAAATCAAACTATGTTTTTTTCCATTCAAAAAAGAAACATTGACCAATAACTACACTATCTAGTCCTATAATCTAGAGATTTTATAGATTTCATTTCCATACATTTTGTTGCATTGAACACATATTACAAAGTAATATAATAATATTGGTATAGAAGATTGTACCCATTACTGAGTTTAGTTCATAATCCTAAAAGGGTATCCCAACCTGTTAGCAAACTCAACCAATTCAATAATCATGGTTTATTTAACCCATTCAACTAGATCATTACCCAAATTGACCCAAATTTCTATTATTTGTCTTGGCTCACCCCTGGGAAATTGAGTGTATGAATTAGCATGTTTTTTTACATATGTAAAAATTTAGTGAACCTAACATGAAACCAACTTGTCCTTTATGTTTTTCTATATTTCCCCCCTTTTACTTATTTCATCTCTTTCCTCTTCCATTTTTTTGTGTGTTCATACACCCCCTTGAACATCTTTGGTGAGGATTTTAATAGACTTTTAGGCATGGATGCCTTCAAAAAAATGCTTGGATATAATATGAACCTTTTATTTTACACTATTTTTATTTAAAAATATATTTTGTTGTCTAATATGGGTAAAACTTGAAATATATCAAAATTCTAGATATACAAATATTAAAAATTATGATTTGTAACTTGATAAATATAGAAATATGTTATTTTTTGAAAACATAAGAAAAAAGTTAGGTTAGATATGATTCCTTGTTGACTAATTTGGATATCTTATAGTGGAAATAAATAAAACGTAGGGTTGTGATTATCTAAAATTAGGAACAAAATCTAAAGATACTTTTGGATGGGTCCACGCTCCTTAGAAAATAATATAGTTTAATCATGTCTATTGATTTCAGACTTGTCCAAGTTGATTGTGACTAATAACTTACATTGAAAAATAAATACAACTAAAACTATGATAGTGTAATATTAGGACCATAAATTTTATAGTATTATTAGAATGTACCATGCTCCCTAGATAATAACATAGGCCATTTGCATTCATTGACTATGGATTTGTATAGGTTGACTATCACAAAAATATAACTATTTTACCTTATAGACCTATGTTTGCTAAGTGGGATAAGATGTTGTGATTATGATACTTCTTCCACATGGATATATTTTTTTACTCTTTAATTTTTAAACCATAGGGGTCCTTGTGATCAATATAAACTTGAAAAAAATTGAGAGTGGGAGTGTAATGGCTTAAGTTGACCCAAAGCACACCTTTTATTATTGACCATTTCTTGCATATATAAATACTCTAAATATATAATTAATACAAATGTAGTTTTCCCACATAGAGTGATTGTACAATTGTTCTCCTTAATTATATGTATGCAGCTAGAAATATGGATTTGATACATAGAAATTATAGATCTTGACTTGCTTTGGGGTGCTTTAGACTTAGACTTTGACTAATCCATGTGAATGAACTTAAATTTGGGAAGAATAAATCATATTTTATTAATGTTAAATAGTGTGCAAGGGCTCAATATATAGTGTCAAGCTAGGATTAAATAATGACCATTGATTTGTATTTATAGTGAAACATTTAAGTAATTTCCCTTATTTGACCTTATGAAACATGTGGGAAGACCCAAATATATATATTTCAAATTTTGAAAACTAGTCATTGATTGGTGTGGGATGATGTCATACTAGGTGGATAAGTTTGTGATAAATTACATATCCACTTAAGGTGGAACTATCTACTTAGGGCATACCTATCTTAGATAATCATGCATAATTATCTTGAGTTGGAGGTAATAAGAGAGTAATTTAATAAAGGTTTGATCATTAACTTAGAATTTTTTGGGTAGTAGTGAAGGCAAAAATAAGGTCAAGCCCACATATAGATAAATTTATTATAGTAATGGAAAATAAGAGTCACATATTTGGGCATGACTCATGTGGTTTAATATGTGTCAATAAGTATAATTTTTAAGCACCTATGACCATATTTAGGTATGTACAATTCCCACTTTTATTCTAGTAATGAAATTTTTAGAGTAAATGATAAATAAATAAATTTTTGCCTTTGATAGAATACTTGAATAGTTCAAGACACTCGTTTTAGAAAACTCTATAACACATAATGTCATCATTTGCCCATATTTTTTATTTGAAAAAGTTAAACTTTATAAATTGAAAAATTGAAAGGAGAGCAAGGAATGAGTACACCTATATGGAGATAAGACAAAATTTCCATATAACTTATAAAATATGGTGAAGCATCAGAGAAATATGCCCCCTTATTGAATCACTTGGAGAGATGGTTTCTCATTCTTGAACCATTAGAAAAATGAGAGTGAAAAAATCTTAATTTTGAATAGCTAATCAATCCATTGAGCTAGAAATATGAATACTCCAACTCTCATGAATGGGGAAAAGCTAATGTACTAATATAAATAAGTGGAACCATTATGGGTTTACTAAAATTGATTCCAAGTCCATTGAGTGTCACTAGACATGAACATATATCACTCATAATAGAATATGGAACCTATTGAGGCCAACATACCCCCATATTTGAAACTTGGGACCCTTGAGAAACTCTAAATAATAAACATGAAAACATGGCATGTTAAGATCAACCACTTTATCAAAATCAATCTTACTTAGTTATGTATCACTTTAATTTTTTCTAACATTGTAATAAATGGTCTTCATGGATTTTAGTTATAGGTTCCATAGTGTATTTTCTTGAGAATTTCATGTTCTAAAACCCTAGCAAAAACCTCAGTTCAAATTATAATATTGGTAGGAGCTAAATTAGAAAGAACCTTTTAAAACCCACTTTGTACTTAAGCATAAATTTCATATCTTAAGCTTAGTCATGTTTTTTAACATGACTAAAAATTAGCCTAAAAATGCTTGGTCCCCTTAATTATTTTCCCCTTTTAGGTTTCTTATGTGCCTAACTAATATTCATTTTGTAGGGTTCTTTTAATATTTTCTAAATTGGTCCCTTTGATTTATAACTTAGCCTAACATTTTAATCCTAAGGCCCCATCATATTTATTAATATAGATGGGACCTTAGTCTTAACACCTTAGCTTAAGCTCTAATTCCTTGAGTCTAATTTTATGTTATCTTGGTCCCTTTGTTAAACATACTAGCCTAAAGGTTTAAACCTAAGGCCTTGACATATTTATTAATATAAATGGAACCTTAGCTTTAACACTCTAAGCCTAAGTCTTACTTTAGTCCTGAGTTCTGACTTAACTTTCTTACTTCTCACAGATCCAATGATCCTTGCTTTATCATAGAATTTAATCCAATAAAGTAATAAATTGTCAAACTTTGACTTAAATATCATGCATTTTAGAAGATCTAACAATCCATGCTTCATTGTGAGAAAAGGATCCAATAGCATGAAGGCCCTGATAAAGATGCACCCTTGGCCTTCATCTAATGGTTCTTTCTTCATCACAAAGACTTTATCAGATAGAGTGAGGCACAATTGAAAGATAAAAGGATTATAGAAGGCCCACAAGATCAACACATGGCACCCTTACATTCTAAGATCAAAAACAAATGGGTCCTACTTGATATAAATATCCAATCATGAGAAAGCTCCTAGATCACAATCATATGGCTCTCACTTACTCACAATACCTCAATCCAATAAAACACATTAAGTCTAAGATCCTAGGAATCCCCATGGAAGTACCAAGTGACACACTTACATTGGGTCACAGGAAGTTGATGAGCTTAAATTTTATGCCTACATGACCATCATTTGGCATTCATGAGGATGTATTTGACATCTACACGACCGTCAACTTTAAGCCCATTAAATTAAAATCTTTACTAGCTTCAAATTGATGTTTACATGACCATCATTCGATGTATGCAAGGATGTATTTGACCTCTGAAAAACTATCAAATTTAAGATAATGAATTATTCTACTCAAGATCAAAATAAACTCCAAAATATTTCTAGAAAACTCATGAATTTCTTTGCAGACTAATGGAAGCCCTCGAAAGATGCTCAAACACTAGAAATCTTCAATCTAAAAATATGGAAATGGTCTTATGGTCTAATTATATGCAAAATAAACTTAGTTTAAGTCTATAATTTAAGGTCCCCATTGAATTTTGTTCAAATAACGTGAACCTTAAACTATAGACTTATACTAAGTCTTATTTTAAAAGAGTCTTTGTTATGTAGAACTTAGACCAAGTGTTTCTAGCCAAAGATTTTAGTGTGTTTTTTAATGCAATAAAAATCAATTTGATATCACACCATTATATCATTTTAACCCCCTTTGATCATGTTTTATAGTCTTGGTATAAATATTCTAGCCTGAAGTATACATTATGTTATCTAACACAACGTAAACTTTAGCCTAAAATATTTAACCGTGGTCTCCTTCACATAAACTTGGGAAACTGAGGAATAAATTTCTTAGCCTAAGGTTTATTTCATGCTTAATAAACATGAAATAAACCTTATCCTAATGAATTTAATCCTAAGTCTCACCCTAATAATATGTTAACTTAAAGTTTGGGCATTTTTACAAATCAATGGTTCATGCTTCATCATGGGAACATGATCCAATGGTGTGAGGACCCCATGGAATTTTCAATGGAGTCTCCAAAGCCCATGGACTTGATTCATGGTGAAAGCACATTCAAGTTAGAACTAACATATAATCCAATGGTTCATGCTTCATCATTATCCATGATCCAATAGTGTGAAATCACCAACAACTTTTCAAAGGAACTCGAAAGGCCCATTAAGGTTCCAAGTGGCATCACCATAGGGTACTGAAACCAAAGAGATAATTAATAGATAGGATCCCAAATCATAATCAATGGCTCATTCCAATCCAACATTTTAATCCAATGGAGTGAATCAAATAAATTATTTTAAATACTAACAACTAGTGCTCAAAGGCTTTTATGAAAAATACCATGAAAGGTCTAGTTCATTTCCACATAAGTGCCTTGAAAGTAGAAATAGACAAACAAAATATCTTGTGAGCTTGAAAATGAAAAATTATAAAGGTAAAGGTCCAAATCAAATCCCAAACACGTATGATCCAAAATCTAGATATATCCTACCATTAAAGCTCTAAATCCCTAAATCCTAAATAAAAGTGACCCAAGAAAACTCAATTAGTTACAATTTGATATGAAGAGAGCTTAATTGTGTTTTTTAGTGTTTAAAAACTACCACAGAGACCAATTTTCAATCTAGGGTAAATAAATTAGCAAGTATAAGTCATGGTATCCCATAGACAATAATTTAGAGAAGAGATAGTGATCTATATGTCAATAGATAATGAAGGTAGGATCTTCAGAGATAGCAAGCTAGATATTGTGGCCCTCAATAATGGTAATAAAAACTGGTCAAAAATTTTCTTTGTCATGGATGAATTATAACCCATCACCAAGGAATAATAGAGGATTTATACTATCAATAAAAAATACCATGACCTAGTTGTTGTTTGGATAGTTGGCCTTCACTCTACCACTACCAAGCCTAAATTACTTCACTATATAGATATCATTTCTCCTATCTTTATTGATTATAGGATAGATAATGACTAGAACATCCATGAAACAACATCCAAGAAGGTTGCATGCATCTCCCTTACGGACTTTGAAACATAATACAAGTTTCTTAAGCCCTATGTATACTTTCCCTAAATCAAAGAGTAGACCAACAAGCACAACCTAGACACCATCCTTTAACCATGGTTATTTCAAAAGAACCATGTGTTCAGGGACCTTGAAGGGAATATTCCCATTGTCTAATTTAAAGAGGGAATTAGGGTAATCATGACCCTATTAAACTGATCATCAAGATACCCTTCCACCTCATATGTAAACACAACCTAGGTTTCATATATATACTTCATTATTGAAGAAAATATCACCCCCTATTGGAGAACTAATCATTATTCACCTAGGGCACCAATTTATTGTCATTAAAAATAAAACTAGAAAGTAATTACACATGATGTCCTATTTACTTGACACCCTACTTGCTTCCATCAACTTTCTTGGCATAAATAATTGGTCTCCATAAGGTCAAACCACCATTTCCCACCATTTATCCAAATTTCACACCTTTAAATACATGAACCACATGTAATTTATCTTTGATAATGTCTACCCAACCATAGTAGAGGCTATTTTAAGTTTTCCCATGCCTAGAGCCCATCCACTGATCAAGAAATATGTAGAGATGATGGGTGACATATGGTTCTATCTAGATTGAACAGTTATCAAGATTGATGGAATCATGTCCTCACCATATAGATTGCTTGTGTATGTACCTAGCAACCTGGTTGAGCAAGAAATTGCTTCCAAACTCATCAATAGAGTTGATGAAATTTATAAGGAAAAGAGGAAGGATCTTCTCCATCCATTCCCTCTAATTATTATAAGGACCATTTTAAAATATTGGAAATAGGTAGAAACCATGTCTAAACATAGGGACTCATTTGGGTTTCAACTTGATGAACTCAAAATATGGGACCCCAAAAACACAGTAAGTGATCATTTAAAGGAGAAGAAGCTACCAAAGCCTAAGTATATGCATTAGATTGTTATTCATGACACCATTTACATTAAGGAAAATAACTATGAAGAAGTGTCAGCCAAGATCAAAGGGCACAACATCAAGCTTGAGCACAGATTGGCAAAAGATGATAAGCCAATAGGAGAACTACTTGGACCATTTGGGCCATCCCAAGAACAACCTCAAGTGGAGAAACCATAACCTCAAGGGAAAAATGTGCAAATGTAATATAAAAAAGACCATGGTAAGGAGAAGCTTGAAGATACACTTGGAGAGGGACCCTCAACCTCAGCCTTTCCAAAAAGTCAACCTTCCCTAGTTAAACACATAGATATGATTGCCTTAGAACCAGATAAGACACTTGAGGGTGACCTTAAAGAAATTATAGAGGCATATGACATAGATGAAGAAGGGGAAAAAATGGAAGAAACTAAAATCCAAATAGGGATCTTGGAGAAGAGAAAGGAAAAGAGATTATTCTAGATGTGGTCCCATTGGCCCCTAAAGAGAAGAGGAAATAAAAAATGGCATTGGTCCCTATCGGACTAAAAATACCAAGGTTGACTCTCACACATCCTAATAGTGAGATCAATCTATTCAATGATTAATTCCCCATTCATGGACTAGTCATCCTTGATTGGTTCATTTATGGTAAACTACAAAATATCCCTTATCTCTCCCACTCATGGGCACTCACAAAGACTATCAACATAGGCATACATGAAGATATCAAGACATGGATTAAGGTTATAATAAAATAACAAGAAGAAAGAAGAATTTTGGTTACTCCAAGACTAAAAAACAATAAAATGGATGTTTGAGGAGTATCAGGTAGCATATGTGTAGAGATCTTAGAGCCTATAAAATTTAAGGGTCATCCACCACTATACAATTTAATCTAGAGATAATTGGATTAGAAATGGTCACCACCAAGAGAGCCATGGTAGGATCTAAGGAATTCACCCTCCAAAATTTTGAGCCCTTTATAGGTCTAACCCTAATAGGAGGGCAATAACTTAGTGTAGCTCCTATCCATGAGGAATATGTTGAGAGCTTGATTGAGGCTCAATCAGGTCAAACAAAGGCTAGGATCCAAGGGATGAAATAAATAATCCAAAATTAGGAAAGAGAAAAGGAAAACCTAGAAACATAAGCCATTTCATTAGTACCTGATGCTATGATAGATATGTTTGAGGCCTCATTCTTTGATATGTTTAATTCTTTGAGTTCAATAAAGCTAAGATAGGATGTTGTAAGCCAATAAGGTGATGTATCTAGGGGGTTAGTAATAGAATGGAAAAAATTAGAGACCCAAGTATGTGATCTCATTTACATTTTGATTATCTTATCTCATTTTAACACCATATTCAAAATAATAGTAGATAAGGTCCAAGGTCTAAGTTTTTGGACAAGGAATTCAAATAGGCTTCCGATAGATGATAAAATATTGATCATTAGAATTTACCAACTCCTATGAACTATTTTGGTAAATCCTACTAAGACCACTACCCTTGGAATCATTGATGAAGCTGAATACAACCATAGGGTCACTTTGGTAATGTAGTCAGTTATGAGTAAGAGATAATGCTAGTATGGTAGAGAAAACAAAAGAATCATGGACATGATCTTCATAGTTAAGGAGAAAATTGTAGAGGTAAGGAGCATAAAGGAAGCTATGGCCAGGGGTGATAGAGACTTGGATGACTTGGTTGATCAAGAATAAGTCTAAATCATGAAGCTAGTTATGGACTTAGAGCTAATCAAAGACCAAAATCAAAAAACAATGTAGTTTCTATAGAATTAACAAGGGGACCCTTCAATAATGGGCCTACCCAATAGATAATATTCCTTTTATTAAAAAACCATTGTAATATTTAGAATAGGAATATTCTTTTTTAAGGCATATGCTAATCTATTAGCATATTTCCCCAAGCTCAGTATAATTATGAAATACAAGTGTATTTTATAACTTTCTAAAGGACAACTATCCTTATCTTTTTTACACTTGTATGTTGTAACTGACCGGTATACTACCTTATTTTTATATAAAAGGTATGTATCACCATCTTGTAAAGGGAGAGAATTTTGATCAAAATTTGTACAATTGAATAATTAATATAATCAAGGAATTCTACAAAGATTGTCCATATTTGATATATCAATTGATAACATAGTTTTTCTCTCAATTACTAGTTTTATATCTTAAATTTGAATAGCATCTTTGAATTTCGGTTTACATTTTCTAATCATAGGGTTTCTAATTTGTGCGTATGCTATATTAGTTGAAGGATCTTGGATTTACTTCATTTAATTTTGCTTTTTATTTAGATTTAAAAATGTTATTTGATTTTAGTATTAAATCTTTAAAAGTAAACCTAGTTTTTACTTGTGATTCTTTACATTATCCTTTGAAGTTTTCCTAGTATATAGTGAAATTGAGATTAGGTTATTTTACATTATATATTGGTTTGAATGCACACTCAGTTAAAATTTATAATTTTTCATAATATTTGAGACTAAATAAAGGCAATCACTTATTTATTTTCTACCTTACCCTTCTCTTTGCTCCTTTTTTACACTAGATCACCTGAGTTTAAGCTTTATTACAAATACACATCTAGATTAATTTGTAGCTTAAGTTTGGATCATAATTCATTGAGTTAGCATTGATCCTCAATAATTCACAAGGAAAAAACCATGAATCCTTCCAACCATCACTTATTATAAATTTTTTGGAACACTCATACATGTCTTTGCCACTTTTTTACCATAGGTGACATCAATTTACCACAACCTGCTATTCTCTCTAAATTCTTGGAATTCTAAAATGAGAAGTGTTCTTTGAACACTAATAAACTATGTGGTGTATTTATATACATCAATATAACCACATAATGGGTTCTATAGAAGTAATATTAAGGCTATTGAGTGTTACTAGACTATAAACATACATTACCCATAATAGAACAAATCACACCATTGCAGATGGATCTATATTCTACTTACATTATCGAAAGAGAATTAAGAATATTCAAGCCTCCATCATGGCTATAGTTTCAATAGATTTGAATTGAATTAAACATTTTCCTTTGAATTTTTAAAATATATTGTATTTATGTGCATGTTAACCACTATCATGATATTTTAACTTTTTAAAATGTATATGTGTGCATAAACAAGTATCATGTCTTTTGAAATTTTATAAGGTGCATGAAAAAGTATCATGCCCCCTAAATTAATGAAATATAATATATAATTTGTTACATCTATATGCTCAATTGTAATTGTATTTGACCTGTTACTTCTATTCATGTAATTATTTTATATATGCATTCAAGTGTATGTGACTCTATACTTTTGAGTATTTTCAAAGTGAGTGCATATGCATGTTATATTCCTAATAACTTGTATCATTTTTCCAATATCTATCATGTATTTTATTTTTGAATTACTTTGAATCTTTTAAGACCTATATTTTGAAACTTATAAATATTTACTATCTCAAATATAATTTTTATATTTTCATGGAGGTTTGGATCTCTAATACAATCCCATTATATTTCCCCTTTTTGATATGAGGGATGTAGCCTATAAGTCAATAATATTAAAATATGAGTTAATTATATCATGTGATAAATATATAATCATGTCATCATGTGTAGATTATGTCATCATAGTAATGTAATTATCATTAAAGCATGTATGTAGTGTATTGAATGTGAGGCATACAAATGTCATGTCTAGACAAATATAGAAATGAGGCATGTAGTAAAGTGACCATATTTTAATTTGGACTAAAAATTCCATGATATGTATCATGTCACCACTAATAAATATCAACAAGTCTAATAATCATAAAACATAATGTCACATAAGGCCAAAGGCTACATACAAGGGACATGTTCAAATGTCACACATACCAAGAAAAAAATTACACACATAGGGTCAAGGTCCACAATCATAGACATGTTAAAATTTCATATATACCAAAATAAATCTCATATATATGATTAATTTTTTATGTCACACAAGAGCCAATGACCACACACAATAATCAATCAATCTCTACCCTATCATGCAAGAAAGTAAACAACATAAAAGGAGCATAGAACAAGTGAAAACTAGTCTACACTATCCATATATATCAATTTCATCATATCAAAGTAGCATATCCATCTATAAAAATTTAATATATGATTAATTATCAAGACACTTGTAAGATATGTAGCTTTTCATAGTATATAAGTTATATATCGATATAAATTGTAGAATAATATGCCCTCAACATAGGCATGGCCACTAGGTAGAATGGAATATAACATCTAATAATCCATGTATAATATTTATGTCTTGCATCACACTCATATACATCATAAAATTCATGTGTGTATGAAAAATAATATGTTATCTACCAATATATAGGAGAAATAACATATGAAATAAGTAAACTAAAAACTCTTGTCGTGATTAGGTCTTGATTTTTTATTTTTTGATAATATTTTAAATGTTTTTATATTTTTGAAATATTTGAATTTTTTTTGTATTTTTACTATTTTCAAATTCTTTTGATTTGTTTTTTAAATTTTTTAAATATATTCAAAGTGGATTATCAAGGCTTTTAAAATATAATAATGAGAGGTATTAGAACAATCTACAACATTTGCCAAGGCATAATTTACACTATATGTGATAGCATGATATTATGGATAAAGTGAAGGCAATCCATATGGCCCAATTAAATATTTGTATCAAAATAATTTATTCCAATAGCATATGTGGATATAATAATTTACATGCCTCTATTTGGAAATAATTAATGTGTTCTCATTTAATGTGAAAAATTAAAATTATACAATCATGTAATCCCAAATCAAATCCCAAGTATATGTAGATAGTCAATATGCAATAATAAGGAACATGCTAAAAAATATGTATACTATAGTAACTATATGATGAGTGTTATATATGTTTAGACCAAAATATACAATCAATATTCAAGGGTAAAATGAAATAAAACCAAGGGCTAGAAGAATATAATAATAAAGAGGATGACTAGATATGTGGAAACTATGTACAGTGGAAAGTATTTCTATTTTACTAATATGATTTACCAAATTTTTTAATTTAACAATAAAAATCCTTAATTAATAGGTGTAAAACTATAAAGAGATCATAGTGATAAAGATATAAAAATATTAACAATTCTGATTTGAAACTTGTTAAATGTAAAAATATGTTATTTTTGGAAGACACTAGTAAGAAAACAACTTAGCTAAGATCAAGTTCCTAGTTGACTATTTTGGATATCTGATAGTTGAAATCAAAAAATATAGGGTTATGACTCCTTATAATTAGAAAAAATCCAAATATTATTTTGGACATTTTGGTACTCCTTGGATAATAATGTAGGTCGGTCATGTCACTAGATTTGTCTAAGTTGACTGTGACTGATAACTAACAGTAAAAAACAAACAAAACTATAATTGTGACAATGAAAAATTAGGAATAGAATATAAGGATATTATTGGATATAAACACATTCCTTAAACATGATTTTAGTTCATTCACATCTATTGATTATTTACTTTTCCAATTTGACTATCACAAAAATATGACTATTTTACCTTTTGTGCCTATGTCTACTAAACGAGCTTATATGTTATGATTATGATATTTCCATGAACACATTATTGTTTCCTCTTTAATTTGGAAACCCTAGGGGTCTTCAAGAGTGATATAAACCTAAAAAATATAGGGAGTTTAATTTTTTGAGCTAATACTAATCACCCCCTTGATGATTGACCAATGCCTACATATCCAAATACTCTGAAGAGGGAATCAAGTCACACATAGTTCTCCCATCTAGAGTGATTATGAAATTTTGATCCTTAACTATGTGTATGTTTCTAAAAATATGAATTTTATACTTGATAATGGCATCCCTTAACTTTATTTAGAGTGATTTAGACTTTTCTTGTGACTACTCCTTTTGAATTATCTTGAATTTAGGAATAATAAGATAGATAGTTTCAATGTGCTATAGTGTGTAAGTACTTAATATATAGTTTCAAGTTAAGAATAATGAATGACATTTTATTTATATTTATATTGAAACATTTATATAATTCCCTTTATCCAACCTTATGAAACATGTGGGGAGACCACAATAGATATATATATATATATATATATATATATAAATTTGGAAACTAGCCATTAATTGGTATAGGATGAGGTTGTGTTAGGTGGACAAGTCCATGACAATTAACTTGTCTACTTGGATTAGACATATACTAGAGAATAAATGAAAGGTATCCTAAGCTATATGTAATTTGAGAGTGGTCTAACCCAAGTTTGAACATTAACTTGGAAATTTGTGTATTATTAATGGTGAATAGATGGTTGATCCCACATATAGATAAATGGCCTAGAGGAATGGTTAATAAGAGTCATGTATTTTAGCAAAATTCATGTATTTTATCATGTGTAAATTAATATCAATGTCAAGTAATTATGACCATATTTAGGTATCTACACCTTAATTGTCTAATTGAGCTAATATTGACATTTAAAATACTCAAAACATTGATAATCCATCTCCTTCCTATAACTCTTCCTCCTTCATATGACACACCAATTCTAATGTGGTATTAGAAGAGTTGTGATACTCCTTATAGACTTATAATAATTATCATGGGTTAAATGATATAAATATAACTAGTGGGGGTAGTTTATATCCACATGTTTTAACTATACCTCATATTTGCTTCTAAACCCTTGATTTTAGGAGAATCACAATGTATACACTAAATTCTTACCATTTTTTTGTCAAAATTGTAAGTTTGAATGACTTCCCATAATAATGTACAAATTAGATCAAAACCATTAAAACACTCTGATTTATCTACACATGTCACATGCAATTGTGAAATTATGTCAATATGTCCCTAATTAGGGCATTACATTTTATTCAATCATCACCTTATTTTAGTTCATTTTCAATTGAATTATGACCTAGTAGATAGACATTTTGGACCAAAAGTACAAAGAAAATAATTAAATTCAAAGAATTACAAAAGGCCTAATCAGAAGCACTTAAATAATTAGATCTAATTATATGCTTAAATAAAAAATCCATGTCAAATCAGTGAATATCTAATTTTGAAAAATGAAAATTCAACAAATATCTGAAAAGGTGACAACATTAGTCACAAAATCAAAAATGAAAAATTTCAACATAAATGCAATAAAAATAGAAATGTTGAGCCATGCCTAATAAATGTAATATTAATTATAAAATTGAATTCATTTAGTCACCAAAGTTGAATCAATCTTACACCACACATCTTGATCTTGAGATAGATAATAGGTATCATTTCAAAATATATATATATATATATAAGGGCCTCCATGAGAAATTATCAAACCTTATTATGAAAAGATATAATTCCAAAATCATGCTAAAAACTTCACCATTTATTCATATTGATTGATCAAATCTACTGGTGGATAAGGGGAGATGCCATTAGAATGAACATAGTACACTGACTAAGACACCTACTTCACATATCAAGCTTTAGCATTTCAAAAATAATTTATATATGGGGTCTTAAAGGAAGGTAAATGACTTATTTGTATTCTTTTATTGATTTTTGTAGTCATATAAAATTCAAAAATTGGCAACTTGAGTGTGGCTAATGACACCCAACCCTTAGGTCCCTATTATTTGCTCTCATGACCCTCATAAGCATATTTTCACTGATTCCTAGTCATTCATAGCCTTATATACTTGATATCAATTTAACCATACCCCTTTTTCCATGACAAATCCATCCCCCTAGGTCTTGTCAACTCAAGACAATAGCACCACACTTAGTTTATAACACCAATGCCACTCTTGTCCACTTTTAGTGCTCTTATCCAAGTGAAATTTTTGCATCAATGATCAATTCATTATGATTCCCCATCCTTATCCTTGTCAGCCTAACTCGAGAACATTCAACCCATGACCAATATATCCCTATAAAATCCCATTCAAAGATCATTTGGAAAGGGTTGACAATTATCACTAAGTAAGCAAGACTACTCAAGCAATCTTCCCTATTCTCTGCATATTAGTCAATACACTTACAAGCTTATTTAAATACTTACACTAGTCCCTAGGCACATCGAGCATAGTAACTTTATCATTGTACATCTTCATACACATAATTGCATAAATCACACTAAGTGGACGAGTTACATATGGTTTGATCCCTCTTCAGGGTATTGATATGTAGGAAATGTGCCCACATAAGGGGTGTGAATACAAATTTTAGTGAATTTTACACACACTAACCCCTTATTTATCAAAATTGGTTAAATTAAAATTTATATAGGTTTTGAATAAATAATATAATCTACAAGGAGCTCTATAGACTTTTAGCTACTGAAACTTCATGGACATGGTCACATAGACCTAGAAAACAAAACCCAAAAAAGCTCAAATCTTTAGGAAAATAATGGTAGAGGTAAACTATAGAAATTATTCAAATCCTATCCACTTTTGGTACTTCTATCCAATCACAAAATGAAGGTTATATCTTAGTTTGTGATAGTGTCCTAGTCCTACATAGTGAATATCAGACTTTGTCTCAGCCATATCAACCAGTTTCTAGCTAAGTCTTATTTTCTCCATCTTATTACTATTTTTATAAAGATAAAAATTTAAATATAATTTACATAAATTAGTATCTTACTTATTTAATATTTATTTACTTATTTTATTACTTCGACTCTTTAACTAAATTAATAATATTACACCAATATTTCCAAAATTGTTAAATCATTTGGTAAACCCAACTTACTTTGTTTGTGTATAAAAACCCTAAAAACACTAGGGTAAATTTCCTAATAATTTTTACTATATTTTTTTGATCTTTTACCTACATAATAAAATAAAAAATTATCATTAAATTTTAAAATTTAATAGTAATTTTTAAATTATTTTCTTATAAACCCTAGTTGCCCATACTAGGTCCTAGTAATTTTTAATTCATTTTCTAATTTTTTAATAGCATATTTAAATTAGCAAACCCATTCAAATTTCAAAATTAAATAGTAGTGATCAAAAATATTATTTTCCCAAACCCTATTTTCATCTCCTAGGTCTCCTTAAATCATAAATTTTCTAATAAAATTTTGATTGTTTACTTGCATATTTCACTCAAAAATTCACTTTAAATTTCATAGTAATTGTTGTGTGTGTGTGTGTGTGTGTGTGTGTGTGTGTGTGTGTGTGTGTGTGTGTGTGTGTGTGTGTGTGTGTGTGTGTGTCAAAACCCTAGTTGCCTACACTAGGTCCCATTTCTTCTTGAGGTATCACCTTACATCTATAATCAGATTAAAAAAATGGATCTCACTTATTCATAAATTTTTATTACAGTTTTTACAAATAATGAGACCATACTTGGTACTATTATGTACATGAATGATGAAGTCTATCATATGTTAGTACAAAGCTTCATTCTTTGAATTTCATGTTCATTTTTCATTATATGGGATGATGTTAAGAAATTCATTGTTAAACATGCTAAAATATCTTTTGCATCACCTCCCTTGAAGCCTATATCCCATGTTGAGTCATGTTGCATGGTCTATTTTACCCTTCCCTAGGTCACTACCCATCACTAGAGAGCCTAGTTGACACCCTTTATCCCTCCACCACCTCAACCTATTGATTATATTCACTCTCCTCCCATATCTACTACTATTTCTATATGGATAATATATAATGTGGTTAGAGCTATTACTCAATGTACCACCATGCCTCTTCCACCTAGTTAGGAGCCCTGCCACCCTCCTATTCCTTCCCATCATAGGCCCAACCTACCAGTATAGGTACATCTATATAAGTAATATGATATTATTTATTATTTGAGAAACACACCAACTAATATTTCTATGTTAGAACTAATTCAAAAAGCTAATGTGTTCAAGGACATTCTCTACAGGCACTCACTCAGACTTGTATTCCCATTAATTCAAATCCTTCTTATTTTGCATCAGTGGTCAACACACTAAAAACTATAGAGGATGCTATTACTTTTGATCATCATGGCATGCCATCTCAAATAGTTATTGATCAAAATTTATAACTATTCATATAAGCTCAAGTTAAAACTAGCACAATTAAGAGAGTTTTATTTGATAGTGGTTTCAGACATAATATATGTAATATGACATTCTTATAGACCATGGGTGTGGATATGTCATCCATGAAAAAATAATATAAGAACATTAGAGGGTTTGATGATTTACCATGATAGACATTGGGTATCATTGCTTTGGATATCATAATAGGACCCAAAACCCTCTCTACAAAGTTGTAGGTCATGTTAAGTCCTCTTCATTATAATCTTTTACTCAGATGACCCTAGATACATGATATGGGGGTAGTTCCTTCTACTCTTCATTGATGTGTTATGTTTATCCATGAAGGATGCCTATATACATGTCCCAAAGATAACCAACCATTTAGATATTGTTAAACTATAGAGTCATCTTTGACTATTTAACCAAATGGGACACCTCATATCATAGTTCAACCACCACCTCATTACATTTCTCTTGATTAGATACATACATATGAGTTTGGAAAGAATATAATTTCTCACACTCCTCCACTTCTAGTTGTGTCCTTAGTTCTAGATATTTATCCACTCATAGTAGCTTCAATTGTTCTAGTTACTCCATCAATCATGATTCCTATACCTATTATAATTATACATTTCATCGATAGTAGTTCTAGTAGTACCAATTGATTATATAGATATAATTACTCCATTATTTATGCTCTCACAACACCATTTTCTTCTACTACTATATTTAATGAGACTCCCATATCATATTTACCCCTTATGGTAAATTTTGAGTTACCATATGTACATGATGTTGATACAAATTCTTAGGCTTCTTTAGATGATATGATACCCACACTCACTGATGACTATTTATGTGGGTTTAACATTACACCAATAAGCCTAAAAGAGAATTGAGATGACTCTAGACATCTCATTACACATCCTACATCACTCTTAGAATCTCTCACTACACTCACAAGATATACTCCACATTTTCCACCGTTAACAGATCACTCAGCACATACAGTTCACATAGTTACTTCTATTGATATATATTCAGTCATTCAAATTTAGGTAAGTAGCACACAACATCAACTATAGATTATTTTATAGATGTTACTTGATTATAAATTAATCACATTACCTATAGTATGACATATATCTATTAGCATATTATCATAGTAGGATGGCCACCCATTTTTTCTTTTTCATGGGATCATAAGCCATGATATAAACTCATGTATAAATTTATATCAAAGATTAGATAAACTATAGGTTTAGGGTATTATTTAGATTAAAACACTAGAAATAACAACTTCCCCACTTCCACTGAAGTAATCTACTACTAGAGCTAAACATCCCAGAGAAGCATTAGCATCTCCACCACCAAAGAAACCTTTAGTTTGCCTTCAATATGATGATACCATGTACATAGCTTCTATAGAATATGATGATGATCATGAGGCATTTGATGATGGTTGTGATCCCTTCCTCCATCTCTATCCTTGGACCCTTTACCCTATCTAGCCTAGTATTTTATGTCATCATGTACATATTGTTTTATTTATATGCTTGTATATAACACTTTTCCAATATATTGTACATAGTCTTCATATGATTGATTGTACATAGCTCAAATATCAAAAATAGTCAAATAATTCAAAATACAAAAACATGTAAATAATTCAAAAACACCAAAAATATTTTGATTATATGCATCATCCATGCTTTACATTTCTACTATCATGATAGACTTACATTTATTTTTCTATACTATTATTTATCAATTTATCTACATTACCATGCTTCATTTGATCTTCTTTGATTGTGTGTAGTGACATTTATATCCTTGATTGATTCACTCTACCCATTGAAGGGGAATCCTACTTCTACATTGAGACATACATCAATATACATATCCATTGGGGGAATATTCTACATGACTACACCATCTAATTTGTGTCATTCCTACACCACACGCTCTAGTTATCATGTTGATGTACATTACTTACTATCTTACATATATTACTCTATCAACACTCACTAGTATATAGCACTTATGTATTTCTTAGCATACACATAATCTTGTACTAACATGTCTTGCATACTTTCCCTCTTTCATTGATTAGTTAGATGTGATTGTATTTTTAGTTATTACATGCTTTTTTTTATTGCTTTGTGTAGCTAGATATGATTGCATTTCTCAATTCCTAATTGTCTCTTGTATGTACCTTAGGACATTTACCAATATCCTTTGTTTCTATGTCTTGTGTGTGCCTTAGGACATTTTCCAATGTCCTTTGCCTATACTCTTCTATGTTATTGTGGCTTCCACGCCAACCTTGCTTGTTTCAATTATATGTGTATATGGAATTTAAACATGCATTGTATGTTTGCTTTCTAGTTTGAGTGACATATGTCCATTTCCCTTATTTTCTTGGCCCCTAAGCCACCCTTATATGCTTCTTGATTCTTGATTTATGTGCTTATTGCTTGTTTTCATCTCATTGTTTACAATGCCATGATCCACATCATGCATTATTCTTGTTTTATTGGATACCATGATGGACATTATGGTCCATTCCTCCAACTAAAAACTAACCAAACTTTCATTTCTAGTTCATTACATTACACATGTTATTACATTGTTATATCCATCTAGGAATACCCATATTAATCTAATAATCTCTCAATACAAATCATGTTATATCTTGAGATATCATATCAATTATCATTGCTATATCATGTACCTTTATAGCATAATACAATTGTAGGGCTCCTTCTTTTGAGGAAAATCATTTTAGGCTCTTCATTCCTACCCTCAAAATATGGGGCAATAAATATGGGTTTTGTCATAGAGATCAAAGCTCCTAAAGGTCAAAATAATAGCATTTAGAACACCTACAATAGTAACTAGACATCAAACCATTTAGAATAGAGTAATAAAATAGTGAAAATGCTAGAATAGTTACTAGATTTGGCTTAGGACAATAGTGCCAAGATTAAACTACAATGTCAGTGCCACTACTATCTATTTTTGGTGCTCATATCCAAATAGTAGAAAAACTAGACTTTTTAGAAGTAGGCAAAAAAGTAGTTTTAGCTATAGTTTTGTACATCTAGACTAGTTTAGAATCAGTAGTTTTAAGTACACTTTTTCTTAGAGAATCCATATATAGGGGGTGTTTTATTGTTTTTTAAAATAATGAAGTTTTATTCCTAATTAATAAATTGTTTTGGAGTAAAGTAAATTAGTAAATAATGTCCAATAATTAAGCCACTAATTTATGTAAATAGATTGTATTTTTGCCTTTTCTAAAAATAGTAATAAATGAGAGAAAATATGACTTATATTATTCTAAGTTATTTGATCTAAGACAAGGCCTAAGAATTTAGGTATAGGACTAGGAGAGTGTTATAAATAGGTTCATAAACTTTATTTTCTAATTGGATAGGAGCACTAAAAGTGGGACACCCTATTGTTTGACATTTTAGTCCTTTTCTATAACTATTGTCTAGGTGATCTAAGTTTTTTAGGTTCTACTCAGTAGGTCTATGTTACCCTGTTAGTGAAATATCGAAGCTTAGAAGTCTACATAGCTTGTTGTGTATCTATTTTAATCTTTAAAATCCTTAGGAGCTCATTGTAATTGAACTTGAAAGGAAATTTGGGAAAGAAAGAGAAGGGGTTTATTTGTAAAGGATATGATAGATACACTTCACACCCCATGTGTGGGAATGCTTCCTACATACCAATACTCCAAGGAGGGATCAAGCTAATGTAGTTCTCCCATGGAAGTGTTTGGTGCAATTATGTATGAAAATGCAACTAGATGTGAAACTAGGTGTAATTTAGATGGCTAGGGATTGGTGCAAGGGTATGAATAATATTGGAATAATATTGGAAGGTTGTATGCATAGAATAGGGAAAAGTGATTGAGTTTACTTTCTTTTATTCTTGTTTCTCTCTTTTAAATGAATGCCAACCCTTCTAAATGGAATTTTAATGGCCTTTTATAGGGGATTTAATGATCATGGGTTAAATGAATTCACATTAGGCCAACATGAATTAGGATAATGATTCAAGATAAAATGATTGTTAGAACCTATTTTGTACTTGGACAACAACACCAAAAATAGGACACCCTAGGTTTTAGAACTCCTATCCAAGTTGGGTGTTATTCTCTAGAGGGAAGGAGACTTGGGGGTGGATCTAGGCCTAAAAGAGCTACCTAAGTCTATAAGGGTTAAGTCTAAAAGGTTGTGGATGACTGATAATTGGTGAAAGAAAAACCTATAAGGGTTATGCAAGTAAGTAGGAGGACCTATGGATTGGGTGTTATTAGTCATAATCAAATAACTAAATTTCATATTTTACATGACTACATTGTCCCCCCTTTATTCTAGTGATGCATTAGATCAAAATACTAGAATAAAGGAAAGTAGAAAGCATACCTAAATTTACCTGTAAGGGAGAAGCTCATGAAGCTACGTAGTTTTGGATCTACATAGAGAGAACACACTATGAAGTGTGAATATAAAATGAAAAACATAGAGTAGATCAGTTCTTACTAGATATGATATATCTAAAATAATAATGTATAAATTTGGGTAAGATAAAGAGGAAGAGAAATGAATGAATACACCTCACCAGGTATGCGAACTAATACAAAACCTATTATGATGTTAGATTGTGATGGATGATGTTAGGTATGTGTTGAATCAAGATTAATATCACAAATGGAGCTAAGTGCCCAATTACTTGGAAAGTGGCTCAAAAATGTAAAGGTAGGCCCTTTGGCTCCATCATCACCAAATAAGTGAAGTTAATTAATCATGTGGGTGTTAATTGATATTTAGACTATGTGTCTAATCTCTCTAAATAGGTGGCTCAAGAATATAACATTTGGCCATTTGGCTCCATCATTTCCAACTAAGTAAAGTTAATGAATCATGTATATGCTAATCAATGTTTGGACTATGTGTCCAATCTCTCTAAATAGGTGGCTCAAGAATACAAAGGCTAGCCCTTTGGATCCATCATTTCCCCATGAAGTGAAGCTATGAAGAGATACTAGTATAGAATAGATGTCATATGAGATGACTCATGGATCCCATGGATGCTCTAAAAATCTAACAATGTGGTGTGGATAGATAAATATATGTTGGAAACTAGGCCACTCTTGGCCATTTCAAAAGATAGAGTTTAGGATTGTATGAAAGCCATTCTAAAATTGATGTAATGTGCTTATGTAAATTCAACTCAAGAACTTAGGTACTTAAGAAATTAAACATGTTTGAAATTTTAACTTGAAAATGATGCCAACCACCTATAGATGTAATAAGGCAAGTAACTGCTAATAATTCTTGGGTAATAAACTAAACTCAAAAATAAAATAAGACCAATGTGTAATGCACATTGCCCCTAATCACTGGTGTCTAGAACATGGATTTTGATTTGGAAGTTATGTTAATTACCTAATATGAAACTAGAAGTGAGAGCCATCATGCCACACATGATAACCCCTATATTTAGATTCTCTGATAAAACTGTATTGAAACTAGTAATTTTGACTGATCTGGATGTACAAAAACTATAGTTGAGCAAAAAAAATTGCCTATTATAAAAAAACTTGGGTATTTTTTTCCTAGATAAGAGTACCAAAATGAAGACACCCTTATGTTTGGTGCTACTATCTATTTATGACACTGTTGTCTTGAGCTAAAATTGGTTGTTGATATGGAATTATTACTTTTTTTTTGTTCTATTTTGACTTGTTTGACCTCTAGATTCTGAACTGGGTGATCTAAATGTCACTTTTTTGACTATTGGGATATTTGATCTTTGTGACAAAACCCCTATTTATTTCCCCTTATTCTGAGGGTAGGAATGATGAACTTGTAATGACTACCCTTAGTAGAAAGAGTCTTACAAGTGTGTTATATTGTATAGATACATGATATAGTACTGATATTTGACAAGATATCTCTAGATATAGTAATGTTTATATTGAGAGATTTGTTAGATCAATAGGGGTATGATTAGATAGATATAATAATGTAAAAGCATGTGCAATATATTGAACTAGAATTGGAAATGTTAGATGTTAGTTTTTCGTTGTTATTTGGAGGGATGGAGCACGATGTCCATCATGGCATCCAAGAAAGCAAGGTAAATGGATGATATGGATCATAGCATTATAAACATGGAAAAGCAATAAAAAAAATCATATAAAGCAAGAAGAAATAATCATACAAGGATGGCCAAGGGGCCATGAAAACAAGGGACATGGGCATATGTCACTCAAACTAGAAATCAAGCATACAAGGCATGTTCAAATGCCACATACACATATAATTTGAAATAAGCAAATATTGTCACATAAAAGAGTACAACAAGGGGCATTGGAAAATGTTTGAAGGTACACATATAAAAAGCATGACTAGAATTGGAAATTCAATCACACAAGCTACATTAAGAAAAGAATGAAAGCAATTAAACTAAAAAATAAATGCATCTAACTAATCAACGTAAGAAGTGAAAATATGTAAGACATGTTAGTACAAGACTAGGTATATACTAAAAGATACACAAGTGCTAGATACTAGTGAAATGTCGATATAATAATATGTGTAATCTTGTAAGTAATGTACATTAGTATGATAATCTTAGTGGGTAGTGTAGGATTGACATAACCTAGATGGTGTTGTCATATAGAAGATGCCCCCAATGGGTATGTATATCGATATGTGTCTCAAATGTATAAGTAGGAATGCCCTCTCAATGGGTAGAGTGAAGTAATCAAGTAGATGGATGTCACTATGCACACTCAAAAGAGATCAAGTAAAGCATGGTATTATAGATAAATTGACATACAATAGCATGAAATAGAAAATGTGAGTCCTAGCATGATAGTAGTAATGTAAATCATGGATAATGCATAAAATTGAAATGTTTTTGGTATTTTGATATATTTAAATGTTTTTGTATTTTGTAATTTTTTGTATTGTTTTTGTGTTTTGATATAAGCTATGTATAAGATAAACTAGGAAGAAATTATACTAATCAATGAGTCTTAGATGATACCCCCTATCATGGTGTCTTATATCAAACAAATGAATCATGTGTGATCATGAGGCATGATTGAATGTCTGAGATTATGAAGCTAAAATCTATATACATTATAACTGCTTTGAAATATCTAAAGTGGAAACCAAATGTGGGGTCCCTTTATAGCTTTGAGAAGTGGATGCAACTATAGGACTCTTAGGGACCCATCTAGAAGTAGGAGAATCTTTTTGAACATGTGCTTTATGTGTGGATGCATGAGATCTCAATGAAACTACTTTGGGTATGAATACTATAGATAGAAGTTGTCTATAATCTCAAAGCTATGGAGGTGTGTGAACCTTCTATACTAGTGATGGATGCATCAACTATGACTCAATCTATACCTGAAGAAGAACTGTAACTAGTGGGGAAACTAAAATTGGTGACTTCAAAGTAGATGGATCTAAATTAGGGAGTGGTAACTCATATATAACTCTACCAATTTTAATAACTTGATTAATGTGAATTAATTTCATGCATCTATGAATTGTAGATGGTACTACTTGAATTTTATGAATCCATAAATGACCAAGTAACATGTGAAAAACTCCTACATTGGGAACTATGGTGAAATGTGTGGTCACATGTGTTGGACCAACCTATAGAGGAAGTGTAATATTACCCAATTAACTCTATATATGCCCACTAAATCCACTGATAACTATATCTATGGGAGTAATATCCTACTCTGAGTAACCCAAATGTTACAATAATGTAATGGTGCACATGTTGACACTAAAACCATTATCGATGAGGACACAGTGAATGGGTTGATTATGAATATGTGCTCTAATAAAAAGTGCATTACAATCTAAATTATCCTCCATTATCTCCTGATCTAAGAAGGGTATCAAAGGTCTAGGTAAAACTCTAGACTCATACACACCTATCATACAACTCAAAGGATGTGACTCCACTGAAGGTGCCTGGTATGTATTTAGTAGAGGATGTGATTGGTATATATGGTGAACACCTAATGTGTCCCCTTTCTCTTGTTTAAAGTGCTATGTAAATGGATCTGATAATATTTTCAAATATTTATCCTATGTTGGCTTAGCATGTGGAGGCTCAATTGAAGTACCAAGATTAAGTATGTTACCATCTATGAAGTCCTATATCTTATGTCTCAAATTGATGCATCTATTTTTAGTGTGGCCTGATGCCCTATGATAATCACAAACTTCTTGCTGATCATATCCTCATGGAAGAGGCTTTTCTAGGTCAAATTCCTGAATAAGAGGGAGAGTAATGATGTTACATTCAAATAACTGCTATAAAACTTTAGCTAGAGAAATTGGTAGATTAGTAAATTAACATCAAGGAGCTATTGATAAAACCACATGCTAAGGGGGATCTGAAACCACATTAATTATTGGTTGATTTTGATTCTTGTTATCATTGACTTTGACCTTATATGGGACTTTTCTATTACTCTTGTTTATTGTGTTTGAGATAATTTAGTACTTAAGTTTTCCCATCGAAATAAGCTTGACTTATTTTCCTTTAGTGTATGACATAATTTAGTGAAGGAAGAGAATATTTTGAACATAATAGATTAATGCAATGCTAGTAGAAAGATCTATTTAAAGATGTCTTGTAACTCTTGATCAGCCATGGGGCTAGTTAGCTTAGCCAAAATAGTCTTGTATCCAAGAACATAATCTATGAGGGGATCATTTGACCTTGTTTTTGCTATGTAATTTGTGCATAATAAACCTTATCACCAACGTTGATAATTAAATATGCTAGGAACATATCTGCTAAAGGATTGAATGTAGTGTCTGATTGATTTGATAGATTATAGAAACATTGTAATGCATAATCCTTTCGACTCTATAAAAAATTATTGGTTAATATCCATTCATTTGGCACATAATCCAAACATGATACACGAAAATATCTCAAATGTGTCTCTATATCACCCTTACCATCATATAGACTGAGCTTGGGTTGAACAAAACCTTGTGTCAAGGGTGTAGAAGCAATGTGACGTGTCAATGGTGTATGCAGTAAAGCAAAAGAATATAATGCCTGGAAGGTCTAGAGACACCTTGATCAAGATGTTACACCTTGGATTAAAGAGATCTTATCTCTTACATAAGGACTACCACATCAAGAGATAGGGATGTTCTAGCTATATTTGGTTGCCTAGAAGAAGGTTGGGCTGCTATAGGGGGTTGTTGAGTCATATTTTCCCTCATAGTGTTATTTACAATTGGTGGCTATATGGTTTGAGAAGATTAATCATTATTAACTTTTTGTTTTTCATCTTGTAGAATTATAAGCATGTTATCTTTCATATCTAGATGTTTGGTTAAGAGTTCTTGAAGTTATCTTTTATCAGTTTCATCAAAAATAGTATATTAGGCCATTGTTAAAGTAGGAAAATAATGTGAAACGTGTTTGAATGTTTTGTTATAAGTTGTAATAGTTAATATGGTAATAAGTTGTAATATGTTCACTAAATGTTTTATTGTTTTTCAGAATAATGCAGTTTTATTCCTAATTAATAAACAAGTATGGAGTAAAGTTAATCAATAAATAATGTGCAATAATTAATCCACTAATTTATGTAAATAGATTATATTTTTGCATTTTTTAAAAATAGTAATAAATGAGAGAAAATATCACCTAGCTTATTTTGAGTTGTCTAGTCTGAGATAGGGCCTAATAATTTAAGTATAGGATTGAGATAGTGTTAAAAATAAGTTCCTAAACTTTGTTTTCTAATTAGATAGGAGAACTAAAAATGGGACACCCTATTGTTCAACACTATAGTCCTTTTTTTGAATTATTATCTAGGTGATCTAAGTTTTTTGGGTTCTGCTCGATGGGTTTATGTTACCTTGTCAGTGAAATATCAAAGCTTGAAATTCTATGGAGCTTTATATGCATCTATTTTAATATTCAAAATCCTTAGGAAGTCATTGTGCTTGAACATGAAAGGAAATTTGGGAAAGAGAGAGAAGGGGTTAGTGTGTAAAGGATAGGTTGAACACACTTCACACCCTATATGTGGGCATGCTTCCTGCATACCAATACTCTGAGGAGGGATCAAGCTAATGTAGTTCTCCCACTAAAGTGCTTTAGCCTTTTATAGGGGATTTAATGATCATGGGTTAAATGAATTTGAATTAGGATGACATGAATTAGGATAAGGATATGGGGGAAATGATTGTTAGAACCTATTTTTCACTTGGAAAATAGCACTAAAAATAAGACACCCTAGGTTTAGTGCTCCTATCCAAGTTGGGAACTATTTTCTAAAGGGAATGAGATATGGGGGGATAGATCTAGGTCTGAAAGGGTTGTTTGGGTCTATAAGGGTTAAGTCTGAAAGGCTATGGATGATTGAGAATTGGTGAAAGAATAGCCTATAAGGTTTGTGCAAGCAAGTAAGAGGACCTATGGATTGGGTGTCATTATCCACACTAAAGTAACCAAATTTCACATTTTACATGACTACAGGGGGAATTATGTGTAGTATAATGGTTCTCACTTTCAATTTTAGATATGGTAATTGGTATAACTTTTAGATTAGAATACATATTTTAGACACCAATGATTGGGGGTAATGTACATAGCACATTTGTTTTCTTTTTTTTTAGTTTAGTATTACCCAAGAATTCGTAGTAGTTACATGTCTTATTCCATCTATAGGTGGTTGGAATCATTTTGGAGTGGATTTCATACAAGCCTAACCTCCACATTTTAGAGTGGATTTCATACAAACCTAATCTCCATCTTTCAGAGTGGCCAAGAGTGGCCTAGTTTCTAGCATACATTCAACTATCCATGACAACATTATCAGATCATAGTACATTCATGAGATTTAGGATCCATCTCATATAACACATATTTCATACTAGTATAAATTCATAGCTTTAGTTCATGGGGAAATGATGGAGCTAAAGGACTAGCTAGCCTTTGTATTCTTTAGCCACATATTTAGAAGGATTGTACACAGTCCAAACATCGATTAGCACATGCATGACCACATAAATTCATTTAGTGGGTGATAATGGAGCCAAAGGGATAGCCTTTACATTCTTGAGCCACTCTTGAAGAATTAAATACTCAACACCATTCATGATATCACTCTTGGTATAGCATACCCATCATATCCAGCATTACTCAACATCACTCAACATCATAATAGGTTTTGTATTGGTCCATGTACCCAATGAGGTGTATCCATTCTTTTATCTTCCTCTCTCTCTTACCCAACTTTACACATTATTATTTTAGATATAGTATGTCTAGTAATAATTGATCTACTCTTTATTTTCCTTTCAGATTCATACTTCACAGCATGCTCTCTCTATGTACACCCAGCATCACATAGCTTTGTGAGCTTCACCCTTACAGGTAAGTTCAAGTATGCTTTCTATTTTTATTTTATCCTAGTATTTCACTTTTTTTCATCACAAGAATAAAGTGGGGGAAAATGTAGTCATATAAAATGCAAAAATTGGTAACTTGAGCATGGATAATGACACCTAACCCTTAGGTCCTTTTTGCTTGCTCTCATGACCCTCGTAGGCATATTTTCACTAATTCTTAGTCATCTATAGCCTTCCAAACTTGATCCTAACTAAGCCAAACCATTTTTTACATGACTAATCCATCCCCCTAGGTCCCATCATCTCAAGATAATAGCACCACATTTGGACTATAGTGTCGATGCCACTCTTATCTACTTTTAGTGCTCCTATCCAAGTGAAATTTTAGCCCCAATGGTCAATTCCTTTCAGTTCCCCATCCTTATCCTTATCAAACTAACTTGAGAAATTTCAACCCATGACTAATATATCCCTATAAAATCCCATTCAAATATCATTTAGAAAGGGTTGGCAATTATCACTAAGCAAGCAAGACTACTCAAGCAATCTTCCCTATTCTCTACATATAGCCAACCAATACACTTACAAGCTTATTCAAATCCTTACACTGGTCCTTATCCACCTTAAACACATCTAATTTAGTATTTTTCATCTTCATACACATAATTTCAAAAAGCACACCAAGTGGGATAACTACATATGGCTTGATCCCTCTTCAAAGTATTGGTATGTAGGTAGTGTTCCCACATAAGGGGTGTGGATATATGTTCAATGAATCTTACACACACTAACCCCCCATATTTCTCAAACTTAGTCAAATCACAATGGAGTATAGGGTTTTAATAAATAATTTTCTCTATAAGGAGATCTATAGACTTCCAGCTACTAAAACTTCATAAATAGGGTCACACAGACCTAGCAAACAAAACCCAAAAATCTCAAATCCTCAAGATAATATTAGAAAAGGTGGACTATAGCACTAGTGCCACTCCTATCCACTTTTAGCACTCCTATCCAGTCATAAAACCAAGATCAAATCTCAGTTTATGATAGTGTCTTAGTCTTTCATAGTGAATATTAAACTTTATCTCAACCATATTAACTAGTTTCTAGCTAAGTCTTATTTTCTCCATCTTATTACTATTTTTAGAAAGGTTAAAATTGCAATCTAATTTACAAAAATTAGTAGCTTAATTATTGCATATTTATTTACTAATTTTATTACTCATACCCTTTAACTAAATTAGGAATAATACACCAATATTCCCAAAACTATTAAATTTATTTATTTATCTAATAATTATAGTTAACCTTAGAGAGCAAGCATTGATTGTTAGTTATTGAATTTATTTTGTGTTTCATTCACTAACATTGTATTAACCTTTTTTATTTATTGTTCTACATAATGGCACCTATGGTGGGACTACAAATCTCATTAACCTCCTTGAGACCTTTCTAAGTCTTGTAAATATAAAATCAACCCATGTTTTGGTGTTTATTTGATTCTTTTTATTCTAAATTTCCTTTTTTTTTGTTAATCAGTGAATTGACCCTGTGAAATAGAAAAGTCACCCTATGGACTGGTGAAGTCACACTATGAAATAGTAAAGGTGCTTGCATGATCGTTGAAGTCACCCTATGGATCAGTGAAATTTTTTTATCACCCTCTATCTCCTCTATTTATTTGACAAAAATAGTGAACTCATATTAAAAATAGAAAACTCAACTTATAGATCGATGAGATTGAAACAAAAATGGTGAAGTCACTTCTAACATTTTTTTGAGATTGATGAACTCGACTTGGAAATGGAAAGCTTGACCTATAATTGATGAAATCATGAATAAGGTAAATTATGATTTCTATTATGTTTATATTGAAAATGATGAACTCATCCAGTAATTAGTGAGCTCATTCTACTAATTACTTAATTCACCAAAGCGGTGTGTTGGTCTATCTACATAATAATGGAGTCATCTTGATAAACAGTAAAGTCACTCTAGTAAATAGTGAAGTTTCCATGTGTCAAATTTATTAAGAGATTAGAAGTGTTAAAATTAGCTTTCTTGGATAATTAAAACCCTTGTTTGAAAATTTAAACCTATGTTTTATAGGTTTTACTATCTATTCAATTTGTTTTCTTTCTTAAACTAACCAACAAAGGCAAACTTCATTCACATTTGATTTTTAGTGCCTAATAAATAAATACCATAATTTGCTCTTAAGATAATTTACATTCTATGTTTACTTAATTTATTTGTACTTCCATTCTTATTTGTAAATAATTATTCCTATGCTCTACCCTTTCTCCATATAGGAATCCTAGGTGACCAAAAACATAATTTTTTACTTGTCTTGTTATCTCTTAAAACCTTACTTGACATATGCTCTTCTCTTGCCCATTTGTGGGGTTCTAAGATTAATAAATTAATTACATATTTTCCTTTTTATTTTTTTTATGAATTCATGGGGTGGATTTCATAGCCTTTCCACTAGAATTTATGGGTGCATGGACCTAGGAAGTGATATCCTAGCATCATACCACCCCATTATCAAATGGGGTATAAAAATTGGAGAAATGCCACTAATATCTTAGCTTATGTGAATTTCAGAGCCTAATTACACTATTATCACTTCATTGAGACCCCAATGGCTAAAGTGGTCATAAATGGAATAAACCCATTGGTGAATGGCCCATAATATTCCACATCTAATTGATAGATTATTCAAAATCACCCATATACCACAAGGTATATCAGGACCATCTAGTTTTCCAATCAAAAACTTTAGACTAGAAACCAATTTGACATGGATAAATCATTGATGTAGGGGTTAAAAAGTAACCACCCATAAAGATCACCTTTTAGTATGAACCTTTGAGATAAGGGAGGTGTAAAACCCTACCAATAATTATAATAACTTATTTTATGAACTTTAAATTTTATTCTCTCAAAGGCAAGTATATCGAAAGGATCCATTAACTATCTCATAACCCATATCAATTTCCATGTGATTTCTTGGGTACTTTTGTCAAAAATCCCTTGTTTTATTCATAGCCTCATTTGAAAAACAAATACACCAAGTTTTTGAACCAAACAAGTTCAAACACATTATCACCTATTTGCACATTGAGTTGTTACACTACTCATTTCATTTATAGTTTTTGGACTTAATTTTTATTGTGTTAACCTAGACCCTATGTTCTAAGAGCATTCTATCTTCAAATTTATGATCAAGACCAACCAAGGTCACACTTTCTTCTCATTTTATACTATCATGTTCTTCATTCTATTATGATTCCTAACTTACGTTTTACTTGTGCTAATTTGATTCTAAATTTCAAAGACCATTTTACATTATTCCAAATTTGAATTCCAATCTAAACTAAGGTCACATTTTTGACACTTTTCAAAACTAATACCATTCTAAATATGTTGAGGTACATGTTGTCACTCAATGTTGCAACCTTGGAGAGGTAGTTCAAGCCTACTCTAAATTGAGTAGAACATGGGATTACCCCTAGGCCTATGAGTTGACTATAGTAGGGGTAAACCTCTAGATTGAATGTCTAGCTCCCTATATATGTTTATTCAAGCTCATCACTTATACTACTAATTTTTTTGGATGAAAAGGGAGAGAGAAAACATGAAATAAACCTAACTTATGGATGTGATGCACTAAATGTAAATTTATCACTACCAAAAAAATTCAATTAAACTTCAAACAAGATCTTAACCTACACCAAAAACTAATCCAAATTTGCCTTTCCACATTAATATTTCTCATGGAGGTTTGTGAAGTAATATTGAGCTAAGAGGACCAAACAAGAGGTCATGACATTGGCGCTAGTGAAGATACAACTCATTAACCCCATACACACTTGATTTTAACACTTAAATAGACTTGAAAAAGACTTTAAAAATTGAATATGAATGTAAACAAGGACAAAATGCTGAGGAAGTGAATCTATCACTTAGCAAGATAAACTAGTCTAACATATACATTGAAATAATCTATAGAAAAGATAAACTAGGTTGTTTTTCATTGATCAAAGGATTAAAAATAGAATGGATTCACCATACTTAGGTAGAGGACACAAACTTATCCAATTAAGGCTCAATATATGGCACAAGTGAGAGAGAAGAAGAGAAGGGCATAGGAGAGAGAGAGAGAGAGAGAAGTAGACAAGTGTCTTATGAGTTAGAAATAAGAGAGAATTTATTAAATTTCTTCAATAGGTCTAAAATTACATGTGTATCTCCTCTAAATATGTTGCCTTTCTCCAAGTGTCATAGGATTTAGAAAGCTTGCTTGACACCTTGACTGGCTCTCCAAGATTGCCCCTTACTCTAAATTATTGAGTGATAAGTGGCCTTATTGATGGTTAGATCAAGTTTTATTACATACTTTATCTTCTCTTGACACCTCTTAGCTGACCCCTTTAGGTTATTCTTGACACTTCAGTTATTTTTCTTGCTAGGTATCTAAAGGACTCTTCATCTCCTTAGGCCAATCTTGCATATAAGTATTAAAACTTAGTTTTTATTATTTAGCTCATTTTATATTCATTTATGTACTATTAAAATCATATCAAACCTATAAAAATCCATTTTTAGGTCTCAAACTAGCCCCAATAATTCATTCTCTACTAAAAGCCCCAATTTGGCCTCATTCTTTATAACCCTAAAATCATACAAACCTCCTTGTGTAGATATTTGTACAAATGGTATTGATATTATAAGGGCATATTGTATGACCAAGTATGTCCTTACATCTACATGTTCAATTTTAGGATCAAAAAATGAGTGTAAGTTCATTTTTTTATTGCTTCTCTCCTGACTAGGCCTCAATTAGGCCTCCCTACTAAAAGATTAAAAAGTGATTGCAAAGTCTTCCCACACTTTCCAAATCCAAAATAAGTGTGTTATTCATTTTATATGACCTCCTCTCAATTATCCATGCTAATTTTGAAGCTTTGACACCTTTTATAGACCTATCAAGTAGCATAAAATAATCATTTAGGGCTTATTCTATATAGTCTTGTACCTACAAGTACAATCTAATCACATGAGGTGATGCTGAAGGAAGTCTTGAAAATGTTTTAGGTTATTTGGAATTTTTTATAATCTATATGGAGTCATATAATTTCACTTATCTATCATTAGATCCTTATAGTTCTCTTAGGTAGCTTGAAAGTGCTTTCAGTTCTTAAGGATGATTCATAAAGCTTGGGGCATGAATCAACCAACCACTCCCACAAAATGGAATTTATCCAAGGTGGATAAACTCCCATAGGATCACAAGGTCCCATGAAAATCCTATGAACCATACTAAACAAAATAAAATAGCCTCTTGGGTTATAACTAGGCATTCTATAAGTGTTGAGAGAATTAAGGCTTCTAAGTGTCAATCCCTGAGTTTGTATTGTGTTTCCAATGACTTAAATATGTATATGGCATCCATATTTACCCATTAACATTATATTCTTGTTAATTTCTTCCTTAAACTCTCTACTTATGCCACTAAGTGGTACTTAGGGTTCTCAATCCAACCTATCTATTTGTATTCACTTATTTCTCACTGTCAAGAGGTCTATAAATTTCATAAGATGATTGTATACACCCATAACCATATCCTTATATTTATCAATGTTCTCCACTTCATTTCACCTTACCATTTCTCTTAGCTAACTACCTTATAGGCTTATGCATATAATTAGTCTTGTGTATGATTATAAGAGAGTTTGACTATAATCTCCATAGACATGTAATTGTGTTTGAGGACTATTGGTAGACTATTCATCATCATGAAACTATTTTAAACTATCCCTTACTCCCTTATATATTTTAAATATATCTAAACACTCTTCATACAATCAAATGCTCTTGTGAGTAAGCATGCCTTTGTCTTTCTTTTATTGAGTAGGAAAAAATTTGTAATGTTCTCATATACTCAAGTGAGTTTAAAATTTTTATGATTCTCTAAAAACAGCTTGATAATTATCCTTAGACCTTAAACTTTCTAAAATCAATTAAAAACTTTCATGAGAGAAGGTAAACTTGAGCTTGTTATTTGATTATGTGTAACTAGTTGGGTAGGGTTTGATTAGGCCTATGTGATATGAATTTGACTATCATCCTTGGTGTTCTAATAATCCATAATTTAAAAAATAAATTTATTAAAACTCTCATCATTTTATTTATGGTTTAATAATTTATACAAACACCTTTAAAACTTAGTGTTTCATCAATCACTATTGTTTAAAACAAATTCTCTCAACTAGTTGTGGGTGGTTGTTTGAGAGTTATGAGTGAATATAGGATATTGTAAGACTTTAATTTCTTTTAATTATGCATATTAATGGCCTTATATTATCATTTTTTATGTCTTAGACACCTCTCAAATCCTTAAAACTCTAGACATCATTGTCATTATTATTTAAGGCCAATTCGCTCAACTGGTTATAAGTGACTACCTAAGGTATGAGTTTATAGTTTTGAGTTAACCTTATTAAACTCCACCATGAAAATATAAAATTGGTAAAAATTCATTAAAAACCTTTCTCATTACATTACCAACTTCACATAGTGTTTTCAATATATTCTCCCAAACCTCTACTTTCATTATTTCCACATACAGTATTGTAGGTGTGTCTTACTATGTTTGTTAGCTCAGACCTCAACTCTTTGAATTTAAGTTCTTGGAGACCTTAATTATTCCATGACCCTTTCATATTTAAACTATCACATTTATTTTATGACTATAAATTCAACCTAAGCTAGCTGACACCATGGATTTCTCTTGAAGTTACAGACTTACAGGTTTGTGCTTATAATTAGGTTTGTAACCCTGTGCTTAAACATTTGAGAAGTGAAATTATAGTTGATAGGAATCAGATAACATACCTCAATTGGATCATAAAATTAAATAGGAGACCATAAATTTCAACTCTTTGGAAACACATTCTCAAAAACACTCAAATCACCTTATTATGTAGACATAAAGAACACAGTCCACAACGTGAATGGAGATGTGACCATTTGAAACTTATATGGAATATTTGGTTGGTAAAAATAAATTAATGGATTATTAATATGGTATAAGATAATTTTTAATCACTTATATGCACTATACCATCTAAAGAACTCTAAAACACATAAAACTAAGAGTCACGTGTAATTATGCACAAGAAAATGTTTTCTTGCCAAAAGACCATCTAGATATGCCAAAATTGTGAATGGATGTGTATGTTACATTTATATACCTATTATGAGTCACTATAATTAGTTTCATGAATCCAAATATTTCACACTTGCATTGGAGTTGCATAAAACTCAGCCTATGGGGATTTGAGTCTTCAAAAAATAATCTAGATTCTTAGTGATTACTCATAAATATAAGGATCTAAATCCAATTACCAATTCCATAAATTTAAATCCCATATAGGACCCAAAACTTGGATAAAATATAATCCCCAAAATATACCTATATAGCCTGTACCATTCATTTGAAAATGGCCTTCAAGAGCTTGTGAATAGAGTGATGAAAGAGAGAGATAGTTTTCTGCAACTATGAGAGTTCAAACTTCTTCCCATTATTTTTTATAACCTTTAGATCCTAAATGAAATTTTTAAACTCTTTTCACCTATAATTTACTTTAAAAAGTTTGTACAAATCATTTAACTCTGCAAGAAGGTGTTGAAACTCAAGATTATGACCTTATTTTGAGTCTCTGACATGTGTGTGCTACACCCTTCGTCATTGGCATGTCCATGGATATGTGTATCCTACTTGTGTCTTTAAAAATGATTTTTCATATTATTTTACATTTATTTATGCATTTATATGCTTAGTAGGTCAGCCTATGGGTTGTTCATAGCCTTGGTATACTATATATAAGAGGTAAGATTAGTTTTTCATCATCATATTTGAGTATTCATTCTTATTGAAAGTATTTTAGAGGTTAACCCCTTGAAGTGGCTTATCTAATATTCATATTTTATACTATATTTCCATATCATTATGATATATTTCTATGATTCTACTTATTTGGTGAAGTAATATCATTCTAAGTGGTATCAGATCATCGATTTGGGCCATAATCAGGTCAAAACCCTTATATATTTAAATTTGGATATACCTCACAAATGGTTGTTAATTTCTCTATAATTTTTTTACTATATTTTTGAAATAATTAAAGGAAGCTTCCATTAAAATTTTAGTTCATTTTGATCAATTTTGCAAATGTTATCCTATTTTACGGTTTTCATTAAAATTCACTCCATAACTCATAATTTGTAGAATTTTTCAAATTTGTTTACATTTTTAGAAATCTTATAAAAAAATATTTTTTGTCTATTATTTGATATTTTTGATTTGAGGGTGACATATTTTTAAAAAATCATGATCAAAGTTGTGTGAATGGGGAAAAATAAGGTTCACCATCAAGCCTTCTTATGGATGGTCCTAATACTCACAAATGGGGGAAAGGGAAAGATACACATAAACTCTTCTAGGGTATGACATTGAATATGAAACCTATGATATGATGTCTCAAGCTCATTCAAATCTACATGGCCTGATGTAGAAGGATGGGTAAGTCCAAACTCAAATGTCAACAATGCAAGGGTAGCTTAATGGCATGAACAATCAATTGTAGCAAATCATGGCATATCTTGCTACCATTTTATCTCATTTACCACTCAATAACCCTCCAATTTTTTCCTTATAGTACTCCTCCTAGCACTAACACCACTAATATGGGGGTAAAACTAATGTTTCCAAAAATGGACATGCACAAGTTTGATGGTAATGATCCACTCACTTAGATCACTCAAATTGAAAATATATTTGATCTATACCAAACTCTTAGCTCTTAGAAGGTGGTCATGGCATCTCTATATTTATAACTTCAGCCATTTATTTTGTATCATTGGTTTTATGCTCAAAATAAGAAGATTGGTGCTCTTATTACATGGTCAGTATTCTCTGATGACCTAATGTCTCACTATTGGGATAATGTTTCTAAAATTTACTTCAACTAGTTAGCCAAATTAAGATAAACATTAATAGTAAAGGATTATATTCATCTATTTAATAATCTATAATTACATGTGGAGGACACCACTAAGGCAAATATGACTAACCTTTTTATGGGTGGACTAAAGGATAGTATTCAATTGGAGGTTTGTATGTTTAACCCCACAACTGTATCTAAATCTATACTAAGGGCATACCTAGTAGAATAAAAAGAGATGATCAAACATCATCCTTTCACTACTAGTTAATATTGCACCTTCCTGACTCCATCACTATCTCAACCTACCAAATTGACACCATAAAAAATTAAGGAGAAACATGCCAAAGGGTTGTGTTATGGTTATAATAGTAAATGGATAAAAGGTCATCAATATGCTGAAAATAAGTTATTTTACATTGAAGGGGTCAATGAGGATGAAGAAGATGAGGATTCATCTAGTGAGTGTTTTGAAGGACCTGAGGATGAAGCTATTAATTATTACTCCTTAAAATCTTAAGGTGGTGGGTTTCATTAAGAAATAGAAGGTCACGATGTTGATTGATTTAGGTAGTACACACAATTTCATCAATAGTAAATTGGCTTCTTGTTTGAATTGTTCCATCTACCCAGCCAAGAATTTTAAATCATGATTGTAGATGGTGGTATAGTTAATTGTTCTATAAAATTCCATAGTATTAAGTTAGCAATGGGAAACTATTTACTAGATTCTCCTATGTTTTTTATTCCTATGGGTGGGATTGACATTATTTTGGGAGTATAATGACTCACCACATTGGGTACTATTGAGATGAATTTCCATGAAATATTCATGCATTTTTATTCTAAAATCAATCCAGTGGAACAATGGGGATTAAGATTTAAATCTCCATATGTGGTTAGTAAATGACCAAGATACTAAAAAAAGGTTCTAAAAGATTTGTAGCATGCTTATTTTCCATTGATGTTCAACAAACTAAGGATTCTACCCATCCTAAGTTATAATAAATATTGGATGAGAATTTAGTATGTTTTGGCCCCATGCTAAAAGGTCTTCCTCTTAGTCATACCCATGATCATGCCATTAGACTCATTCCTATAAGTACACCACCCAACATCATACCATATAGATATCATTATGCCTAGAAGAGTGAAATTGAAAAAATGGTATAAGATTTTTTAGAGGAAGGAACCATTTTCCATATCCAAAGTGAATATTATTCTCTAGTAGTCATGGTACAAAGTAAGGATGAAACTTAGATGATGTACGTGGATTATAAAGAGATCAACAAGTTCACTATCAAAGATAAGTTTCTTATTACTATAATTGATTATTTTTTAGATGAATTACATGGTTTTTTTTTTACCAAATTAGATCTTCACTCTGGGTATCATCAAATCCATATCTATGAGGAAAATAGTCCTAAAATAGCTTTCTATACTCACAAAGGCCATTATGAATTTTTGATCATGTCTTTTGGTCTCACCAATGCACCATCCACTTTTTAGAGTTTGATGAATAAGGTTTTTAGGCAATTTTTGAGAAAGTTTTTACTTGAATTTTTTGATGGCATCCTTACTTATAGCAAAATTTGTGAAAACCACTTGCATCATGTGAAACAAGTAATCTCAATTCTTAAGAAACATCAGTTGTATGCTAAACCATCCAAATGTGATTTTGGAGTCTAAAAGTGGAATATTTGGGTTATATTATATCACATGAGGGAGTAAAATTTGATCCTATAAAAATCCAAGCCATCATGGAGTGGCAGATTCCCAAGACACTTAAGTAACTAAGGGGATTTTTAGGGCTAACTAGTTACTATCATAGGTTTGTCAAACACTATGGTATTATTTCATCACTAATCACTTCCTTTTTGAATAAATACTACTTAAAATGAATGGATATAGATACCAAGGCATTTAAACAACTAAAAATGGTTTTTTTCACCACCCAGATATTGGCTACTCCATATTTTTCTAAAACTTTTATGGTTGAATGTGATGCATCTAGATATGGTATGGGTGCAGTACTCATACAAGAGGGTAGGCCCATTACCTTTGAAATTAATCAATTAAAGGTTGAAAATAATCTCAAACCCATCTATGACAAATAAATTATGGATATTCTACATGAAGTCAAATAATGGAGGCCTTATCTATTGGGTCATCACTTTCAAGGAAAGACTGATCATGATATCCTTAAATATTTTTTGGAACAATGGTTGTACTCTAAAGAACAAAATAATGGGTGATACTTAGGTTTTTATTTTGAAATATTATAAAAATAATTAAAATAAAATGTGGTGGTTGATTTAATATCTAGGCATGATGAACCAGTTGAATCATTGTTATGTGCCATGACCATTTGGCAGACAAACTGGCTCAAGGAAGCAAGGTCAAAATGGGAGAATTATAGTACTACCCATGAATTTATTTAGAATATATAGCATGGTTTAGATGGGATTGAAAATTTTAAATGGAAGGGTAATGCATTATAGTAATAGATTATATTAGTGTCAAATTCTCTTCTCACATAGAAAATCCTTCAAGAACTTCATGCATCTCCACTTGGCGGTCCCTCTGATTTTTTAAAAACCTATCATAGAGTTAAGAAGTATCCTTTTTGTAAATTAATCAAGGGGGATATACAAAAATATGTGGCTAAATTTATGTTATATTAGTATAATAAAGGTGAAACCATCAAAACCCCAATTCTTTTATAGCCCTTATCCATTCTCGATAATGATGGGAAGAGGTATCTATGGATTTCATCGCTAGGTTACCACAATCTAAAGGTATAAATGTTATCATGATTTTTATGAATAGACTCACAAATTATGCTCATTTTTTTTATTTATCTCAACCATTGGTGTCTATTATAGTATCTTATGCCTTTCCCAATGTAGTTTAGAAATTACACAGTACTCCCAATAGTATTATCAGTGATCAAGATCCCATATTCATTAGTAATTTTTGGACATAATTATTTGCATGTTTGGGAACACAATTATCTCATGGCTCATCCTATCATCCTCAATATGAAGGACAAACATAGGTGGTCAATAATTTTTTGGAAGGGTACCTTCATTGCTTTGTGTCAAATAAACAAGATAAATAGGTTTAGTGGTTACCCTTGGTTAAATGGTGGTACAATACTTCAATGTATCATTCATCCAAAATATCTCATTTTATGGAATTATGTTCATACGATCCTCCATCCCTCACTTCATCCTTGAAGACCCACCCAAAGGTGCATGTAGTGGAGGAACACCTTTAACATTAATAGGAAGTCCTTGCTAGTTTGCATGAAAATTTAGCTTTAGCCTAAAATCACATGAAGCAATAAGTAGATCAACACAGGAGTGAGAGGCATTTTTAAATTGGTTATTGGGTATTTTTTTTCTTACATTCATATAATCAAAAGTCCTTAAAGAAACATAAAAAGGATAACAATCTATCTCCCAAGTATTATGGACCTTATTAGATCTTGTAGAAAATTGGTAATGTGGACTACAAGATGGATTTTCCTCCACCCACTCACATTCATCTAGTATTTCATGTATCTTGCCTTAAGAAGGTCATTGGACACATAGTTACCACTCAAACCAAGTTTCCAAAATTATATGAATAAGGGAGGGTTATTTTGATCTTAAATCGGTCCTTCAAACATGCAATAGGCATCTATGGTCCAGATTGATTATAGAGTATTTCATCAAATGGAAGAATCTACCTTCTGAAGATGTTACCTAGGAAGATGATTCCTTCATGAAACAATATCTAATTTTACTTTAACATTGAGAGCAACATTGTTTTGAAGGGGAGGGGCATGTTATGCCTTTCACCATTGGTATGTCAAGGGATATGTGTAGCCTACTTGTGGCTTCCATAACCCTTTTACCTATTATTTTACATTTCTCTATGCATTAATAGATTAGTAGGTCAGCCTATGGGTTTTTCATGGCCTTAGTAGACTATATATATGAGGTAGGGTTGTTCATTATCATATTTGAGTGTTCATTCTTATTGAAAACATTTTGGAGGTTGCCCCCTCAAAGTGGCTTGTCTATTATTCATATTTTTTGATATATTTCCATATCATTGTGATATATTTTTATTATTATACTTATTTTATGAAGTAATATGATTCTAGTGTGTCATTTTTGTAATTTATCCAATGTTTGTGTAATGTGTGTGGTACAGATTTCCCACTTGGAGAGCTTTGACATACATAAATGTTAGTCAAAATCACCATTTTCACTCATTTTCACCACCTTAAAGTTTGAAAATGAACCTTAGACACTTCAAAACACCATGAAATATTATTAAAATATGATTAATACATGAAATTAATTTGATAAACTCCTAATCACATATTACATCACTTGGCCAAGCTTTATCTCTCCATGACATGTTTAGACCATTATCTGACCAAAACAAGACATTACCTTAAATTCTCCAAACTAACCTTAAACATTTATAATAAGGTTTTATGAAGACTCTTAGGGACCATATAAGGCATGAAATGACCACATGACAATCCTATGAATGTTTTAACTTGGAGGGCTTGACCAATTTTGACTTGAGTTCAAAATTTGGTCAACATTCTTGATGATTCATAGGGGCAGCATGCTAACATTACTGAATGGACACAAAAGACAAAAAACAAAAGACACAAATAAAATAACAAGACATACACATGTGCTATCAAGAATTTAGGGAACACAACAACAACATAAGCAAACTAACTATATATAACTAACCTGAAATAACTCTTTTCCTCATGGATCAAAGGGTAATCTTGCATAATTTATTTCTCTATGAAATTAAGGATGGAATGAATCAAGTGGCCTTTTGAGCCTTGTTCTTGATGTCTCCATCTCTTTCATTCTTGTTAATCCTCTTAGTATATTCTCAAATGAAACAATGGTAGTTGTAAACATGTCACCTATGAATTTGAATTCATCTTGTACTTCAATCATATTCTCAAGATGCTCTTTATTTGAAAATTTGTCCAATGATACTTCATATAAGCATGATTATTTATCCTTCATGACATATTGAATGTCATCAAACTTATTACCAACTATTACAAGCTCATCAAGATCTTCAAGGAGCTTTGTATACTCAATCCAATCTTCATCATTATCCTTAATGGAAACATATTGACCAATATCCTTATGAACATGATCTTCAATGGTAAATATACCTTTGAAAATGTCTTCAAACTCTTTAAGAAGTTCAATATGTTGATTCCAATCCCATTTATCTTCTTTCTCTTCAAGATCCATAAAGCTATCAAAAATTCCAAGCCTTTCTATGAAGTCATGAGGTTGTAAGGTAGCTTCTTCAAATTCATTTTCTTGGCCATTATGCACTTTTTCAACCTAAACATGCTCACTTAGAGAGTCTTCAAATTCAAGGTTAGCTGTTACTTTAACAATCTTGGATGGCATAGGATCTTCTTCTTAAAACACACCATCAAAACTATCTATAAGGGTTTCTTCAAACTGACCAACAAGAGGTGTAGTCTCTTTAAGAGCCTCAAACTCATCATAAATCTCATTTAAATTCTACCATAAGTCATCTTTTTCTATGGATTTATTAGTAACTTTATTTTCTATTATTTTTTCAAAACTAATCTCTTGATCATGCTCATGAGATTCAACCAACTCAGCTAATGTGATGGTTCCCTCAACCACCTTCTCTTTCATGTCTTGATCAACCTCTTTATGAGAATATGTAACCTCATCACTAAGATTAGTACCTATAGTGAACTCTTCATCATAGACACTTGAGTCATCTTCTTCATCATCTTTAACTTTAGCTTGATCTTCTTTACTTGCTTCCCATAGTATGGGTTCTTATTTAAGAAAGAGTGTCGTGGGAGGGTGATGAATAGGTTCAAGGATTAGAGAGGGAGTATGAGTTGTGATGGATGGCTCATGGATGGGCTTGGGAATGGATATTTATTAAATGAACTCTTGGAGAGATGACAAGTTGAGTTTGGCAATAGGAGAGACATCTTCTTTAACAAGAACTTCACTTTCTTCATAGCCTTATTGAGGCTCTTCAATAGCTAAAAATTGATTCTCAACCTCTTGATTTTCCCACCTCTCTAATATGTCTATCCACCATTGGATACAATTTCTCACTTGGTACAACTCCTCATTCATAGCATATTAGGTTTCCTCCCCAACTAACCTCTACATACTCATCAATTTTTTAATTGACTTTCTCAACCTCTTTTTGAGATGAATAGGGATCATGTAACCTCTTTATGAGATGAATAGGGATCATGTCAAGTTATTTATCCCATGTTCCCATTACCACTTTTGACTTTAGTAGATTTGACATGAGTGCCAATAAGGATTTGGTTTATTATGGATTTGAAGTAGGAGGAGGAGGGTTTGACTATTACAAGACATGGTAAGGTTACTAAGGTGTGTAATAGGATTCATATGAGGAGAATGTAGGCTATCTATAGGACTAATATGACTCATGATAAGGCTGATAGGAATCAAGGTGAGATTGATACAGATCATAGGGTTGGTAGGAATCATGTTGATTGTAATAGGAAGGTATATTTGTTTCAATAAGATTTTTATTTTCCTCATATCCATCCTTATGGCCTTCTTTATAGACTTACTCATATCCTTTCAAATATCCTTCTTTATATGCTTGCTCAATAACATCATGGTCATCTAGAGGGAAAATAGGTTGATAATAGGAATGACATTACTCATAAGGAGGGTAAAAATATTGATATGGCTATTGAGACACATAGTTGGGGTCATGAAAAGGCTAATAAGTAGGTGTATAGTATAATTTATCATCATACACATCCATCCCAACTTCATGAGTCAAATGAAAACACAAGATACTATAAAATATTTTTCACAATAAGTACCTAGACTTCTATAACTAGTTGATTACATTTGGATTTACCATTGGTGTTTGTTGAATTCTTTCAAAGGATGGTAGGTAGAAGGACACACCAAAAAAATTCCACTCTTTTAGATCTTAGTCCCACCATGTGTGCCAAAATTGTCACTCAACTTTTCACCCTTGTAGAGGTAGTTCAATCCTACAATAAATTGAGTGGAACATGGGATTTTAACTAGGCCTATGGATTGCCTATAGTATGGGTAAACCTCTAGATTGAAGGGCTAGCTCCCTAGAGATTTCTATTCAAGCTCATTAGCTATATTACTAACTTATTTGGATGAAAAAGGAGAGAGAAAACATGAAATAAACCTAACTTAGTGAGGTAATGCATCAAATATAAAATACTTAGTACCAACCACTTGTAGTTACACTTAAAATAAGAGACTAACCTGCACATGGCACTAATCCAAATCTACCTTTATACATTAGTATTTCTCATGGATGTTTATGAAGCAAACTTGAACTAGGAAGACTATATAAGAGGTTATGACATTGACACTAATGAAGAGAAAACTCAATAAACTCATGCACAAATCATTTTAACACTTCAAGAGACTTGAAAAATACTTTCAAAATTGAATATGAATTCAAACAAGGACAACATGCCAAGGAAGTGAATCTATCACTTAGAAATATCAAATAGTCTAACATACACATTGAAGTAGTCCATGAAAGGTAAACTAGGTTTTTATTCATTAATTAAAGGTTGAAAATGAGAAGGGATTAGCCATACTTAGGTGTAAGATACAAATGTAGCCAATTAAGGCTCAATATATAGCACAAGTGAGAGAAAAGAAAATAAGGGCATAGGAGGGAGAGAGAGAGAGAGAGAGAGAGAGAGAGAGAGAGAGAGAGAGAGAGAGAGAGAGAGAGAGAGATAAGTGTTTTAAGAGTTAAAAAAAGAGAGGAGTTATTAAATTTCCCAAATAGATCAAAAATTCCATGTGTATCTCCTTTTAATATGCTCTCTTGATCCAAGTGTCATAAGAGTTAGAAAGCTTGCTTGACACCTTGACTAACTCTCCAAAATTGCCCCTTGTTTTGTATTGATGAGTGATAAGTGGACTTATTGATGGTTAAATCAGGTTCTCTTACATATTTTATCTGATATTAACACTTATTAGTTGACCCCATCATGTAATTCTTGACACATAATTTCATTTTCTTGCTAGGTATAGAAAGGACTCTTCATCTCCTTACGCTAATCTTGTATACAAGTATCAAAACTAGGTTTATTCTTATTTAGCTCATCTAATCTTGATGGATGGCCTATTAAACTCATATTAAACCTAAAAAAATCCATCTTTAGGTCTCAATCTATCCCCAAGAATTCATTCTCTACCAAAATCCTCAATTTGGCCTCATTCCTTATAACCCTAAATTCATGTAAACCTCCTTGTGTAGAGATTTTTATATATGTTACTAGGAATATGGGGTCATATTATAGGACACAGTATGGCCTTGAATATCCATTTTAGTTTTAGAATCATAAAATGAGTGGAACTTCATTTTTTTATTACTTCTCTCTCTTGATCAAGCCTCAATTAGGCCTCCCTACCAAGAGACTAAAAAGTGACTGTACAATCTTACCACATGTTCCAACCCCCAAATAAGTGTGTGATTAAATTATATGACCTCCCAATTTTCCATGCCAATTTTAAGCTCTTACACCTTGTACAGACCTATCAAGTAGCATAAAATAGTCTTTTAAGGCTTATTATATACAGTCTTGGACATACAAGCATAATCCAATCTCACGGGGTGATGCTCAGGGGAGACTTAAACATATTATAGGTCATTTTTAATTATTTAAAATCCATCTAGAGGCATAGAATCTCACTTCTCTCTCATCAAGTCCTTATAGCTCTCCTAGGCAACCTAAAAGTGATTTAAATTCTTAAGGATGATTCATAAACCTTAGGGCATGAATCAAACAAAAAATTACACAAAATGGAAGATTTATATGGTCTCTAACTTCCCATAGGATTCCAAGGTCCCATGTAACTCCTCTGAACCATATTAAACAAAATAAAATAGCCTCTCAGGCTACAACTAGGCATTATGTAAGGGTTAAGAGAATTGAGGCATGTAGTTGTTGATATCTAATTTTTTATTGGGTTTCAAATGACTTTAATAGGTCTATTAAATCCACATTAACCTATCAACATTATCTTATTTTTGCTTTCTTCCTCAAACTCTTTGCATATACCACTAAGTGGTACTTAAGGTTCTCAAGCCAACCTATCTATCATACCCTAACTGACTATATTCTCTTCTTTATCACTGTCAAGATCTCTATAACTTTCATAGGATGATTATAGAGACCCATAAAAATATCCTCAATGTTCTCAATGTTTTCTACTTCACTTCACCTTACCACTTCTCTCAACTGACTACCTTGTAGGCTTGTGCATGCACTTAGGCCTATGTATGATTGTAAGAGAGTTTGATTATGATCTCCATACTAATGTGATTTTTTTTAGGGATAAGAGTTGAATATTAATCATCGTTAAACTATTTTCAACTAAACCTCACTCCTTTATACCTTTTATAGATCTATCAACACTCTTTATACAAGCAAATGCTCTTGTGACCAAGCAGACCTTTATCTTGCTTTGACTAAGTAGGTAAAGTTTAAAATTTTATCCTTTACTCAAGTGATTTTTAAAAAAAATATATTATATAAAAACACCCTAATAATTATCCATATACCTTAAACTTTTCAATTTAATTGAAATCTTTCATGAGAGAAGGCAAACCTGAGCTTGTTATTTGACTTTATGTGACTGGTTGGGTGGGGTTTGATTAGGCATGTGTGATATGAATTTGACTATCATCATTGGTGTTATAAAAATCCCTAATTACAACACTAAATTTCTTCAAACTCTCCTCATGTTATTTATGGTTTAATACTTCCTCAAAATACCTTGAAAACTCAATTTTCATCGATCACTATTATTCAAGACAAATTTTCTCAACTAGATATAGGTGGTTGTTTGAGAGTTATAAGTGCATTTAGGATATTTAAAGACTTTATTTCCAATAATTATTCATCTCCATGTCCCTTTATTATTATTTTTAATGTCTTAGATACCTTTAAAATCTGTAAAACTCTATACCTTATCATCATTACTCTCTAAGGCCAATTACCTCAACTGATTACAGTTGACTGCCTAAGGTATAACTTTTTAGTTTTGAGTTAACCTTATTAAAATACACTATGACATTATAATAGTGGTACAACTTAATTTATAACCTTTCTCACTACATTAAAAACTTCATAGAGTGTTTTCAATATATTCTACTAGACCTCTACTTTCATTGTTTTCACATACAATCCTATAGGTGTATCTTACTAGGTTTGTTAGCTTAGTCCTCAACTCTTCAACTTTAGGTTCTTGAAGACATTAATTATTCCATGAAATTTTCATATTTAAACCATTAAAATTATTTCATACATATACATTCAACCTAAGCTAGCTGACACCATATATTTCTCTTAAAGTTACAGACCTAAAGGTTTGTGCATGCAATTAAGTTTGTAACCTTGTGATTAAGCATTTGAGAATTAAAATTATAGATTATAAGCCTTAAATAAAATTCCTCCCTTATATAAACACATTAAATATTATATCGCAACTCTCAAATATTTGTAAACACATACTGAAAAACAATCAAATCACCTTGTTATACAAACACACATAACATAATGCATAAGGTGAATGGAGATGTGACCATTTAAAAATTGTAAAAAATATTTACATAATCATAAGGACATGAATGGATTTATAATATTTTATATTATAATATATAATCACTTATATGCATACTTAGATGCATTATACCTCTTGAAGAACTCTAAAACATAAAAAAGTGACAATCACTTGTAATTATGCATAAGAGAATATTTTCTTGACAAAATACCATACACACATACGATAATGGTTAATGGATGTTCATGATACATATAAAAACCTATTAAAACTCACTTTAATTGGTTTTATGCATATAAAGAGTTCACACTTGCACTGGAGTTGCACAAAACTTAGCCTGTGGAGATTTGTGTCTTCAAAAAGTAGTCTAGATTCTTACTGATTATTTATTAAGATAAGGAGCTCAATATAGAAATAAATTTCACAAATTATAATACAATAAGTATATTAAACTTTTTATAAAATAGTATCCCCCAAATCTACTTGTATGGCTTGTACCATGCATTTGAAAGCAACCTTCAAGAGCTTGTGAATCTAGCGATGGAGGAGAGAGATAGTTTTCTAAAACTATGAGAGGTAAATTTTATTCCAATGCTTGTTTCTAACCTTTATAATCTCAAATTAAATTCTTAAACTCTTTAACTTTTTATAAAATATTATCCCCCAAATCTACTTGTATGGCTTGAACCATGCATTTGAAAATAGCCTTCAAGAGCTTATGAATCTATCGATGGAGGAGAGAAATAGTTTTCTAAAACTATGAGAGGTCAAATTTCTTCCCATGATTTTTTCTAACCTTTATAATCTCATTCTAAATTCTTAAACTCTTTAACTTGTAAGTGACTTCAACAAGTTCATACAAGTCATTTAACTCTTCAAGATGGCATTGAAACTCAAGATTTTAACCTTGTTTTGACTCTCTAATAGGTGTGGAAATTGTGTACCTAATCCAATGTCTTTTTAAGATGTGTTTTGTATATTTATAACTTGGGGATATTTGACATACATAAATTTTATCAAAAATCACCATTTTCATTCATTTTCACTCATTTTCACCACCTTAAAGTTTGAAAATGAACCTTAGACACTTTAAAACACAATGAAATGTTATTAAATGATGTTAAATACATTAAATTACTTTGATAAACTCTTAATCACCTATTACATCACTTTACCAAGCCTTATATCTCTATGACATGTTTAGACCACTATATGACCAAAATAAGACATTGCCTTAACTTCTCCAAACTAATCGTAAACAATGATAATAAGAATTTATGAAGACTCTTAGGGACCATAAAAGTCATGATAGGACCATAATAAAATCATATGAAAGTATTAACTTGGATGGATTGACCAATTTTAACTTGACGTCAAATTTGGTCAATAATACACTCGTAGTAGGGCCTCTTATGTCCCTAGCTTCAAGGAAGAATTTTTTTATGATGGAGAGGAACACCTTATTTTTTTTGAATATATCCCTCCCTTTTTGGGATCAATTCAATGTCTATTCAATAATCAACCCATATAAGATCAAGATAAAACTCTCTTAAGGCTAATAGAATCAAGAACTACGCTCCCACCTAATTTTTTAATGGAATAATTGCATACCCTTATTTAACTAGAGGAGAAACCACAAGATCAACATCATAATCAAATTAAAAATTTGACCATCACTTCATCTATAAAAATTAAGGGTCTATTAGTTTATCCTTCCAAAATTGGTCACATTATTACATTCACCATATAATAAATTAGTCGTTGTTATGTAGATCAATTCATCATTGACTTAACACTTATTTGGCTATAACCTCATTCAACAACACTTCATTTATAGAAAAAAATCAATCACATAAACAAATGTAACAAAACTAGTATATCATTTATCTCCTCCTAAATAACTCAGTATAATAAATGATTCACAACAAGCTCTACTTGATATGAAGCATACATTTTTCAATCATGAAGAGATCCTTTCTATCTCATGATAAACACCTAATGATTCACAACAAGTTTTGGACCATTTCTAACAAAAATTTGAAAATAATACACCACTGTAATAGGTAGTGGATAATTCAAAAAACACATTACCTACTTCTTCTAATTCATGGCAATAATAACAAGTTCCTCTTGTAAACTAGCATCAATAATATTTTTTTATAAATCAATAACAAGTTCCTCAAAACCAATAACAAACTCTGCCAAACCAATAGTATATCCCAAACCATTTACAACATCAAATTCCTTGGGAATAAAAACACACCACCTATTCCAATCTAAATCCAAACCTACAGTATATCCCTCATCAATTATAGAATTTATGATATAGTGTAAATATCCCTAGTAGAACCACACAAAGGGGAGCCATTCTTACTTATGCTAATGCTAAGTAAGGCCAATAGTTCATGAATAACTATAAAGGTGCCCTAATTTCATTACATAATATGCCCAACATCCATGACTAGAATATAATAAAGGAGATAGTTTCATAGCTTCAAGTAATCAAGTACCCAAGAAGTACAAATTTGATGACATATTCCCTTATCCATTTGATATCAAATTTTTCTAGGTGCCTTTCTGACCCCATTTTTAAATTCCAAAATTTAACAAGTATAAATGGAAATGAGATCGTAGAGAACATCCACAAGCATTCTTTATGGCATGCCAAGAGGTAAATTACAATAGTGTCTATTTGATACACTTATTTCCATGTAGCTTGGTCATATAAATGCTAGAATGGCTTCTCAAATTACCTAATGGATGGGTCACTACTTTCAATGACCTATCAAAAAAATTTCAACCACTTATCTTAAAACATATAACATGAATTAATGGTCAAATAATAATGAGGAGAGAGTTTCTTATAATACTTACAAAGGTGGAGAGATCTGGCTAGCCATCTCTTGCATAATTTGTCAAATACAAAATTAGTAGGTATATTTTCACAAAACCTAAATGTCAAGCTCACTCAATATTTTAGACTCAATTATGCCAATACATTTAAACAAATCATTGGTAAAGGGGTGAAAATATAAAAAACACTTATTATCAAGGGTCTTATAAAGATATATTCTCAAACTCAAAGCTAAACCAAAGCCAAGTGATAGATCCAAATCAAGTGCCAATTTAGACCTACACACCTAAAAAGATGAAGACCTTTGTTAAAAATAAGAATATGGTTAGTAATGGGGTTATAGAGGTGAGACATACACAAATAGTATAGTCATAATGTGTTCAAAATATTGCACCTAACTCTCAACTCACAATGCAAAGACATCCCCCATGATGAGGATACTTCAAAGACCATGTTTTTAATGACTTTGGGGATCCCATTGAGGTAGTGTTCCAAAAGTTAGTATCAGCTAATATGATTGTTTGCCTAATCTAAAACTCTTTCTATAGGTTCATCTTAAACTATCCTGGTATCATAATAAATAATATTGCATTGCTTGGTGACTCATTTGATTTATAGGTGTGTCTAATTAAGGCATTAAATTAAAGATTTTTTTGAAAATGGGGAAATCAATTTAGAGAAAAGAGCACCCAACACCAATCAGGAGATGGGAATCTATAAGAACCCCTTTCCAAAGCATAATAATCAATAGTAATAAAATAATTAGAACTAAGGACAAGGCTAACACTAGTAATAATTATAAGGCCCAAATCAAAACTAGAACAATTTTAATCAAGATAATGATACCTAAACTAACCAAATTAGCTATCATAGTGTATTATATGACTATGGTGATGTTGTAAGGTGTGTTACAAATAAATACATTGATACTATCAAAGGCTTGCCTTACAAACCATCTAACACTCGCAAGAGTGTTATTCTTTCTATCTTGGGACCATAACCTTTACTTATAGGTAATTATAACACAAGTCAGATCAATTCAATTGTGCCTCAACCATGAGGAATTACTATTCCTAGACCAGCACCTAATTCCACAAATTCTAGTGACTCTTTCCTAACTCAAAATTATAAAGTCACAACCAAACATCCAAGATTCACCCTTCAAGGCCTTTTCCTCTTTATAATACCAATATTGTTTCTAATCAGGGCACTACCCTACCTAAATCCAAACCACCTTACCTTTCTACTGATAAGACATATAATATTAGTGAAAAACTAAGCAAAATTCTAGCACAAATTTCCATCTTATGTTTTTTACGTGCATCTAAAGTTCATTATACCATATTAAATGACTTCTTCCAATAATCAAAGATACCCATTGACTTTAATCCATACTAGCTCTAACCACTGGTGGGGCATTGTCCCTAGGTCAACAACCCACATTTAGATAAAGTAATATTTCATCCTTGGTCCCCTTCACAATAATCCCTTATACATTGAGGCCATCATTTCTTACCATAAATTCAAGAGGGTTATTATAGCCAATGCTTTAGGGTTAAACATAACATTGTTGAAACTAATCTAAAATTTGGGTTACAAAGTAGAGGACATGTAGTCAGATACTATTAAAATCAAGGCCTATGATAATGTAGAGAGATAATTTATAGGTACCATTTTTTTTTAGTCATTATTGGGCCTATCACCCATAACACCATGTGCCATGTCATTGACATTAAATTACCTTATAATCTACTTCTTGGTCATCTTTAGATCCATGAAGTACGATTAGTCCCTTTCACCTTTCACCATTTCCTTAAATTCCCTCATTCTAGATTAGAGGTCATTATTCCTTGGGATCTACAACCATACTTGTATGGCAAAAACCTAGTTTCAGAGTATGGCAACTATAATTATTATCCTAGTACTAAGTATGTAGGTAAGAAGAATAAAGGAAAATTCTTGAATCCCCTAAATCTAATTATATTTACCCTGGTGACCTCGTGTCTACCTCCTTAATCTATTTATGTTCACTTTATTGTTGAAGAGGTTAGCATAGACACATACTATATTCATTTTCTTGTTAGAAAATTTCCCAAATCACCAAAATCCTATAGAATGCCCAAACCTATCCCTAGAAATCCCAACATGATATAGGAAAAAATCCAAGTTTGTTCTACAAGATCCACTCATATTTATAAAAGACACATCATCAAATCAAGATCAGATCACCAATATTGAATGAAGTTGGTTATACATTGATGTCTTTACCACATGCTATGAAAAAAAAATTACCCCTTTCCTAATAGGATAATAGACTATCAAGGAAAAGGCCTAGGGAAAAATCATAAGGCATTCTTGAACTGTGCCCATGGAAATGCATATAGGAAATTGATGTCTTGGATTCATGCCACTTGGGGGTGACCCCATAGATTTCAAGATTGATACCACTTCATTGACAAATGAAGAGACCCATGGAAATGATACAACATCCCATTATAGTTCTTATGATGAAATTTTTAACATGACCCTCTTTGATACCAATTTCATCCTTACCATTATATCCAATTATCCTCTTTCTTTCCATCTAATCCTAATCGATTAGGATTAAAAAGTTTCAATTATACCATTGGATAAATTTTTTAATGAAGAATCCATCATTGAATTCATGGGCCTAAGAGACGGATTACCAGATAGCGATCATAAATAGGGATTTGACTTTGCATTGGACCCTACCACCTACTTTGGAGAGTATGAAAACTTCCTTGGTCATAAACAAAGTAAAACATTGATATCCTTTGGTGAAAACTCTTTGAATCACCTTTGGATTAGGAAAAAACTAAAGATAATGACAAGTCCATAAATAAAAACTAGTTTCAAACACCTTTAGATGGGGAAGTTCACTCATCTCCTCAAGAAGCTCAGTGTCATCTAAGTCCAATCATTTTATTTGGTTTTGATATTAGTGAGGTGGAACATAGAATCTTCACATAATTGGTACAAGACATTCAAAAACAATTCATTAATTAGCCACTACCAAAAATGGAAGATTTAGATTCTTCTTACATGGGTGAGCCCTATGGCTCATAGTTAGTAGAAAAAGACCAATTTCCATTAGTGCCTATTATTCTTGAAGATGGTTCTACACCCCTTTTAGAATATATAATAGAGGTGAACATCAAGACCTATGATAATATAAAAATAATTTATTTAGGTGCTTCACTCACTATTGAGGAATGTGAGTTTATTATTACTATCCTAAATGACTTCATTGATATATTTTCCTAGTCCTATTCTTACATGATGGGGTTAAACACATCTCTAGTGTTACATCAACTTGTTGTAAATCCATAAGCTAAGCCAATCAAATAGAAGCTATGGAAAATACATCTGCACATTGATATACTTGTTAAGAAAGAGATAGATAAATTATTAGAATTAGGATTCATTTGACCATTAGACTATTCAAAATAGATCTTGAACATTTGCTAGTCTATAAAAACCCTCAAGGAATTCAAGTTTTCATAGACTTCAAATATATTAACAAGGTATGTCTTAAGGATGATGTTCCTTTGTCAAACATTGGCATGATAGTAGACTCAACAATAAGCTATGAGATGTTGTCCCTCATAGATGGCTATCTAGGATACAACAAAATCAATATTTCAACTAAGGACCAGTACCAAACAACATTCACCACTTCATGGGGAACATTTTATTATTAATTCATGCCATTAGGCTTTAATAATGTTGGTGTAACTTATTATTATGCCATGACTATCATATTCCATGACATGATGCATGACATTGTTAAATACTATATGGATGACATCCTCACTAAATCTAAGATACATGTAAATCATCCTACTATTTTATGGAGAATATTTGAGAGACTTCATGGATACAATGTGTGTCTCAATCTAAATAAATGAATCTTTGGTGTTACTTCAAAAAAAATGATATGATTCATTATGTTACACACAGGCATTGAATTTGATCTCACTAAGGTCAAGGCCATTATGTAAATTCCACCTCCTTTTACTCTTAAATAGCTTCACAATCTTCAAGGAAAATTTTAGTTTAGTTTCCAGTTTATTTCCAAATTGGCTAATAGATGCCATCATTTTATGTACTTTTGGAAGAAAGGTGCAACATCTCAATGGGATATTAGTTTCTTCCAAGCCTTTGAATAATTTATAAATTATTTAGCCAACCCATAAGTATTAATACCACCTACACCAAGAAAATCATTACTACTCTACATATCTATACCAAAACATGCCCTGAGGGCAATTTTGGATCAACATGATGAGTGGGGAAAGAGCATGTAGTCTATTATTTGAGAAGGACAATCATAACATATTATAATAACTACACACCAATTGAAAAGATTTGTTTGTAAATTGTCTTCACTTCCCAAAAGTTGTGTCACTACATGCTCAATAACAAGACCATTATCATCACCAAAATCGATTCGCTCAAATATTTGTTGGCTAAAGCCACTTTGACATGTCACAAAACCAAATGGGTGATGTTGTTGATTGAATTTGATGTGGAATATCATAACCAAAAATACATTAAGGGGTAAATTATTGCATATCATATTTTTGAATCCCCTATATTAGATATATAACTACTCAACTTTGATTTCCTAAATGAGTCAATTTTGACTCTAGAAGTAATAGCTATTGATTCCAAATAATTGGTGTTATATTTTGATGGCTCATGCACATCCCATGGATCTAAGGCCAGTATATTTTTCATTACACTATAAGGGGGTATCATTCTCAAGGCATTACAAATTGATTTGACATTATACTAACAATATGGCCAAGTATGAATAACTCATTACATGACTCTATCTCACCATACAATGGAATATTTAGTAGTTAATGGTATATGGGGATTCTTAGTTAATCATTAATTAGGTTATAGATTAGTACCAAACTAGGGATGATAAGCTTTTACCTTATAAGAGTATGGTATAAAATATTAATTCACATTTTAAAATTACTCAGTTTGATAAAATACCAAGGACCAATAACATATAATTAGATGACATGGAAACCATTAGATCCATGCTAGTAATTACTGATAATTTTAAAGCATATAAATTTTTCATTAAGAAACTTCTTCAACTAATACATGAATAACCAAATTCTAAGATGGTATATGATATTTTCAGTCTTGATATCCCTTGGTATTAAGACCTATATAACTATCTTCATGATTAAATTTTTCCTCTAGACCTATCATGAACCTATCATAAATTTTCATCCATAAAATCACCCAATATACCTTACTCAAAAACACAATCTATCATAAGGGATATGATGGAGTGATACTTCATTTTTTATCTTCAAGAGAATCTAAATTATAATTAAAATATTTACATGAATGAAGTTGTGTGGGACATGCTAATGTCTTATTCCTTTATAAAAAACTCCTTTGAACAAGGTATTACTAGCCTACAATAGAGATAAACACTTGCCAACATGTCAAGAAAGGTGATGCTTATTAACAACACAATGATTTAATGCATGATCCTTCTTCTATCTAATCACTACACCAAGGTATTTTTATACTTTTGAACTTGATATTATATGTAAAATAAACCCTACTTCCTAAGATGGCCACAAGCACATCCTAACTGCCACAAGCTACTTTACTATGTGGATAGAGGCCATTCCTCTCACATATATAATTGACAAAGAGATTGTCAAGTTTATTCATTACCATTTCATTTGATGAAATGGAATTCCCTCCACCATTATAGATGATAATGGTGGCACATTCAAAAACAAATATATAAAGGCCCTCTACACTAAATTACAAATCAAACATAAGAATTCCACAACATTTTGCCCTCAAAGTAATAGCCAAAATGATGCTTTAAACAAGAACATTGTTAAAACTATAAAGAATATTTTTAATGACATTGGTTGTTATTGGTATCTATAATTATTCTCTATCCTATGGGCTTACCATACCAATACCCACACACCTATACGTGATATGCCCTATTCTTTAGTTTTTGGCTCTAAGTCCATTATCCCTATTGAGATCAAGTTGCCCTCTCTACACATTTATGTAAAAAATATCATTGATGATGAATAATATAGAGTGGATAGATTAAAATATTTAGAGATATTGGATGAGAAATGACAAGAAGGATTGGACCATTTTTTATCCTATCAAAATTAGTTACACCATAGTTATAAACAATATATTATCTATGCAAAATTTTAAATTACTGATTTGGTTCTAAAAGAGAATCAAAATAATACCAACATTAAATGCAAGAATAAGGATAATTTTAAAGCCAATTGGATTGGTCCCTTTATTCTTCTTACAAATTATGCTTTTATGGCATATAGACTAGCTACATTATATGGACAAGATCTCAATGAACAAATGAACATAACCCATCTTAAATGCTACTATGCTTAGCTAAAAATGAACCATTATCTATAAGAGCCCTCACTTGGGGGTACCTATTTTTCCTTCATTATTTTACCATATCATTCCTTGAACCATTATTATTCCTTTTACCATACCATTCCTAGGAGCATTGTTTATTATATTCCCATGTCATTCATATTACCATTCATGATCTTGATTATGACCAATACATGTTAAGGTAGATTCAATGACTATTGTTCCAAAGGCACTTCCAAATAATCAACATAAATAATTTATTTGTCAATGAGTGTTTTAGGGTATGTCAAAAATAGTATTACCAACTTTATAGTTCCTTGAAAACTTAATCTAATCACTTCTAATATTATTTCCCCCTCATGTGTCATTCCCATTCTAATCTTATTATTGTGTGGTGTCCCTCAGTGCCTTAGGTTCTATTGTTTGTTCATGGTAGGTACCATTATAGCTATTTTATCTATTATTTAAGCATCTGCCTAAATTTGAGTGTCCTTTGATAGATTTTTCATTGTACATTTAAACATATTAACTTGATTTCCTTATTACACAAAACCCAAAAACATTGAAAATACCTAAGAAAACCTTAAAAATCATAGAATCATGAAAATTGGCTTATAATTTACATATGAGATATAAATCCCCATAAATTTTCTAAGATAGGACCTCTTATCTAGCCCACTTCATTTCAAATCCACATTACCATTACCATACAATGATCCTCTCATTTCTAGAAGAACTACATCAACATGAGGCCCAAACGGACTATGTAGACAACATTTCGATGCATGGGGTATCTCGGATTAGCTCAACCAATCTGATTTTCCATTTCCATTCTCTTACACTCTCACCATTTTTTCAAACATGTCAGTGGGCATTGTGCATTTGAAATTTTTTCACTCCTCTCCTTTTTATTCCTTTACACTCTCATGGTTTTCAATATAAGTTGAAATTTTGCATGTCTAAGTTGAAATTTGTGTAATACACTCTCCTTTTATATTCCTTATTAACCAAGACAATTAATATTTAGTGGGCATTATACATTTAAAACTGGTGCACTCCACTTGTAATTTCTACTTCCATTTATCTTATGTTCTCACCATTTTATAAGCAACTATTATCCCCAACACTCTTTCCATTTTGTGAGTATGCCTTTCTTATTTTTGATTTATCATTAAATACCTATTTTTCATAACTTTTATTCTATCCCATATCCTTGGGAGAACTAAATTTATCTTGAGGTCCACACAAACTATGTAGGAAGCATTTAGATACATAGGGGTATTTGGATTCAAATCACACACCTCTTCCCTCTTCTGCCATTCCCCCATTACCACAACCAATTCATTTTTCCATTATCTTAGAGGTACAATATCCAAAGGCATAACACCTTATTCTTTACATAGGCACAAATTTTTGATAGCTTTATTAGTTTTCTCTTTTATTGCATGTTTGTTCGTATTGTTTTCTTAAATTATTTGTTTGTTTATTTTGTTTGTTTGTTTATTTTGTTTGTTTGTTTATTTTATTTATTTGTTTATTTTTTTTATTTATTTGTTTTTATAGTTAAGTACATTTTATTTCCACTTAAGTCTTAATGATTCATACATTGATTTTTATTTGGTTACAACTTTGTGTTTAAACTATTTTTATTAATTGTTGTGTGTAATACATTATGTTTTACACTTAAGTCTTGATATTTCACATCTTGTATTTAAGTTGTTTACATATTGTATTTTAACTCTTTTATTTTATGTTTTGTGTTTAAATGTGTTATATTTTCAACTTAGGTTTTGATATTTTATCATTATCTTGAGTTGTAAATATTCACATTTGAATCGGTCTATGTGTAATTGACATACAATGTTATCATAGGTTATTTATACTAATGATGCATAATCTCATTTGAAAAAATAAAAAATCAAGTGCTCAAGATTTTACATAGTAATGTGAATCCGTGAGACATTTATAAAATCACTATCAACCTATCTAATACATGATCACAATGACATTCCATTTTTCATTAACACATCCCATAATATAAACATAACATGTCTATCTCTATGCTATCTATGGATGTGCATCTCCTAAAGTAGATATATACCATATCATAATATTTCATGTACATCCATGAGGTAAACACAAGGGGAAAATGAACTAGCAATATATATAACATAATCATGGAAACCAAATACACATCAATATCCATATTTTAATCAACATATCTACATCTAACATCTCATGTAGTGCAAAAATAAAAAGCATCACAAAAGAATATTAAGAGTCCATAAAAAATATCCATGAGCAAAAATGAATGTCATTCATATATATATAATATTATCTTGATAATGTATGTATGTATATACACATATACTATCGATATTCTCTTAATGTGTGCATGTACTATATATATATATATTCTCTATATATATATATCTATATATATATATATATATATATATATCAAAATCAAGGTTTTATACATTAAGAGAATATATACATCTCATACATAACAAAAATGTGGAGCTATAAGATACAATCTCATCTCTTGATCACCTATCTCTAGGGGGCCTCTGATCAAAGCTTTGTCATATGCATGGTGCTACAAATGGTGGTGGACAAGGTGGTGGTAGACCTATCACTACCCATTGTGGATCAAGTTGTGCCATACATATCTTTTAAATTGTAGTGTGGCATAACCTATATGTCCTAATCATATATTGGCTTCATGTATACTCTCTATAGGTGGGAGCCCTATGCTCTAATGAGACCACTACCTCATATAAATTATGATAGTAGGAAATCTCATCCTTCACATGTAAGGCATCATCCTTCAAAAATAAGGAATCATCCTTGGCTATGATCACATCTGTTAATGCCCAAGACATCTGCTAATTTGATGTAACCTACCAAGCCTCATCTAGTTCCCCAAAGAGCCTATTAACATCACCAATAACCCTATATCAATCAACATGAGCTCTATCCTACTCTCTCATGACTATCACTAGTTATGCATCTTATGCCACCAATTAATCTTGAATACCTATCAACTAGGAAACCTACCCTCTCAATGTATAAATATTTATATCTTGGGATATAATGATTCAAATGGAGCCTAGTGGTCTCCCCATATGTCACACACACACATCATCCTTGAGCCACCAGTATTAGCCTCCTCTATCCTGTGCTAGAGTTCCTATCCTCCTATTCCCTTTACCAGAGGTCCCAACATACATACATATATAAGCCAATAATCTCTAATAAACATGTTTTGATCTCACATTGTAACCTATCAATAAGTTCCTAATCCCATGTTAATCTCCATGTGCCATAGGTCCTAGCCTCCCTTATGCTTGAGCCAACAGTATTAGCCTCCTCTATCCTATGTTAGAGTTCCTATCCTCCCATGCCCTTTACTAGAGGTCCCAACATCCTTTATCCCTATACCCTCACCTATGACAGAGGTCTTAGCCTCTCATAAACTTGTATCCTACCTTGAGGCACCACCTATTTATTTGGCCATCTTTATATCTACTGGAGGACCCTATCCTTCATCTCCATATCCATATCCATCCCCATCACCATCACAACCATGTATAAATGGGAGATATATAACTTGTTGTGTTGTATGTTTCATTGGGATCTAAAGAACATATTACACAGACTATTACACTAGAACCTAAATAATATATAGGGGATATCCTATGGTATCACCTTCTATATAGGAACTTATCTCTTTACTTGTGTTTATGCATGTGCCTTTCTTGCATCTCTCCTATATCACAATCTCCTCTCATGTTTTCCTAGCTAGAGGCCATGGTCTAATCAACTGAATGAGTCAAAATCCTACCACCATGTTATATAGGTTTATATCATTCCATCACCTATAACCCCACCTACATAATCCCACATTATGTGTTATACCATATCAAAACTCGTAATATCCTAGGTTATTGATATTAACAACCCCAACTTTATAATCTATCATATGACATGTGAAAAGTAGGGCCCCTCTAACACATCCTATTAGAATCTGAACTACCACTATATGTGATCTACCTTTTAACTCTCCATAATTAATTCATACCAACTTATAATGTATCACGTCATTAGCATATATGTGTTTGTAAATATTTCCTCTATCCAGCCAAACCAAATGGCCATATAAGGGAACAAAATGAAGTCATTGTCTACCATCTCATCAATGGGTCATTGGTAAAAGTATAAGTCTCCTTGGTGGCATCATAAACCCACTCTCATATGGAACCAATCATAGTCCATAAGATACTCAAGTCCCTTCTAAAAGCACTGACCAACTGGTCTCTCTATAGTGATGTGCTCCCAAGCCCAAACCTAGAGCAAAGTGTTATGTCTAATACTATTTCCCCTCTAATAATTGATTGTATTTAAATCATAGTAGAGATGATATGATATCATAGGACCCCATGAAAATTAAGTGGTGAAATATAAAAAATATCTTACCACTGCTATGATCATGATCTAAGAGAATTGTTTACTCTTGTCAAGTAGTAAGAGGCTACTAACAAGAACCATCAGGATCAATACCTCCTAGGGAGTTAAACCCTATGATAGAGGTGGTTCCACTTTGGTAATAATCATTGTAGGCCAAGCTAGGTCCTATAAAGTGTCAATAAACCCCTATGTAATCACCAAATCCATCACATTTATTAGATCCTCTAATACTGCTACCCTATCCTATAGAATATAATAGATCATCTAATGTTGAATAGACACTTGTAGAATCTTGTGTACATCCTCTAGTGTCATGGTGGTATCTCAAGTAGGTAAGTTAAATTTCAATGTCTCTAAATATTAGTGTTTCATTAACACTCATACATAAACATAATCAACTCAAATAAATAGTATCCAAGCTATACAACATAAATATTAGTACTACCTCCAACAACTCCACAATATCATCAGTCATGATCTTAGGATAGTCTAGTACTCAAAATCATCACTCACACATCATCACAACAACCATTCACTATTAAAAATTACAAAACAAATTTTAACCAATTTAATCACTTATCTATTTTATCTAATTAATTAAATCTATCATTTTCTTCTAAAATTTTTGACTTAGCATTTTATTCTTGTCATGTATTGTTCTTTTTTACCCTATCTATCTTTCAAGGTGATATCACTATTTTCTTGATGACATCATTATTTACCATGTTGTTCTAACTATTGTATAGGTGATCCCTCATTCTTCGTCATTGGTATGTGACCTCACATTATGCAGGTCATTCCCAATATTTGGTAAGATGACCTCACTATTAATGCAAAATAATAAAATTATTATTTATTATGATCAAATAACATATGTTTTACAAAGATTTATTTATACATGAAAATATACTATTAATAGTCCTAGTAAATCTATGAGAGCATTATCAGTTAAAACCAATGACTCCTAAATAAACATCTGGGTAAAATAACATGCCTAGATTGAAATAAAATAACCACCTATCTACAGTTGCCTATGGTGAGAAATAATAATTACTCACGTACATTATTATTTAAAATATATAATGAGTAATAAAATATTACTCATTTATTTAAAATGGTGAATTAATCACCCTAATATTCCCCCCTTAATATAGCATTATCTCAAGTGAATAGGAGATAAATTCTTTGCATGCCTCAAATTTTTCCCATGCAAGTGATTTGGTAAAAACATCTACACATTGTTGATATATTAGGCAATATTGGAGCTAGATGTTTTTTCTCTCAACATGTTTGTAGATGAAATGAACTTGCACCAAAATGTGTTTAGTTCTTTCATGAAACACTAAATTGTAAACAAGCTTCACTACTTCTTCTTTATCTACATGAAGAATTATTGGTTGATCCTGTAGTAATCCAAGTCCTTCAAGTATATGTTTGAGCCAAATTAATTCATAGATAGCTCCTCTTGTGGAATGATATTATAATTTTGTGGAGGACCTTGAAACATAATTTTGCTTCTTACTCCCCCATGATATTGGTCCAAATCCTAAAAATAATACCAATCCTAAAGTGGATTTCCTGTCATCAATGTTCCCTATATGATCTAAGTCTGAGTATCTTGTTAAGAAGAAGTTATCATTTTTCTTGTATTATAGGCCAAAATCCATAGTTCCTATGAGGTACCTTAATACTTTCTTTGTTGCTTTCCATTGATTGATCTTAGGATCTTGCATGAACCTTGAGAGATAGATGACAACATAGCTAATGTATAGCCTAGTGTAGGTTAGGTAAATTAGACTACCCATCAACTACTAGTATAGAGTTACATTTAACTGTGGTGATGGATCTTCTTGAGACAATTGAATCTTTGTCTCCATAGGTGTGGCAAATGGTTTGTTATCCATCATTTGAAATTTCTAGAGCATTCTTCTAGCATATTTGAGTTGAGATACAAAAATGTGATTTTTTCTCTTCTAAACTTCTAAACCAAGATAATAATGTAGAAGCCCAAGATATCTCATGTCGAATGATTGATTAAAATCTTTTTTTGTTGATTCAGTCATCTTCACTAAACTACCAGTGATGACTAAATCATCAACATATACAACTACAATCACTATCACCCCTCTTTATATTTGAGGTAGAGATTTGGATCATATGGAATCCTTTTGAATCCATGTTTCAAGAGATGCTCATCAATCTTGATATACCATGCCCTGGGAGCCTGTTTAAGACCATACAGTGATTTGGAAAGTCTAAAAACTTTATCTTTCTTTCATGATTTTATAAAACCGTCTGGTTGAGTCATGTAAACTTCTTATAAGTCATCATTAAGGAAGGCACTTTTCACATCCATTTGATGGACTTTCTTGTCAAATTGTATATCTAGAACAAAAATCATCCATATTATTTTGATATTTGTTATGGGAGAAAATGTCTCTTCATATTTAATGCCTTATTTCTAAGCATACCCCTTCACAACCAGTCTTGCCTTGTGCATGTTAAGACTACCATTTACTTTGTACTTTAGCTTAAAGATCCATTTGCATCTGATCAGCTTCTGACCTAGTAGAAGATCTACAAGTTTCCATGTTTTATTTTTCATCAGTGAATTATATTATGCATCCATGGAATCTTTCCATGGTTTCAAATATAGAGCTTCCTAAACTATAGAGGGCTCAATAGATTCAATAGTTATACTCATTAAGGCCAAATTAACCTCACCACAAGCCATACTATGATTTCTCGGTCTAGTGATGGATGTGTTTGGAACACCATCCAACTTTGCATCTCTAAGATTATTTGAATACCATTTAGGCATATATTGAGTATTTATTATGGGTGATGGAGCTACACCAATATTCCCAACATCATTATGGTATTCATCTAGGAGATCACCATATTTTATATTTTTTATGGTAATGATTTGTTTATTAAGTGCACTTGTAGAAGAAACTTCTACTTATTTCTTTTAAAATAATTCAACATCCCTACTAGTGTAGATTTATTTGGTTTTTAGATCTATAAGTCTATAGGCAAGTGCTTCTTCACTGTACCCTAAGAAAACATATTTTTTGGCTTTCATATCAAGCTTAGTCCATTATACTTTGGGAATATACATACTTTCTTGACATCCAAAAACTTGAATATGTGTTATAGATGGTTTTTTCCCTAACCAGGCTTCATGTGGAGTTACTCCATCAAGAACTATAGTGGGCACTCTATTGAGTAGATATATGGTAGTTTTAGCAACTTCTACTCAAAATGCCTTTATCAAGCCTCAGTCATGTATCATACATCACACCATTTCTACAATAGTATGATTCCTCCATTCAATAACTACATTTTTTTGTGGTGTATGTGGAAATGCCATTTGATGATGAATATTGTTTGCTTGCAGAAAAATTTTAAACTCATTACTAGTGAATTACCCCCATGATGTATGTGGAGGGTCTTGATGTGTCAACCAAATTCATTTTTAATAAGAAATTTGAACTTATTAAAAGTTTCAAAATCTTGATCCTTTTTTTTCAGATAGTAGATCCACATTTTTTTGGAACAATCACCAAAAAAGAGCATAAAGTACTTAAATCCAACATGACTAGGTGTCATTGGTCTACACAGATCTATGTGAACTAGATCAAGTTTACCATTGGATCTATAAGTACTTTTCTAAAATGGAATTCAATGTTACTTTCCTGTTAAGCCTTCCTAACATTTTTTTGTACCCTTTTAATAGGTGGTAAGCCTCTTACCATGTTTTTGTGGTGGAGTGTGTTTATATATCAAAAACTAATGTGGTAAAATCTCTTTTGCCATAGTTGTGTTGAGTCTATGTCCTTTGTTATGAGTGATTGATTATTTTTCTAAATGAAATCAAGTTGAAACTTATGGTTCACATTGGATGCTCATGTAAAAAATTTAGAATTTTTGGATTTGTCTCTAATCAAACACAATTTCATTCCACCTTTATAGTTAAAGTCAATCTTTAAATTATGGTCTAAGAGTTGACTTACTGATAAAAAGTTTTTGGTTAATCTAGGTACATAGAGAACATCTATTATTTTGCATATTTGTGTGCCTAGGGGTAAGGCAATGTTGCTAGTTCCTTACACATTGTATGAGGTATCATCACCCAAAGAAACATGATTTTTATTGGGTGTGTCCTTCAAAGTGAAAAACTAATCTTTTCTATCTATCATGTGTTGGGTTGCACTAGATTCAACATACCATATGTCACTTTGTAATATGGATACATCATGTGTATCCATAGAGTATAGATAGTCATCTTCCTCATCATTTGCGTCTTGTTCAATAATATTCCCTTATTGCTTTTATTTCTTCTACCAAATCCCCTTTTTCTATCCTTGTGGCTTACTAAAAGAACTCGGGGAAGATTTTTGGTTAGTGAACTTATGACCACTAGAAGATAATTTTATAAAGGTATTGTATCAATAATATTTTAGGTCATGTCCCTAATGACCACAAACGAGACATTATTTATCTAACTTTCCTCTTAGTGAATTCTACTTTGAATTAGGTTCTGATGAATATTTGGTTGGTTTCTTGCTTTTGTATTGATGAGAAACCAATACATGTTCTTCTTTTGTTTTGTGATTGTTGAAAGCCTCTTCCTATTGCAACATATTTACTAGTTTTTCAAAACTTTATTTCTATTTTGTGATATTCAAAATGGTCACATAAATATTGTATGAGGGTGGCAGTGCTCTTAAGATAATAGGTGTAAGAGAGTCATCTAAAACTATCTCACCCAAGGCTTGAAGTGATGTCCTTAACATTAAAACACATCTTAAAAAGGCCTTCACTATTTCTCCTAATCTCAATTTGAGATAGTGGAGTTAAATTTTCAAATTTAGAATAATGCCCTCATATTTTGCCTCATATATAGTTTAGAGATTTTTCCAAGCTTCCTTAGCTATTTCGGCTTCACAGATGTGTGGTTGAACTTCATCTGATACTTTAAACATGATAATCAACTTAGCCTTCTGATTGGTTTTATCAAATTTATGTTTTTGATCAATGTCTATTACATTTCAAGTAGATGAGAAATCTACTACAAACTAGATTTATTTAAATTCTAATTGAGTTTTCATATTTGTCTTCTAGGTAGAGTAGTTTTCACCTTTGAGTAACTATGAGTTTGATAGAAAAAAAAATTGGATCCTATGTAGCCATTATCAATACTACAGGTGATGGATTGGTTCCTTATCACTCTAATTATATAGGTCTCCCTTTATATATACCATAGCATTATTTATATATTCCCTTCCTTTATACCCATCAGTATAGAGAAGAAGCTCACCCTTTCTATATACTCAACGATATGAGAAAGAGATGTAAATGTATAGGAAAGAATCTGATACTTGGTACCTAGATAATACTAAAAAGGGTTTATCTAATCATTAACAACTACTTAGATGGATTTCCACATACACATGTGTAACCTTGATATATACTTAGAAATACCACCAGTTAGGATTTACACCCTTTGATTATAATGAATGGGTAAATGAGGGGAATTATATGAGTGAATGTGTCTTATTTCTCTTTGATTATTTAAAGGGATGATCCCCAGATGTTATTGTTGTAGCTATGTTAGGGTGTGTATGTAGTGACTCAAGCATGATGACATTACCCATAAATGTGAGTTAGAGGCACAGCTATGTCTGAACACTATGTCAAATTTAAAAAAAAACTCATGATTTTGTGTAATATGCAATACAATTATAATTTTTTTGCAAAATAATTTACATTGCTCTTCAGAAGATGAAAATTTAATTTTTTTTGTTTTGGACTCTTTGGCCTCTTTTTGGAAAAAAAAATTATATTTTTTTTTACTTTGTCTTTTCTCTATTTTTTAATTATTTTTTTTATTTTGTTTTTAGTACATTTACCACTAATTTAGCTAGTTATAACTAAATTTAGTAGATTACTAAATTTGGAGGGCTGTTAAAAATTTTACTAAAAAATGTTTTTGGGGGATTTGAACCTCCCACCTATCCTCTACCAAAAAGACTTCCCACCAACTCATCTATATATCATTTCAATAATGTGAAAGCACAATTCTATATATAAATACTTAAAATTCTTATTTTTAGCCTTAAACCACCCTCCCACCTAATACCAAGGATTTCTAAAAAGGTGGGTTTTAGAAAAAAATTGTAACAAAGGAATTTTATCATAAGAAGTTTTGGAAATTCCAAAGTTGGTTTTGTGAAATAAATGGTGGTTTTGGGGTATATTTCTAGCAAATGAAATATTAAAACTATGGTTAAGAGGATTTAATAAATGGATGGATGCTTTGAATTGAAACTTAAGAAATTATACATTGCAATTTTTTGTTAAAAAACTAAAATAATAATACAACCAACCTTTTTTTTAAAGTGCTAATCTCCAACTTCTAATGCTCTGAATAGATTCAATGCCAATTCAATGGTGATACCTTTATTTAGCTTCAACCCTAGATCAGATCAGACTACTTCTTGAGGTACCAATATTCCCATGAAAATTTCATGGCTTCAATACTCAAAAACATCTATATCATAATAAACTTGAAATTCCTTCTTCAATGTTTATTTTTTTAAAAACATAGCCTTCTATTTTTCCAACTTCTATCAGCTTCTATGGTTGCTTGTGTGGGAGTGCTCAAGCTTCTACCAGATCATATAATGAGGCTTATATTTTTTTAAGCTTCTTCTTAATGAGAGCATGGTTTTCTCATTTCCATAGGTTTAAATATTTTTTAATGGCTCTGATACCAGATAATGTAGAACAATAAAATTATTATTTATTTTGATCAAATAACATATGTTTTATAGAGATTTATTTATACATGAAAATATGCTCTTAATAGTCCCAGTAAGTTTGGGAGAGTATTATCAGTTAAAACCAATTGACTCCTAAATAAACATCTAGGTAAAACAACATACCCAGATTAAAATAAAATTAGATACAAAGCTTAAAATAAAATAACCACCTATCTACGGCTGCATATGGTGAGAAATAATAATTACTCATGTACATTATTTTTTATAATATATAATGAGTAACTAAATATTACTCATTTATTTAAAATGGTGAATTAATCACCCTAATAACTATTTTTGGTGAGTTCACCAATTTCACCATTTGACTGATAAAACTACTATTTTATGGATATTTCACTATTTTATTGATTAAACCACCATTTATGTGATTCTAACCAAAAAAATTCAATATCACCACTATGGCAATGTTTTTCAGTTTTGGTGATTTCACCATTTCTCTTGTAAATTCATCAATTGAGTGGTAAACTCATCATTTACATCAGTGACTTCACCATTTTCTAATTTTCAAAAATGGTGAAACATCAAACTTTGATTTTATACCCCTAATAAATTCCATAAATGCAAAAAAATAAACATAATCAAGGGTATTTATATATGCCTTACTCCCCAATGGTCACTAGTACTCTCTCACTCACTTACCTAAGTGCCTGTGGTGAGGGATATTCATCATTTTCTATGATACTCTTGTGTGCAAAAACTAAGTCTCTCAATTTCAATATTGGAGGGTTAAAATGATTCTTTTTCACCCCCAAGGGTGAATTTATAGTCAAAATTTTGAATTTTTTCCCCTTAGGCTTATTTGGGATCCATTTTTCTTCTTGGGAGGCTCATTTTGTCTCATTTACCCATTTTCTAATCCATTTTATTCTAATTACTCCATTTTTAGCCTTTTATATTGAAACACATGTTTATTTATTCTATTTGAGGTCATTCCTATCAAAAATATTTTTTCCACTCTACATTTATGACGTGTAATAGGTCTCCCGAATAATTTTTGGGGCATTTTCATTATTCTTGGTGTATTTCTTTGAGAAACTGGATGTTTTTTGTTATTTTTCTTTCAATTTATGTTTGCTTGAAAATTTTCATGTTTGTTTATTTATCTCCCTTTTCTATTTTCATCTTAATTCTTGACTCAGTCCGCAGTGTTGATAGGGTCATCATCATGGTGATTCCTATTATGCAATTGTACTTGAGTCTATCCATTGGCATATGCCAACATTCCCATCATGGTTTTTATCATTGGTGTGATGTTGACATTTTTCTATTATATTAGGGGTTGGTCCTTATGCATTTTATAGACTGGTCATCATGAAAATTTATATCATGGTGCATACCATTTTGGTGTTATATCAAAATTCAAGATGCTATAAGTCTAATCAACAATGTTATAGCAAGAGATCTCCTTGTCTACTATCCCCCAACCAATTTATCATGTGCTTAGTAATCATTTCACATATGAAAACCTTCCCTACTAGGGAAACCATTTAGATTGATCAATGATCAAACCTACCCTACAAACAATATTCATTGAATCAAATTATTAAATCCACCCTATTATGGCACCTTATTATAAATCAACTAAGACTTCCCTTTTTATGTTCAATTACCTCATTTGATCTTTCTTATGATTCCAAGTCCACATCTTTTTCCATACTTAGAGCAATCCAAAGTGTGCTAATTTTTTTGGGATGTATCTTTCCCACTTCCCCCCATCTTAGGGCTAATTTATTTCTATTTTCATTCAGCATTAGAAATTAATGAGTACCAAAATAATCTAATTTGTATTTATCTCATCCATGGGTTAATTTCCTTCTTATTATTTCTTCCATATCTTTTTTGAGATCCCATGCATGTATTTTATCTCTACCTTCCCTCTCAAGGGGGAATCATGGGTCAATGATTATTTCTTTGGCCAGGTTTTTCATCTTCTCTTTAATGACTTTTCATTCTTTGAAAATATGTTATTGTGCCTAGCATCTCACAATTCCTTCTCAAACAAGGGTAAAATATAGACACTCAATTCTCACCATTGTCATGTTAAAATTATAAGTCTGAATGACTTCTTACAATAATGCATAAACTAGACCCAAACCGCCTAAACACTATGACTTGTCTACACACATCATGTGAAATTACCAAACTACATCAATATGTCCCTAATTGGGATAATACCCTATATGTAACCATCACCTTTTTCTAATTCATTTTTAGTCAAATTATGACCTATAAAATTGATGTTTTGACCAATAGTGCAAGGCAACTAATCAAATTTTAAGAATTGTAAAAGGCCTAGTCATAATCACTTAACTAATTAAATCCAATTAAATACTTGAGTAAAAAATCCATGTCAAATTGGTAAATATCTAATTTTGGAAAATGAAAATTCAACAAATATCTAAAAATGTGACATCAATGGTCAAAAATTCAAAAATGCAAAATATCAACATAAATGCATTAAAAATAAAAAATGTTGAGCCATGCCTAATAAATGTAATATTATATGTAAAATTAAATGCATTTTGTCTCAAAATTTGAATCAATCTTGGACCACATCTTGATCTTGAGATGGATTTTGGTATCATTTTAGGAAAACTATAAATACAAGGGCCTTCATGAATAATTATCAAGATTTATTGTGCAAAAAGATATAATGCCAAAATCATGCTAAAATATTCACCATTTCTTCATCTTGATTAATCAAAGACATTGGTGGATAAGGGGATATTCAATTGGAATGAAAAAAGTGCATTGACAAAGACTATTAATTCATAAACTGAGCTCAATAATTTTCAAAAAAAATGTTATATAGAGTCTTCAAGGAAGGTCAATGTCTTTTTTGTCTTCTTTTATTGATTTCTTTATCTAGTAATTCTAGATGACCCTAGGGAGAAATCATAGAGTGTTAGTTCTTTAATTTTATTTGGATTTGTTTCACTAACATTGTATTAACCATCTTTGTTTCTTTTTATACAAATAATTTTTTATTGGTGCAATTAAAGGATTCAGACCATAGAATGGGGACTAGCTATAATTAAATTACCCACCCTTTCTCTTAGTAAAATATTTTTAAAATGATGCTTATCAAACAAACTAAAGTGAATCCTCCCTAATAATGAAATATATATCAATTAATTTTATCTTATCATCCTCTTCCTCATAAGCCTCCTACAAGGGAGGTGTCTAAACCAATTTATACTACTAATCTTAATGTTCCCATCTCTACCTTAGTTGGGCACATTTGATATCTATAAAATAGCCAATATTCCTCTCAAATGGGGATTTTTAATTAATTAATTTCACCTAATTTTAATAATAAACCCATTCAAACTCCATCATCTCCTTACCAACATTTTTTGAATTAGGGCAATCTCCTTCTAAATAATTTTATATCTTACCAAAATCTAGGAGGTTTTATCTTTTATAATATTCCTAGTAGCATCATTGATAGCAAGTCTTCACCTCATAATCTCCCTAATTATACACTTTTCAGTGACCCTATTTCTTACATCACTCCTAATATTATGGTTTCCATCACACCGCCTTCTTTAGTTCCTTAAAACTATAAACGTACTAGTATGCCACCTTCTTATGTTCCACCTACCCATGTGTTACCTAGTGATCTTCCCTCATACACTATGCTTAGTCACATTTTAATTATCACACCTAATTTTAATTATTTACCACCATATTTTCATATGTATTCCAAATCCACATAGTTATATAATTAGTTTTTGGCTTATTGTCCTCAATTGACTCAAGTAATAATATTTTCTTTATTGGCTTTGCTTCAAATGCTTATCCAACTCTCCTTCATCCAAATTACTCAGATGATTATTCAACATATTTTAACATAATGGGAAATTATACTTAGTATCTTAATGATCCCCTTAACCACATCATTTGAGGTGTTCTCTTACTTCACCCATTGCCTACACTCCCTGAATACAAGGTGGAGGGAGATCCTAATGCTCACATCAAAGCCTACACCACTACAATTAGAGAGCTACTCCCTTAGGATGTAGTAATGTAAAAAATTATTCCTAATAAATTGAAGGAAATTTTTTAGATTGTAACTATCATCTCTCTAGGATTCTATTCACTCCTTTAAACAACACATTTATAAATTTATCAAATCCTTGAGATTAACAAACTACTCTACAATGGTATAAAATTTATTCACATCAAACAAGAGTCTAATGAGTCTAATATCCACTTCATTATGAGGTGTAATTAATTAATCTACTCTTATTATATTTTTCTTGAGATGGATCAAATATAATTATGGTATCTCTTCCTCCATTATCTTAATTGTGAAACTAGGGAAGACATCCAAAACTTTTTTATCAATCTTTAAAAAAACATTGGAAAGTGCTTTGAGGATAGTCCAATCAGACATATATAGTGGTTTTATAGCTTACAATCCCAACAAGAATATTTTTACTCCTAAAAAAAACTATAGGGATTATCCAAATAATTTTAAAAAAATAAGACAATCAAGGACACAAAGTTTTAAACCATAATCACAATGCCACTACTAACAATCTTACAAACCAAGTTAAGAATAAAAAGTTTGTTAAAAATAATAAAAACCAAGGCAATCACAAAAAAAATAACATATATTGGAATGGGAATTAAAAAAATCTGAATCCCATGCCTTTTTTGATGCTATAGATTTAAATTATTCACCATCATAGTAAAAATCAATATAAAAACCAAAATCAAAATTCAAACATTCAGTATCATAACCAATAATTTACCCAAAATCAACCTTATCAAAATGAAAATCAACATAAAATTTATAACCAAGGCTTAAATAAAAATAACTAGAATTGAATACCAAGGGATTATGATCCCAACATCTATTGTATGTTTCATATATTCATTAGCCATGATACATGTAGTGAATATAATGGGTTTAATCAAAAATTCCTTAGAGATTAATGTTAGTTGTTTAATGATGTATAAATCTTGGTAAGTGTCAATAGGACCCCTCAACCTTCCCTGATAGGTCTTGTAACACCATAAAATTTTAATCTACATATCCAAAAAAATCCTTTCTTGAACCATTAAACTCAACCTAACCAAAACACATCACATGATAATCCTCCTACCCAACCCATGATGTGGAAGCTTTGACTTATAATTTGGAAAATCCTAATGTCATTTCTTTCCTTGGTCCTTAAGGTAATGATAGACTCATAGGTTTGGTATAGATAAAAATTGAATAAGAAGAAAATATTAATGCTCACACCAGGGAGTATCAACTAAAAACTCCCCCCATTAATGATTGTTATAAAATTTAAAGTTCAAAGAGAACCAAAACATGTTAGGACTTATGATCTTGTTTCATACCTCAAAATAACCCTTTGCCACATTTAGTTCTTGTACTTTTTAAATAACTCTTATGTTCATCGCTCTAAACTTATTCATGCCCTAGGTCTTGGTCATCTATTTAATGTTATACCACCTCTTAAAGCTGAAAATAACCATATTAATCTATATATGTACCCACTAGACAAAAATTTATGGATTCTAGGTATTTATTTGATTTTAAATAGTTACATTTAAATGTTGATATGTCTAGGATAAGAGATCATGTCTTGTATTTATAAGTGTGGGTTTTATAACAATTAAGTCAAAAGATCCATGGTTTATGGTGGGTTTATTTTTAATATATTCCCCTTCATTTTTATCCAATATTTGGGATACAGTACAACACATTTTCATCAAATATAAACACCAGTCAAGGCTATGTCAACCTTAAATATTCTCCCATAAAGACCATAGTTTTACCTACTACCTTGGGATATAAAATTCACCAAGGAGACAAATTACAATATTATCTTTAGAAGGCCATGAATTCACACAAATAAGGCCATACCTTCAACCTTGTACTAGGAGGTAATATTTATACATATTATAAAGGTTTATATTAATCAAGGCAATCCTAATCAATTTGATGTGCATCTAGTTAGTTTTAATAAAATTATTAGGCTCCATAGTGACTACCATCTTCCCATCAACCAAATAAATAATATTCATCATTCTAGAAAATAAAAATATCCATCATATTTTCTAAATAGATTCAAAATAAGAGTTTTGAAAATATAAAACTCCCATCAGGTGAGAAACCTAATGAAAAAGTTGTCAAGATCATAGAAACAATAAGAGAAAACATTGACAACCATCTCCACAAAATCAATGGCCAAAATTATTGAGATATTAGAGAAATAAAAACCTAAAACACTCCCTTTTTCCCACATGGGGTTTGTGATTATAATCCCCACAAGCCTATAAGTTTGGAGAATGAATAAATATCTCCTCAAGAGCCTCATGATTCTTTCCATTCAAAAAAGAAATGTATGTTCCATTATAATATGTAAAAATGTCATTCACTAACTAGGGCATGAATAATTTTGACCTCCCCTAAAGGAAGTATTGTGCCTTTTGGATTCAAGTTATAATTTGAATGAACCAATAAAAAGGATGAAAATGAATCCTTTATTTTAGTTCTACTCATTTCCAAAAAAATGACGTTTAAAACCATAGGCTTCTAGGAGCTTCATGATTACTAAAAACTAGGTATCTAAAGTTTATCAACCCAAAGTTTAACAACTTCAACTATATAATAAGGATGTGTGAAAAAATTACTAAGGTTTTTTATTTCATCTCCATATAAACCAAACCCAAAGAGGATAATCAAATTATTTAATAATGGTTTCCTCATCTTCACCATTGTGCTTTCATCAAGAAATACCAAAATACAAATTTATTATTTTTATGAGACCTAAACTGCTTGTACAAAATGTGCCTAGTAATGAAATTCTTACCCATGTGGAAAATAATAATGAATATATCACAATGGATTTTTTTGAAAATTATGAAGGATCCTAGATATTTTAAAAGTCTATGATGAATTCCTTAAGTTGCATCATAAAAATGGATTTTTTTCTTATTCCTAACTCTTTATCTTGCCTTAAATCTAAACGATATGACTCTTACTCTAAAATTGAATATTATGACTCTTCTGGGGAATATTATGAAGTCTTTGAAGATGATGAGAAAAAATTTTAACTCTTTCATGCCCCTCAATAATTTGAATAAAGTAATGTTTCTTTAATAGAGCATATTATATATTGACATTCACATATAAAAATAGCTTAAGATTAATAATATTGGATCTTATCTCTCCCATAAAGAGGTATAATATCATAATAAACTTCTCACATAGATTTTAAAATTTTTCACCTTTTCTTACTTATACATAAAGGGTATTTATCATAAATTAGTGGTCCATAATCTAGTGACAAAATTTAATTCAAAATCCCTCAAACAAAAACTGAGGCCCTTGAATAAAATTAAGTTATGGTTAAAGAGGAAGTGTCAAACTCCTAAAATTAGGATTCATTAAGCATGTGGACTAAACTGTGTGTTTGTCCAATATCATCATTTTTCTTAATAATAATAGAAATATTAAGACATGTATCATTTTTAGAGATATCAAAAATAAATTTCTTAATTAAAATTTTTGTCTACCATCCATATATGCCATAACTAGATATGAGCTATTATCTTTCATGGATGGTTTTTCAATCTATAATCAAATTTTCATTCTGAAGAGGATCAAAGCAAAAATTACTTCATACCTTGGGGAAATTTATACTATACCATCATACCATTTGGCCTAAATAATGTTGGCACAACTTATCAAAGAGTCATGACCCACATTTTTCATGACATCATTAATAAAATTGTATAGGTTTATGTATATTATCTTTTAGGAAAATTATAAAAATGCATTTGATAATTTTGAGATCTTACACATCATTTTCACCTACCTTATTGAATATGGCTTTGGGTTTACTTCAAATAATGTGTTTTTAGTGTCACAAGTGGAAATTTTTTATGGTACATCATTTCCAAGCATGGGATCAACATTGATATCGTGAAATTGTGATATTATTGATATGTCTCCCCTTAAGTATTAATTGGGATTAAGTTCATTCCTATGAAATCTAGGGAAAATTTGAAGGTTTATACCTAATCTCATTTAGGCAATTCATCTTATAAATAGCTTTAATAAAAATGAGAGATTGGACCCAAGATTTTCAAAATACATTCTAGTCTTTGAAATTATTTCTTATTTCTACACTAACTCTTATGTGACCTAATTTATATCAACCCCTTATCTTTTACATAAGAACAAATTAAGTGTCCCTCAGTTTCATTTTATCTCAATCAGTTGATGATGGAAAATAAATATCCATTTACTCCATTAGTCGATTCCTCCTTGATTATGAAACAAGGTATACTTAATTAGATAAGGAATTCTAAATATAATGTTTGATATAAATTGATTAAGAAATTATATGCTCAATAAAGAGACTAGGGTCATCACAGAATCCCAAGCCCTCCGTACCTTTTTAAATTAACTAGACATGTTTAAAAAGGTTTTTCATTTTATCACATTACTTAGAAACTTAAATTAACCCAAATTATATTAAAGGATGGATAAATTTTGATTGGTTGGATTATTTTCCCTTATATAGTAGTGAAATTATTAACGCCAATTTACCAAATGAGGTTATTTTATATATTAATAAACCCATTAACACTTTTTCCCTATGGTATATAGACATGATACATTACTTGGTTTACCATACCTATCTTTAAGGTGTCAGTTCTTATTGTAAGTGATGCTTTTAAATTTTTTTCTCCAAGAATGGTTTTCTTGACATGGGCCTATATCAAATATGTTTTTTTGACATGTTTCTTAGATTTTTATATGATAAATAGGCTAATAAAGTCTTATTTAAATGCCATTTTGGTTTTTTTGGTGGTCATTTTGGTGGTCACACAATTGGATGAATGATCCATATAATGGGACATTTTTGACTGAAGCTTGAGCATGATGTCATAAATTAAATCATGGAATGTATAAAAATCCAAGATTTATCCCATGAAATCCATGTTCCTAATCAAGTAATATATCTCATTTTCACACCACGACCTTCTCTACTTGGGGCCTATATTTAATTATAAAACTTTCCCCCACTTATTATAATGGCCATCATTTCATTATCACATCCACTAAATATTTTACCAAGTGGGTGGAGGATATTCCATTAACCATAATCACTAGATTTTTCATTTCCAAATTCATTTTGAATCAAATAATTTATGAGTTTGGGGTTCAACAAGTCATTATTTGTTATAATAACTCACCTTTTAATAATATAAAGGTACATGAATTACGTAATAAATTATCTATGTCTAACCACACTACCTCCTTATATTACCCATAGGCTAATGGTCAAGATTAATTTATTTAAAAAATAAATTTCATCCTAACTAAGACTGCTAAAGATAATAATATGGATTAGAACCTTAAACTATATCTCATTTTATGGGATTTAAAAATGAGTATTTGTATGCCCACAGGGGCCATGTCATACTTATTAGTATTTTGTGAAGAGGTTTTCTTACCCTTATAAGTATAAATTTTGAGCCTCTACATTTTCTTCCAAGGTCTCCTAGATAAAGAAGAGTATAAAGACTAGTGTCTTACTCAACTAGAGAGATTAGATGAAAATTGACTTATGTCTACTCAAAATCATGAGGCTTAATTATCTTGTATGTGTCATTAGTATAATAATAATATTCATGAATTCCCTATTCAAGTTGGAGACTTAGTTTTAATACTTGATATTAAAATTGGCAATAAGAAAGCTAAAGGTCAAAAATTTAGACCCAATTGATTAGGTCCATATCTAATGATGGAAGATTTTTAAAATGGGACCTTTCATTTATGTACTTTAGAGGGTAATGATTTTGATGAATCCATAAAATATCTACATCTAAAACATTAATATGTATAATTACATATGCTCCACATTTCCCTAATTGTATTAGTAGCCTTGTATTATCATCTGTGTTATTTATGCATTTTAGCTATTTAGATTAGGAAACTATGTAGCTATAAGATTAATTTAAGATGCTTTTGAAAGTAACATTGAGTGTAATATTGATCTAAGTCTTTAAGAGTATTGTATATCTTGTTTTATATAAATTTCCTAAAATCTTAGACATTTTAACTTACAACCTAGTCTAGAAGCTTCTTCATGGAATATTTCCCCTTTGGTTCTCTCTAAGTTAATCATTATCATGCTTCACCTAGGTTATCTCACTCACATTCCTTAGTCTTCAATGATGACCCCTTGCATCTTACTAGTTGCATGGGGCCAAGGCATGGGAGAAGATACCTTCTCCAAAAAAAGGTTGACACAATGCAAAATCCAAGACAAAATATAAGAAAATTAAAAATATTAAATCTCTTTACCTATATTAACCTTTAAGGTTTATCCCTCACATCTTCTAATTTCTGGGGTTATCATTAGGGGATATGTCTTTACTCTCCTATGTTTAGCCTTCAGTGATGAGCCTATGCTTCCTTCTAGTTACATGGGTTTAAACATAATGGGTCTCATTAAAAAACAAATAAAATAAAATAAATATATAATTTTCAAAGTTGCATATCCCAAAAATATTTTATATAATCTCATGTTATAAATAGAACCCTTCCATTTACCAATTATAGCATGGTTGGCCATCTTTGAACTAAGTCTAGATGAAGTCTATAAATCTATTGTTTTTATAATCCAAAAAATAAATAGAATCATCTTAAAATTGGTATGGACTAAGATATATCTTTTACCCATTGTGAAATTTTGATGAGATGACTTTCCTATTCATCATTTCATACATCATATTACTCCCTTTGAATGAAGTAGCTTAATTGTTACCTAAAAAATGATTGTCAACACATTTATGTTTTGTAAATCAGTCCATTCTAAAATTTTCATAAATCTTGTTAAATATACTAATATAAACATTTATGTAGTATTTACCATATTGGATCCATGACATTTCAAACATTCTTATCCATCTACAATGCATAAGCTAAAAATGGAAACATTATAAAATTTGATAAATGTTAGAAAAGATCGAAACTAAATGGATCATCATATATAACAAAATATGTCAATATATATCAATTTTTAGTAAATTTACATCACACTAAGAGGGAAATTGTGGTAAAAAAATTAAAAAAATAATACTAACATATAGATAAATTATCTAGAACTATTTCTAACTATCTCATGTAGAATCCACCCGATGCAAAGTGACATGAGATCCCTTTTTGGGTCATATAACTCCTACTATTAGTACCAGTCTAGGATCCATCTCATCCTTTAGTATACCTAATAGAATAGGAACATCCACTCCTCACTACAAGAAGGTATCCTAGGGTTTAAACCCAATCATGTAGTGTGGCAATCTTCACTCCTCACTTATCCAACTTCCAAGCCTCATCATATGTAGGGGAAAATGTCAAAATGGCTTCTCACACTTACATGTAATTTTGGGTTGGAAATAAGAGTATCTTTACTCATGTTACTATACATATGTATTAGGTTGATAACATGTGTATTGAATTAGCCTCTACCTCTTATTCCTACAATCTATAAATTATTACAAGCACACACACGTGTAGATTAGATATAGAGTTTATAAATATTAAAGCTAACAATGTGAAAATTAGAAAGTTTTCAATAAATTTACCTAGATTTCAATCTTAAAAATTGGGGTTAGACTCATTATTTAAATTAATATATGCCTCCTCCTCATCTCCCCCTCTAGTTGAGCTTCATCTCAAGATTTTCCTTCTACTCTAGGAGCCTATCATCCTCCTTCCCTATTGTTAACTATTACTCTATAACATATCCCCTAATTTTGAGGCATGTCTAGCATATTCCCTAATATAGAGGCCTATCCAACTTCTTATGCTTCTTTTGGGTCCAATCCCCCTCTTCCTATCTTAGGTCATAGAGCTACCCATATTAGTGTCCCTAAGGTCTATTACTACCTTGATAATCAATCAAATTAAGCATCTTGAATCTCTTCTCACCTATATGACCTACCTATGGGATTAGTAGGTTTTCCTTATACTATATTTTAAATTACTAAGGAATTTTTTACATATGATATTTTCCCTCATGTCTCAGACCTACCTAGCTATCCAAAAATCCATCAAAGTAATCTCCTCATCACCCCACAATCCTCTCACCCAAAAATATGGCTAAGAAATCATATCCCCTATGGTAAGAGTGTTTATAGATGTGGAAGGTTCTATAAATTAATATATGGTAGACCATCTCACTATAATAATCCCTTTATCTTTAATCCTGACTCCCCTCTAATTGGGAGTAATTCACTTAGAAAAAAGATGTCATGTAGAGATCCTTGTAGGTCCTAACCAAAACATCATAAGTATAGATATATCATCTCCCATGCTCCTCAATATTTCTAACCATAGGATTACATGATAAAATTTATCTATTAATGCCCTTGTCCCTAAACCAAACACAAGGTCAAAACATTAATCATAACCTTGAATATGTTATGGATATCAACCATCTCCACTCTAACCAAAAATACCCCTACTTAGAAAATAATTTGATAACCTCCCCATTACCAAAATAATTATCCCATATCCTTTCTTTTATTTTTTATGTATATTCCATTATGTTCAATGTTTTACCTATCGTGGGAAATTATATGATCTTGTACACATCCTCTATGGTGATGGTCCACTCACCCAAAAAATGTGTAATTTGGAAGGTGTTCTATTATGCATATAAATAATTGAAAAAGAAAAATATTAGCTTGATAATTGGGGAAACCAACCTCACTTATTTTATCCTTTATATCTCAACCCTTTCTAGTTAGGAAATTTCTTCTACAATAAATAATGTCATCACCCTATCATGACCTAGTCTGAAACAATTTAAAAAATGTGGTTTAATGTTGACATGGACATTTGTATAAATTTTAATATTTTATTTTGATTATATATCATATCATGGACATGATTAGATATTTTATTAAAATTTTATTGTGTAATTATTTTGAAAATGACTATGTTTAAATGTTATATTTCAATTGTTTATTTAGTTATGATCATTGGATACTTATTGGATAGCTATTATTGATATCTTCTTTTATGACTATATGATTTGTCATGAACTAGGATTTAATGATGGATTTTTGGTGGTAGGGTTGTACTAGTGGTAATTCATTTATATTCCAACAATATTACTAAGACATGAGTTTTTAAAATAACCATAGTTGATATGTAGACTATCATCTATTGATTGCATTTACTTTTTAGTCTAATTTAAAATGTTGTGTACATATGTATTGATACTTTTTAGTTTAATTGAATATTATGTTTAGGTAATCATCTTTATATAGCATAATATGGTTACCACTATTGTTAAGATTTGATTTATTGGCTTCATATTTGGGGTTGATGTTATTCAGGCTTATATTTGCACTAGTGTCACTTACATTGTATGCATCCTAATTGGTACTAATTCAATATTCAACATGTAATATTTTTTACTACCTTATCATGTGGTTTGAATTATTAGATGTCATTATTATCATTGTTTATTTTTTATTAGTTTTTGCTTCAATAATTTAAGATCTTTATTATTGACTTGCAAAGTCATTATGTGGTATTTTGTGTTCTTATAGTTATTATTGTGCTTGTTTGATATTTTTAACCTTAGTTCATCCTTTGAATATAATTTGGTCCTAAAGTATTATGTGATTTTAATCATCAACCTTAGACTTTAGCCATCATGATACATGGCAATAATATTTGGTTGGTTGACTTAGGATTTGAGTGTATTAAGGGTTTTGTTATTTGTGAAGCTTCTAATTATTTTTTACTACATGGAATATTTAGTGAGCTTGGTTAATTGGGTATAAAACCTAACTACTACAAATATATTTTGGAAGTTAGTCTACCACTTCTTGGTTCTTGTGGCTCAATTTGGAAAGTTTTGGTGGATAATGTTATTGAAACTCTATCATTTTTTTCTAGAATAAATGGGGGCATGGGGTAACAAGGGGCTAATACCTCCATTATGTTAAATCACAACCCAAAAAATTTTAGTGGGTAATTTTAGGATTTAATTTGGTCTTAAGAACTCATTTTTGCACATGAGATGGGTTTTGAAGGTGCATATGATAGTGTGAGCATTTTAAAAGAAAGGACTATCTATTATGGAAAAACAAGGTAAAATATACTATGTCTCATTAGGAAAGTGATGTTTTCAATGTTTTTTATTTTGTGTTATATATAAATAAGAAAATGTAAATCAAAAGTGTTTTGTTGCATTGTGTTGTTTATGAAAATTTTATAAATACAATTAGCTATGGCATTAGGTTGTGTTGAAAATATTGTTGAACAATTAATTTATTTTTATATATTTTTAAACCCTTTTTGTGACGTGAACACTAATTTTTCATGGTTGGAATATTTCTTTGCATTCCAAAATTAACACTTAGAGTTTGTTTTCTATTTGGTGTTTCAATTTGGTTTTCTTTTAACGGTTATTTTGTGGTTTGGAAACTTGGCATTATTGATCACTACCCTATGATCTAGATTCCTCCATCAAGATGATGGTTGGGGGTAGTTAGGTCTACCTATAGAATTATAATTAGATTATTTGAGTTTTATTTAGACTTCTCTATGAGTTGTGTGTTCACTTGAGCATGTATTTATAAGCTGTAAGGATCAAACTAGTGGTGGGATGGCTCTTTGAGTAATACTTGTATTGTTTAAATAATTCAATTAGATTTAATTATTTCTAAATATTTATCTCTTGGAACTCTAAAAAAATATAATTCTTAGAAGAAAAAAATATTTTTTTCATAAATATAATCTATCTAATTAAGATGCGTGTGAAGGAAGAATGAATAAACATAATTTATTCTTAAGTTTTTTTAATAGATTGTGAGTGTTATGATAGAATATTTTATACATAATAATCAAGCTATGGCCCTTAAATAAAAGTGTAAATTTATTGATTAGGTAGCATCATATGTATTCAATTTAATTTTTTAATCACCTAAAAGTGGTAATTAGATGCTAAGAGTGTCACTTGAGTTACCTTATTCCTATTTTAACCCTAGCCCCATTCTAGAGCCTTAAACATAATTTTTCAATCATTGTGCAAACCACACTCATCTAAATTCAACCAAAACATATTATTATGATTGTATTCTCATATCCAAATCCAACTTTCTCATAAATATATAAATAAGACATTAGCACCACATTTGGGACACTATAGCCACATGGCACTAGTGTCCCCAACTAAATATTATTATTTTTAGCCCTAACTCTTCCCAATAGATACTTTTTCAAATGTGTACCCATCCTAAGGTCTACCTAAGCATATTTTATTATATACACAAGTTATATAACCCTATAAATATAATTTTAATTCACTTTTGTGTACTAGATGGAAAATAGATGCAAAAACACATTCAAACCAAAGACAAGTTGAGCAAAATTAAGGTATTTGAACCCCATTCTTCCCTAATTCTTCATACTACCATCTACAACAGATCTAAGCCAAATTTTTAAAATTTTCAAATCTAAATCACATTCAAGACATCCAAGTCCCCTATTATTCTATCACTCACTTACACTTAAATCAAGCACTAGGTGGGAGAACTACATCAGGCTTGATCCTGCTTTAGAGTATTGGTATGTAAGAAACTCTATTCACAATGAGGTGTTGAGGATGTTTAGTCCATCATAATAATAAACAAATAACTATTTATCATGTTATACTTATAATTATGATTATTATTTTCACATTAAATCAGGTTTTTCAAGCACAACACATAGCTCTAGGATTCATACACGTAGGAACATGACCTAAAAACATAGACATAAGTACTCTAAGAAAATAAGAATAGTCCCACAAAGGGGAAACTATCACCACATGAAGGACACTACATAAACATGACACTACTATCCATACTATTTTCTACTATGTTATGAGTAGACAAACACTAGAATCTTATTTATGACACTTAAAACTATCTAAAACCTAGTTTTCATAACCTAGATCATCTGTGATAGTCAATTTTCAAATAAGCTTCTATTTAAGCCTATTTATTAATATTTTTTATAAATTCAAAATATGTGAAATTATATAACAAATCAAAACTTAATTATTTTATATTTATTTAATTAATTTATAAATCTCATCCCTTTAATCTAAACATAGGTTTTACATAGTAAACCCTAAACAGTTAAATCTTTTGGTGAACCTGACTTACTTTGAATATTTTTTCAAACCCTAGTTTGCATTAATCCAAATTTTTGTGCAATAAATTAGGGTTGAATAATTCTAATTTTATAAGTTTATATAAATAAATCAATTTAATATTAGGGTTTAAATTTATTTAAATATAATTTAAATTTGTTGCAAAGAAACCCTAATTCAAAAAAACCTAACCCTAGACACACTTAGGGTTTGTATTATTTTCTATTTATACTCAAATTTTATTTTAAAAAATTATATTTTAGATTAATATATATTCTAATTCATAAATCATATCATAATTATAAAATAAAATAATCACTTTTTGTCACAAAGTCTAATACTTTCATTTACATGTTTTTCCCTTTAATTCATAATGAACTCAAAAATGACATAAACACATGTATAGATGATGTTTTATATCAATTGAAATATATATCTTATCTCATATCATTTTATCTTTATCTTATATGTAATTCAAATTACAAACAAACCTATACACACATAGAGGATTTAGCACATAAGCTAACAACTATGTTTCAAGATTCAATGTCATATCTTATGTACAAGAAATAATCTCCATCTCCTCATCTACATGAGGGTGATATATAATTTCCCTCTAACCATGTCCATGATGTCATTCCTCCATGATATTAGTCAGCCTATAAAATTTTCACTAATCCCCCTTCTCAACCTATTCACACCTCTTCCCTACAGGGTGTGTGTCTACATGTTCAAACAAAAATAACTAAGGTTTTCACTTGTGAAACTCTATGTGATAAACTTATCAATATGAAAAAGATAATTACAGGTTTACAAAATCAAAATAAACTACTACATGAAAAGATTAAAACATTAGAAAAATAATGTATAATAAAAAGGCCTCCAGGGAACAATAGTGTAAATCATGAATATGTATTTTCACATAGTCAATGTGTGCCAAACAATATTATATATCTAATCATAAATCACAAAAAAGTACATCTATAAATAGTGACTCAAAAATCATTCAAATATCAAATAATAACTATAGTTAGATCCTCAATGACATGATTAAAGCTAATTTAATTAGCCTACCTCTTCTACACCCAATGAACAGATTCATATAGTTTTATGTATATCATAGAATGTATGGGTACCACATAGATTCATGTTTAACATTGAAAATTAAAATATAATAGATAATGGATAAAAATAATCACATAGTGACTCATCATCCACACAATATACAAATGTATATCTACCAATTTAAAAAGGTTCACATTCTAAAATAGTACAAAAATGGTTACCAAAGTATAACTCAGAACAATAAAAGGTTCTAAAAGCACAATTAGATCAAGAAACAGTACAACAAGAAAAAATAAATAAATCAAATATACCTTTCCAAAAAGAGGCTTAACATTAAATATGGTATGGGTTTGGTCAAAATTATCTATAATAGTATGATTATCATGGTCAAGGTTTGGGAAAATAGGCCCAAAGCATCACTTCTATTCTAACAGTTGATAATATTGGTCAACTAGGTTTGGGGTTTATTAAACATCCTAAGGCACATCAAACACAGATATAACTTATCAAGGCAAAACATCTAGATACACAATAAATATTACAAAAATATCAAGAGTTTAAGTTGTATGGACAAAATCATGCTCATCCAACAAGCATTCTCAAACAAGGTTTTCTTGTAAAAGAGCCTACACAACATAGTATGTCTATAATAAGCATAGTTTCAAAGGGAAAAATTAAAAAAAAAAATTCAAAAAAAAATTCATAAAGGTAAACTCGACATCATGATGCAATTCACTCTAACACTCCAAGTTATTATGATTTTGATGATGAACATTACTCATATTCCTACTGCAACAACATTCAACTACAATGTAGTAATCACATAACACGAGATATTATCTTTCCTATTTTTGATAGAGACCATAGTGATAGTGAGCCTCCTATGAGACTTATTAGTTAGTATGGTTCCTACCATTGTACATACTTCCTTTTCTCTCTTGCTCCTTATACATAGTTTATTTTCATTTTCTTGTACATAGCTTATACTCAGAGTACACAAAAATAATATAACATGTTAAAATATAAAAACATTTAAATATTTAAATAGCATAAAATTTATATATTGTATGATTTTATATGTTTACATTTCTACTACTTTCCAGATATTGCATATTGATAGCTATCCTAGTATAATTGGTTTTATCATGCATATATGCTTCACTTATTCTTGTCAAGTGCTTGAAGATTCCAAATAAGACTTTGGTCCACTGCATTGATCTATAATAGATATCATCTAGCCATTAGATGAATTTTCACTAATCCATGTTTATACATTTGATACATCTACCCACTCAAGGGCATCTCATACATAGTGTTATTACTAATTTTTATCTTTGCATACTATACATTCCAATTTATGCATTGATTTATCTTGACATTGATCATTGATCCTCACTGATCATATTTTTTTCTATCACTAGTTACACTTAGTTTATATGCATCCTATCATCTACATAGATTTTTATTACATAGTTATACATGATTTCATTTCTAGTTTTCCTAGATTAGACTTGATTGTGTTCATATGCTTATTCCATTGTTAAAGACATTTGAATATGCCATTTTTCTTTGTATGTACACCACTTATCTATTTATATTCCTTGGATATGTGCCCATTTTTTTTATGTGTGCTTTCTTATTTATATATGCATACATTTAAACATGTCTTTCTATGTGGCTCTATGCTAAATTGCTTATTTCTTGTATATGTGGACATTTGAACATGTCTTTGTATGTCTTCATTATCAAATTTAGTGACATGAGCCCATGTCCCTTGTATTGTATCCCATTGGATTATATTTTTCATGCCTAATGTGCTTGTATGTATGCTTATACACCATGACACTTGTATTTGATTATTACACACACACTAGTTTTTGATGCCATAAGTGATCCCATACATCTACCCTTCCTACTTAGGAACCATGATGGATATCATGACCCATCCCATAAATAGTTACTTAGATTTGTTATTATACATTTATTAGATCTATATTAACACCCTTTTGCAATGATATATTACAACATACATCTTACATTACTTACTTATGTTCATATACTTTTATATTATAATGATATGTTTGTACATTGTATTAGAATATCATGCACATGCTTTGGCTAACACATTTTTTAAATAAACTTATTTAAAGGGTATTTATTACACAAATTTCACAAATACCCTCAAAATAGGGGGAATTCACAAGGTTTTATAATAGAGATAAAGCTCCTACATTGCTATTCACATATACATTTCAGCACATAGGCTCAGTTTCAAACATCAAAATCAGGGTAGAAATAGAATAGAACAAAGACTCTAAAATAAAACTAGATAGACATTAGCACCCATATTGGGACATTATTTATAGATGGTAATATTTTTCCACTATAGGTTACAATTGTCAAGTAGCCCTAGATTTAGTATAGTCCAGATCATTCAAACTAGTACACTAGGTACAATATAGATTTACATAGATATAGTCATAGGTTTGATAGTTATGTTCAAATTTAGCTTAGATATATTCACTTAATATTATATTCATAAAAATTTTATTATATTTTGGGGCATCATGTATGGCATGATCACTCCCACATTCAATTCAGTTACACTAATTCATTTATTACATACTCAGTTTAGATTCAATATACTCAGATACCATATTGGGAGCATGTGTGTGACACATAGTTTTCATATACTCAAATAAAAAAAAGTTAATCAAATGGAATGTAATAATCCATGTCATTCTCTATGCTATATTTACTTTTTATGACATTTTAGGTTATCACCAGATTCATGCCTTACTCCATCTATAGTGGTTGGAATTCTCAAGTGGCCCAAAGCCACCTAATATACTTGAGTGGCCATAAAACTAAATGTAATCATATAAAATTAAAAATTGGATTAGTTAGTCATGTATAATAGTACCCAAACTATAGTTCCTTTATCTTTCTCACTCAACCCTTCTCGGCTAGACTTTCACTGATTCCCAATCACCCATAGCTTCTTGAACTTAGCTTTTAGAGACACAATTAGCACTCTTAGACCTAGATCCATTCCCCTTGGGCTCATCCTCCTTGGAAAATAGTTCCCAATTTGGATAAGATAACCATAATTCATGGGTATCATATTTTTGGTGTTTTTTTCTAAGTTCATTTTCACCTCTAATAGTCAGATTCTCTTGATTCCTTATCTTTTCCCCTATCAACCTAATACAAGCTCATCTAACCCATGATCATCAGTTTCCCTATAAAAGGCCATGTAATGTCCATTTATAAGGGTGGGCACTCATTTTAAAGAGAGATACAAGAATACAAGAAAGCACACTCAAGCACTCTTCCCTATTATTTGCATGTAGCCTTCCAACACTATTCCAAGCTTATTTAAGTCATTACACCAGTTCCTAGACAACTAAAGCACATCCTATTTCATATTCTAGTTACATTGATCATACACAAATTGAGCCAAGAACTTCAATGGGAGAACTATATTAGCTTGATCCCTCTTTAGAGTATTGGTATGTAGGTAGTGTGCCCACATAAGGGGTGTGAAGTACATCCAGTGTATCCTTTAGACACTAACCCCTTCTCTCTTTCCCAAGTTTAAGTACCAGGAGCTATTAAGGGTTTGGAAGATTGAATTAGACACATAATAAGATCCACATAGAATCAGGTTTTTATATTTCATTACCAGGGTGTTACAACCCTTCTGAGTAAAACCCAAAAAAACCAAACCACTAGGACAACATTATAAGTGGACAATAGCTCTGAAAATAGACAATAACTCTAAAAAGTAGACTAAAGTGCCAAGTAACAGGGTGTCCAGAGTTAGGTGATCTTATCCAATCTAGAAACAAAGTTTTGGGTTCTATTTACAATAGTCTTATATCCTTGCACAACAATTTCTAGATCCTGAATCATCCATTTCAACCCAAAATAAGCTAAGTTTAATTTCTCTATATTTCCTACTATTTTTTAAAAATATAAAATACATATCTATTTTTCACAAATTAGTAGGTTAATAAAAGCATTTTTATTTACTTATTTACATTTACTTAGACCTTTATTTGTTTGGAATTAAACACCATAATTCTTAAAAAGGATAAAAACATTTGGTGAACCTGACTTACTTCAAATTTTTGCACAAAAACCCTAAAAACCCTAGGGATAATTATTTATGATTTTTTGTAATATTTTACTATTTTTTCCTAAATTTAAAAATCAAAAACTACAACTTAATTGAAATATTTTCAATAAATTCACTCAAACCCTAGTTTGTACATACTAGGTCTTATTTGCATACAAACACTTTCAAACCACCAGGAAAAATATATTGCTAATTTTAGAAATATTTTTAGATTTTTCCTAAATTTTTCAAGATAAATTCTACAAATTCACAAAAAAATTTAAAATTATTATACTAATTTTGAAAAAAAATCTTTTCAAACCCTAGTTGTATCTACTAGGTCCTATTAAATCAAGCACTTTCCCATAAATTTCTAAATTTTATCATTCATACTTACCTTAGAAATTCAATCTAAATTACAAAAATTCATAGTATTTTTCAAAAATATTTATGAAAAATCCCTAGTTGCATATAATATCTCCTATTTATCTTCTTGAGGTATCACCTTACATTCATATTCAAATTGCAAAAATGATGCTCAATAATTTACAAACTTTTCTTACATTTCTTGCAAATAATAAGGAAAACATAATGAGCCCTATCATGTATATGAATGATGAAGTATATCATATGTTAGTACAAAGCTTCATCCTTTTCATTTCATTCTTATGTTTCATTATACTGGATGATATTAAAAACTTCATTGCAAAAATTTCACAAGACTTCAAAAAAAAATTCATATTCTCTTTTGATCATATGGAATAATTACCAAATCCATTTTGCTAAATGCATTCAAAATATTATGTTGCCTGTCAAAAATCTATATGCCTTTATGAAAAAATTAATTTTATATATCCTTTGCTTTCTATTCCTCATGTGGAAAAAATTTTAAATTTATCATGTTAAACACATTAGAAATGTTATAGCACATGCCAAAGTTTCTTATACATTCATGCACAAATTAATTATTTTTTATCACTTGCTCTCTATCTCTCATGTGGGAAAATTTTAAAGTATATCATGATAAACACATTAGAAATGTCATATCACATATCAAATTTATAAATGTATTCATTCACAATGTCATGCTCTCTATTACATACTTTCTCTCTCTCATAAGGAAAATTTTTCAAGACTATCTTGCGAAACATATTAGAAATGTCATGATTCAAACCAAAGTTTTATATGCATTAATGTAAAATTACATGTTCTCTATCCCTTATTTTATATCTATCATGTGGAATGTTATTTATAAACATATTACTATACATGTTTTCTACTTAGATGTATCTAACTCTTTGACTACTTTAAAGTATCTCCCTATCACTACTAGACATAAATAAACACTAGTGGTTATATATATATATATATATATATATATATATATATATATATATATATATATCCCTCCTCTCTTAAAACTTGGTTCATCTAGATTTTATCCTACACCTACTACCATCTTTATGCCTATAGTATATTATGCGGTACATGATATCACCCAAGTTTATGAAGATAAGTAGGTTGATTACACCCATGGTTATAGCTTTGTCACTCAGTTTAGCACCCCTTCCGATCTAGTTTCAACTCCTCCACCTATTGCATTTATTCCTCCAATCTAGATTGAGCCATAATCAATACCTTCATCACCAACATAGAGAGTTTATACACCTACATAGCTTCAAGATTTTAGACAACTTTCAGCTACCATATTCACACCCAAGGTAGTCTCATTGAAATCTCATGCATCTACACATAGAGCACATATTTAGAGAGCTTATCCTACTACTAGATGGGTCCTTAAGAGCCCTACAGTTGCATCCACTTTTCAAAGTTACAAGGGGACCCACACTTGGTTTCCATTATAGAGATTTTAGAGTATTTACAACATATATATCTTTTAGAGCCATAGTCTCAACATTTCCATCATACACAATATTTCTTCTTGGTATAGGACAATATGATAGGGAGTCTCCCATGAGACTCATCGATTACTATCATTTATTCATAGTATTACTTGTACATAGCTTCCTTTTTCTTGATTATACATAGTTCCTTTTCAATTTATTGTATATTGTCTCTCTTTCTTGATTATACATAGTTCAAATATCTTCAAAAATATAAAAACATTCAAAAAATTGCAAAAACACCAAAAACATATTTCAATTGTATGCATCATCCATGTTTTACATTTATACTACTTGTTAGACTTACATTTGTTGTTCTATGCTATTATTTGTTGATTGTTTGCATTACCATGCTTCACTTGATCTTCTTTGAGTGTGCACAGTAACATCTAGCTCTTTGATTACTTCATTATACCCATAAAGGGGGAAATCTTACTTATATATGCATTACCATGCTTCACTTGATCTTCTTTGAGTGTGCACAGTAACATCCAGCTCTTTGATTACTTCATTCTACCCATAAAGGGGGAAATCTTACTTATATATTCAAAACAAACATAGATATACACACCCATTGGGGGCATCTTCTACATGAATACACCATCCAAGTTATGTCATTCTTACACTACACACTTTGAGTTATCATGTTATTGTGCATTACTCTATAGCTTACACAGAATCTTATATCAACATGTAACTAGTAACTAACACTTGTGTATTTCTTAGCTTATACCTAGTCTTGTACTACACATGCTTTGCATACTTTCACATTTGCTTTGATCAATTAATGTGCTTCTATTTCCAATTATTACATGATTTATTTGTTTGCTTAGCATATCTTGTGTGATTGCATTTTCAATTCCATCTTGTCTCCTACTTGTGCCTTAGGAAATTTGCTAATGTCCTTTGCTTTTATTTCATGTGTGTGCCTTAAGACATCTGCCAATGTCTTTTGTTTGTACACTTTCATGTGTTTTTGGCCTTTGTGCCAACTTTTCTTGTTCACTTATATGTGTATGTGGAATTTGGACATGCCTTATATGCTTGCTTTCTAATTAGAGGGACATGTGCACATGTCTTTTATTTGCATGGCCCCTTGGCCACCCTTGTATGCTTCTTACTTCTTATTTTATATGCTTGTTTGATCCTCACTATGTGTAATGCCATGATCCATATCATGCATTTATCTTGCTTTCTTGGATGCCATAATGGACATCATGCTCCATTCCTCCATGCTTACTAATAATTAAAAACTAATAGCTAACATTACCAATCTAGTTTAGTATCATGTGCATGCTCTTACATTATTATATATATCTAGGTATACCCCTATTGATCTAACAATATATCAATTCAAATATTGCTATATCTTGAGGTATCTTGTCAAATATTAATGTTATATCTTATATCTATATATCTTAGCACACTTGCAAGACTCCTTTTCTTCTAAGGGCAGTCATGGTAGGTTCATCATTCTTACCCTTAGAAGAGGGGGCATCAAATAGGGGTTTGTCACAAAGAAAAAACCTCCCAAAAGTCAAAACAATAGAATTTAGAACACTCAATATAGAATCTAGAGTTCAAATCAATCAAACCAAAGAAAAAAAAATAGTGATAGTTTTAGATTTAATAGGTTTAGTATAGTTTTATTAGATACAGTGGGTTATAATGTGTAGCATGATGGTTCTCACTTTTAGTTTAGATTAAGAAGTTGGCATAGCTTCCAAATCATAATCCATGTTCTAGACATCAGTGATTGGGAGAAATGTGCATGGCACATTGATCTTCTTTTCTTTTCAAGTTTAGATTATTCTAGGTATTCTCAGTAGTTGTGTGTCTTACTCCATCTGCAAGTGGTTGGTATCACATTTGAGTTAAACTTTCATAAAATTTAGCTTTTTGAGTACCCAATTTACTAATTTGGATTTTATATAAGCCTATTACATTAGTTTTAGAGTGTCTTTCATATAATCCTAATCTCCTTTTAAAATAACCAAGAGTGGCCTATTTTCTAGCACACATTCAGCTATCCATGCCACAGTGTCAAATTTCTAGCACATTCATGGGTTCCATGAGCCATCTCATATGACATATATTATATATCGATATCACTTAATAGCTTAATTTTATGGGGAAATGATGGACACTCATCTAACCCAAGCTCATCTAACCTTTCAAGCTCATATATTCTATATCGGTATCCTAATTCCTTATCTTTTCCCATATCTACCTAATACAAGCTCATCTAACCCAAAAACATCAATTTCCCTATAAAAGGCCATTTAATGTCCATTTAAAAGGGTGGGCACTCATTTTATAGAGAAACACAAGAATACAGTCAAGTACTCTTCCCTATTCTTTGCATACAACCTTTCAACACTATTATAATCCTATTCAAGTCATTGCACCAGTTCCTATCTAGCTAAAGCACATCTAATTTCCCATTCTAGTTACATTGATCATACACAAATTACACCAAGCACTTCAATGGGAGAACTAAATTATCTTGATCCCTCTTCAGAGTATTGGTATGTAGGAAGCATGCCCACACATAGGGTGTGAATTGTGTCTAATGTATCCTTTACACACTAACCCCTTCTCTCTTTCCCAAGTTTTATATAAAATTTTATGTATGAGGAGCTCCTAAGGGTTTGGAAGATTGAATCAGACACATATTGAGTTCAACACAAAATTAGGCTTTGATATTTCATCATCAAGGTGTTATAGGCCTATTGAGAAAAACTCAAAAAAACTAGACCACCAGGATAATAACACCAGAAGTGGATAACAACTCTGAAAAAAGACAACAGCTCTAAAAGGTGGACTATAGTTATATGTAGTAGGGTGTCTAGATTTCAATATTCCTAAAACAAATTTTTGGATCCTATATACAATAGTTTGTTATCCATGCACAGCATAGATCTTGAATCATTTATTTTGACCCAAAATAAGCTAATTTTGATTTCTCTATATTTCTTTCTATTTTTAGAAAAGATAAAATAAATATCTATTTTGTAAAAATTAGTAGGTTAATAAAATCATATTTATTTACTGATTTACATTTAATCAAACCTTTATTTATTTAAGAATTAAACACCATAATTCCCAAAAAGAATTAAAACATTAGATACACAGTTAGATAATTTAATCACTTTACACATTATATTTACATATGCATATACTTCACATAGGTGGTAAATGATGGATTCATAGCCTACTTGAGATATTGAGACACCTACATGATAGGGTTAGACACACTTATAGTCTTAACCAAGCTATTCAAATATCATGATCCATTGATTAGGGTTGGGAAATGATGGAGTCAAAATTAGATTGAGTTCTTAATCTACCCATATGAGGATTGAGAAATTCATCAGCTTAGTCCAAGATATTCAATGATATGATCACTATGCACACTCTCACACAAAGGTTATCACTAGGTTCATGCATTGGTTCATGTACCCAACAAGGTGTATTCATTCCTTTCCTCTCTCTTTACTTAGCTTTAGTTAGTTACATTATTTTAGCATAGTCTTTTGATTTTGATCATCTCTTAAGTAAGTATTAATTTTTGCATGTTTCATTATAGGACATTTCTTTAGATCATGTTTCATGTATGTAGACCCAGATTCACATACTCAAACTTAGCTACATGGGCTTTTCCAAGGTAAGTCTAGGTACACTTATTTTTCATTTATACTATTCATTTTTCTTTCTTGCATTACTATCATAAAGGGTGGGGGGGAATATAATCACCTAAAAGTGGCAATTGGATGATAAGAGTTTCTCTTGAGTTAACCTATTCCTATATTAACCCTAGACCCATTATAAATCCTTAGACATACTTTTTTATTCATTGTGTAGGCCAAATTCATCTACAACTAGTCAAAACATTGTCTTAGGACTATCCTCTTAGATCTAAATCCAACTTGCTCAAAAGTCTAAAAATAAGACATTAACACCACATTTGGAACACTACAGCTATATGGAACTAGTGTCCCCAATTGAGCACATTGTCTTTAGCCCTAGATCTTGCCAACAAATACCTTTTTAATTTTGTGACCCTCCTAAGGTTAGCCTAAGCATATTTTATTATCTACACAATCTACATAACCCTATAAATACAAGTTTAATTCACTTATATTCACTAGATGGAAAATAAATATAGAAGCACATTCAAATTGTTGGTGGTCTAGATTACACTCTGGCTAAGTAAAGGGTTTGCAAGTCCTCTACCCAAATCTAGTCCAACATGGGAACAACCCCAAGATGTGGGTCACCTATGGTGGGGTTGAACCTCTAGGATTTTTAATGAGGCTATCTCCTCTAATGCATCATTTAGATCATTTTCACTAAAACTACTAATTACTAGGTTGAAAAGGGAGAGAGAGATAACTACAAGGGAAATATAAGACAAAGTTGGTGATGCACCTAAATGATTGTTCATCTGCTCTTGATATTCTAAAAACTAATGAGATAAGCAAAATATTAGATCTATGACTCCAAAGTCTATTATGCATTAATATTTCATGCAGATGTTCAACAAGCGATCAAAACTTGAGGGAGGTGAAGGAGAATCCTGATTCAAGGCATTAACTAATTAATGTATCCACATGCTATCTTCAATCAAATGGCATTAAACACTAAACATGACCTACATAATAAGATGAACTAGTAGCTAGGTGAGATCAAGACTTGACAATGGACAAAGCTCTACCACATATGCAAATCAATTGACATAAACACACTAGATAAGCATAATGAAATATGAAAATAGACATCTATTCATCTCAAGAGGTTACAAAACTCAATCTTGGTAGATTCTAGTCATACCCAAGAGGGGGATTGATTTCAAGGCTTAGAAGCATATATATATATATATATATATATATATATATATATATATATATATATATAGTAGAAAAGGAATGAGAGAGATGGGAAACATGCATTTTATAATAGAGGAGTCATTAATGATCAAGAAATGTGGTGGAATTTCATTAATTATTTTCTATACACATGGCTTCTTTCAATTAGGACTAATCCTTTTCAACGAGTTAACCTACATTTGGCTCCAATATTATTCAATATTTCTCATTGGCTGAGAGATCCACTATAAGACAAGGGTTTATTTTGCATGATGAGTCATGAATAAGCCTTTTAGAGAAAATATATTTGAGATATGAATAAAATTAATGCTCTAATTACTTCTCTAATCCTCTAATCTACTCTGTGAACTTTGCCACATCTTCCACTTGGGTTTATTATGAGGACTAAGTCCTCATATCCTTGGACCTAATAGAGCCATGAGTAATTTTTCTTAGGTGGTTGATATGAATATCACATTTATGCCTTAGTGTTTTCTTTACTACAAATCTTAGACATAGATTAACTATAAATTGAAAATCAATCCTATTAATTGGTTTTCTCATGGTTTCAATATATGAATGCAAAGCTTACTCGATGCCTAGTCCTTTTTCAACACTCTATCACCAAATTTTGGTTTACGCTAGGCCTTTAAGGGACCTATTTTACCTCTAAAAATATTCAATGGTGTTATGGAATCCTATAATGTCCATTTTGGTTCATCCCAGGTCATGTTCAAACTCTATTCCCATGTATTTAGTTTGCCATATAGAAAATTGCTTCTTTAATTCCCAATAGAAAAGCTCTTGGGTCAACTTCACTCATTGGCTATCAATATTGACTTATCTTATTGACTTTTTAACCTTTTTCACACTATTAGATCCTCATAGTATGATTGAATGCATGCCCTTGGATTTTTCTCCATTTTAACTCAAATGGATAATTTATGAGGACCAAATTTGATGCTCATATATCCATCTTTGATGTTCACACAACCATATTTGATGTCTACATGACCATCATAATTTGAACCCTAATGGTTATTTTTCGTGTCTTAAATTTTATGTCCATGAGCTTGTCATTGATTTTCATGAGCCTATCATACTACTTATTTAACTTTAAAGGCTTGTATCTTGAGATAGAAATAGCATGAATGTACCAAATTTGCAAGAGATGTTCATGGCATCCAAAATATTGATTCCATGTAATCCATCGACCATGAGTTGATTTTTAAGAAAACTTATAAAATGCAAAACTTAACTAACTCATCCATTTCTACATGACATCTTGATGATGGTCTAATCTCTCTAGATTTATTTTTGAATTGTTGCTTTAATTTACATGGCTCAAATGAGTTTTGAGTCCTTATCAAACTTTCTCATGCTCCTTAACACTATGAACACCATGAAACCTACTTGGATCCTTCATTTTCTCAAAACCTGCTTCTTAAAATTAACAAGTTACCCTCTAAGCTTTGTTAAAATCCTTCTCTTTCCACCCTTGGATGACTCATTCCATCTAGAAAATTTGTTCATCTTCTCAAATCATTTCTAGGTATGTGGGCCAAATTTGGTCAACATCTTTGGTGACTTAGCTAGGAGCATGCCTACTATGCTCAAACACCAAACTATTTACATGAACCTTGGACTAATAAAAATTAACTACAAGAAACCTATTTTATTGAAAAATACAATAGATTCCACTAAAATAGGGAAGGAAACATGGAAAATAGGGAAGTTAACTAAATAAAGAAGATGTGCAAAGAAAGCACTTATTTGGGATAAAACAAAATTAAACTAGTCTAACTAGTCATGATAAAGCATGATCCACCTAGATCAAAAGGGAAATTTTTGAACTCACTCATTTTAAGAGATGATACAAGTTGCAAAGAAGGGTGTTTATTAAACATAACCTTTGATGAGTGACTCTTCTTACCTACTCTCTTAGCATCTCCTCAAATGAGTCATTAATAACAAACCAATCGCCAATAAAAATAAACTCATCTTACACTTCAAGATCTTTTTCTTATTGCTTGTCAACTATAACCTTATCCAATGATATCTCATATATGCATTATCCTTGATTGACCTCATTATTCTTATCAACTGATGCAAGTTCATCAAGATCTTTAAGGAGCTTTGAATATTCAACCCAAGCTGCATCATGATATTGAATAGGTGAATCTTGGTCAAATTTATCACAAATAAGTTTTCCAATGGGTAACATATCCCTACAAAGATCTTCAATATCTTATAGATATTCAAAGTACATATGACAATTATCTTTTTGTTATTCACTTTGATTAACCTAGATAAGATAAGTTTTAAAGGTATCTTCATCTCTCTTAAGTGGATACATCTCAAATTCAGTCATGACTTTAACTAGTAACAATTCTTCATAGAATTATTCCATAATAAGACCAACCTTTTCCTATATAACTGATATAACTTCTTCAATATCAGCTATAATTTTCTTTTTGAATTGTACTTCAAGTGAAGTATCAATGAGGATCTCTTCATTATACACACTTGAACCATCTTCTTCACATTCTCCAAGAACTTGACTAATAGTTACAACTTCTTTCTCTATCTCCCATAGAATAGGCTCCTCATAAAGAAGGAAGATGGTGGGAGGGTGATGAAATTCTTTGGTTTGAGAGGGAATATGAATCATGGAAGGTTGATCATGATCATATTTTGGGATCTTGAGGGTAATGGAATCATTTATGGAGTTTTGGAGAGAAGGGAAAGAGAAACTTTTAAGGACCTCAACATTATGATCCTTCTACTTGGCCATCACCTCATCAAAGTTTGAAATCTCCTTGTTCTCATGGACAACTTGAACTTGAGGGATGAGTGGTAAATAAGGGGGACTATAAGAAAAATTAATATATTGTATATCCATATGGATAGATTTTGGAATAGGTTCTTGACTCCAACTAGGAAGCTCCATTAGCTCACATTCAACAAGGTTAAGAACTTCATGAGAATAAGGAGCATAAAAATATTGGTAAGGAATAATAGAGAGTTCTTGAGACAAATGATCCATCTCAATTTATTGCCTCTTCAAAGCCTTTATCTTCTCTAATAAAAAGGTACAAATATCATGCCTCTTCTCTAGATCATGAGACACATTTAGAAATATACCATTCACTTCCTCATACAAGGAATTTGAACATACTTTTCTTGCATATGCTATAATTTTGAGCTCTATATTCTTTATCCTTTCCTAGAGACAAGTCTGATCATGTGCAACATCATATCCATATGGGAAAGGTGAAATATGGTCATGAGATTAATATGGTTCATAAGGAAGGTAATATTCATGATCTTGATAATAATATCATGGGAAATTTGATCAGGCTCATCATAGCTTTGATAAAAACTCCTGGTAAGGCTGATTAGGCTCATAACAAGGCTCATATGGATCATTAAAAAGATGGTATGGTCTATGATAAGGCTGATAAGGAGGTATTACATAGGGATTTTCTTCATACATAGCCATAAAAATAACATCAAAATAGTGAAATAAAAATACACTTACTTGGAAATTGCCTAGGCTTTTAGAAACAATTGCTTAAGCTTGGGATCACCAAATTCTTTATGAAGAACACTAATACAACTAAAGTTTTACCAATATTATCTCTAATGTGTTCCATCAAGTGTGCTAAAATTGTTGGTGGTCTAGATTGTACCCTAGCTGAGTAAAGGTTTATTCAAGTCCTATACCCAAATCTAGTCCAACATGGGAACAACCCCAGTCTTTGGGTCACCTATGGTGGGGTTTAACCTCTAATATTTTTAATAAGGCTAGTTCCTTTGATACATAATTTAGCTCATTTTCAATCAAACTACTAATTACTATGGTGAAAAGGGAGAGAGAGATAACTAAAAGGGAAATCTAAGATAAATTTGGTGATGCACCTGAATGATTATTCATCCACTCTTGATATTCTAAAAACACTAATGAGACAAGAAAGTGATTTGATCTATGACTCCAAAGTCTATTATGCTTTAATATTTCATGCAGAGGTTCACCAAGTGATCAAACCAGAGGGAGGTGATGGAGAATCTTGATTCAAGGCATTAACTAATTAATGTATCCACATGCTATCTTCAATCAAATGACATTAAACACTAAACATGACCTGCATAATAAGATGAACTAGTAGCTAGGTGAGATCAGGACTTGAAAATGGACAAAGATCTACCACATATGAAAATCAACTGACATAAACATAATAGATAAGCATAATGAAATCTAAAAATACTCATCTATTCATCTTAAGAGGTTATAAATCTCAATCTCAAAAATGTCTAGTCATGCCCAAGAGAGGGACTGATTTCAAGGCTTAGAAGCCTATATATATATATATATCAAAAATGGAATGAGAGAGATGGGGAACATGTATGGGATAATGGATAAGGATTCATTAATGATCAATAAAAGTGGTGGTAGTAATCAAGACTAATCCTTTTCAACAAGTTAACCTGCATTTGGATCCAATAATCTTCAATATTTATCATTGGCTGAGACATCCATTAAAATACAAGGGTTTGTTTTACATGAAGAGTCATGACTAAGACTTTTGGAGAAAGGATATTTGATATCTGAATAGATTCAATGCTCCAATTGCTTCTCCAATCCCCCAATTTTCTTTGTGAACTTTGCCACATATTCCACTTGGCTTCATTATAAGGACTAGATCCTCATATCCTTTGACCTAAAAAAGCCATGAGTAAGTTTGTTTAGGTGTCTGATCTGACTATCACATTTATGCCTTATCATGATCTTTACTACAAATCTTGGACATAGATCAACTATAGATTGAAAACCAATCCTATTTATTATTTTTCCCATAGTTTTAATATATGGATGCAAAGCTTACTCGATGTCTGGTCCTTTTTTAGAAAATCTGTCTCCAACTTTTGGTCTACACTAGGCCTTTAAAGGACCTATTTTACTTCTACAAAGATTTAATGGTGATACCCAATCCTATAATGTATATTTTGGTTTATCCCAAGTCATGTTCAAACTCTGGTCCTATGTATTTACTTTGCCTCATCAAAAATTGCTTCTTTGATTCCAAATAGAAATGCTCCTGGGTCAACTTCACTCATTGGATATTGATATTGACTTGGCCTATTGATTTTTTGACCTTTTTTGTACTGTTAAATCCCCACATATGACTTAATGTGTACCCTTAGATCTGGGCCCATTTGAACTCAAATGATTAATTTACAAGGCCCAAATTTTGTGCTCACATAGTTGTCTTTGACTTTCACATGGTTGTCTTTAATGTCCATGTGACCATCACAATTTTAACCCCAATGGTTATTTTCCATGTCTTAAATTTGATGTTTGTAAGCCCATCATTGACATTCATGAGCCCATCATATGGTTTGTTCAACTTTAAAGGATTGCATCTTGAGATATAAAAAGCATGAAGGCACCAATTTTTTAGGAGATATTCATGACATCAAAAATATTATTATATGTGATTCTTGAACCATGAGATTCTTTCTAAACAAACTTATAAAATGTATAACTCAACTGACTCATCCATTTCTACATGACATCTTGATGATGGTTTGATCTCTCTGGATTTGTTCCCAAATTGTTGCTTTAATTTTTAAGGGTAGAATGAGTTTTTGAGGCCTTAAAAAACTTTCCCATGCTCCATAATGCTATGAACACCATGAGACCTACTTATATCCTTCATTTTCTTGAGCCCTACTTCTCAAAATTAATAAGTTACACTCTAAACTTTGTTAAAGTTCTTCTCTTTCCACCTTTATACCACTCATTCTATCCAGAACATATGTTCATCTTCTCAAACCATTTCTCATCAAAAGATCCTTATGTGGACCAAATTTGGTCAACACAAAGCAAAGATAAGTTGAGAAAAAATAAGGTATTTGATCCCTATTCTACCCTACTTCTACATACTACCATCTACAACATCCCTAAGCCTAGTTTTCAAAATTTTCAAAATTCAATCACATTTAAGGCATCCAAGTCCCCTCTCATTCTATAATTCACTTGTACTTGCATCAAGTACTAGGTGGGAGAACTACATCAGGCTTGATCCCTCTTCAAAGTATTGGTATGTAGGCAACTCTATTCATAGTAGGGTGTTGAGAATATCTAGTCCATCTAACTAAAAAACACACAATTATTTTTCATGCCATATTTTCAAGGAGAATTAGGGTTTTCACACTAAATCAAGTTCTATAGGCATAACATAGAGCTCCAAGTTTTGTGCATGCAATAATAGAACGTAAAAACATAGGTGCAGATACTCCTAGAAAATAAGAATGGTCTTATAAAGGAAACACTACTACCACCTAAAGTACATTACATAAACATGGTGCTACTATCCATACTGGCCACTACTATCTAATGAGTATACAAACACTAGAATCCTATTATCGACACTTAAAACTATCCAAAACCTAGTTTTTAAAAACCAAGTCATCTATTATAGTCAGTTTTTAGATAATTTTTTATCCTATTTCTATAAATTTATAAGAGGTCAAATGTTATAACAAATCAGTACTTAATTATTGCACATTTATTTAACTGATTTAGGTATCTCAACCCTTTAATCTAAACATAGGTTTTACATAGTAAACTCCAAAATGTTAAATCAAATTGTTATAACAATAGAAGTTGTTGGGCTAACACTTTAATCTAATAATAAGTGTAAATTTCTAAAGGTATAAAGGTGTATTTAATATGTTACTTCATATTAAGTAAATATGGGTGAAAATTTTGAGTCAAATTATAAAAAATTATGTCTTTTTGTTAAAGAAGGTTGTTGATTATTGGCTATTAATGATTTTGACTTGAATTAAAATATAGATTTAAATTATTATGAACAATAAGAATTACTAATTATGATAGTTTTATTTTTGATAAGGTAAGGTGGAAAACTAGGGGCCAAACCCTTTATAGAGCAAAAAAGACAAGAAGGCAATCAAACAAAATATGCCTTCAGAGAAACGACGGCACTAGCCGAGAAACAACAGACATAGAAACAAAACACAAGAAATAGAAAGACCAGAGTCAGAGAGGACTCTCCTTACATAACCATTGATTTGAGAAGATCATTGAGTTTCTCATTATTCTCCACATTGTCAGCATGCCCTATATTACCCACCTCTTTCAGCATAGACATGTTTAGGAGAATTGTATTCTAGAGTCCTTTGGCAAAATTCTGCTCCAGCCTCTAAATACGATCCTTTAGGGCCCCAATTTCAATTTTCCAGTCAGTCTCATTCTCAATATCCTCACCAACTTCCTCGACATAAATTTTCCCCTTATTGTCAGTAGTTTCCATAGTGTCAGCACCATTCTCCTCAGTAACCTCAACATCCCTAGTCTCCTGCTTCCCTCTAGTGTCCTCTAAAATTTCTTGGATTTCCAGCTCCTTAGACTCTTCCTCCTGGGTTTCTTCTTCTAAAGCACTTTCCAAGTAATCAATCAGTCTCACCTTTGGGGTGGGTTTACCAGAAATCTGCCCCAACCTTTGAACTTCAAAGGAGAATCTTTTCTTATTAATTTTGGAAGACTTGTAAGATTTACCACCTTGGCCCCCCGTGGCCCTACCTAGATTTTTATGGGTCCCCTCCGTGGTCTCTTTAATATTCTCTTACTCTTCATCAACCTTTCTCTTCTTACCCTTCTTTCTTACAAAGGAGCTGGGGGTATCAATAGGGGTCTCTTCTGGGGTGGAGAAAGAAACATCTTTTGTTTTGGTAGGAGCAGGGGGAAAATATGACTCATCAATAGCATTGCCAGACACCAGGTTGGAAGGAATGTCTCCACTATCAATTCTGATAGTCTTGGATGGATCTAAAGCTTAGTGAAAGTTGTATAAGTAGAAAATTAGTCCATGGTTTAGGGGAATAGGGTTCATATCTAGCTTCTTAGCCATTTTAGCTCTCACCCTTAAGACAGAGTGTTCTAAAGAGGAGAGCAGGTAAAAAGGGAAACTAATAATAACATTACACTTGAAGTGATTTAATAAAGGGAGGTGGTAATTGTAGAACCTGGTAAATCAAACTTTGAGCATGAAGTACTTCATGATAATGAATCACACTCCATCCCATGGCTCCAAAATTTTAGCATGCTTGAATCCCCCTTGATACGGGATGAGTTCTTCTCCCTCACCTAGAAATAGTTTGTGGCTTGCAAGATCCATAATTTTTGTTTTTTTTTGAAGTTTTATTCCCTGCATGGTCATTCCCTTGGCCATATAAATCACCTTTTTAGAGATTTCAAAACTAATTCTGCCCACCGTGACCCACCTATTTAACCAGGATCTCGTAAACTACTTAGACAAGTTTTCATCATAACCATTAAGCCTTTCCAAATATGGCCTGATTCCCCCTTCTTTACAATAATGCCAAACTAGTGGATTATCTTTGAATTCACAATAAGAGATAGGTTCAGTTCAAATACGGTCTCCTCCCATTTTGTATTTAAACCGTCGAGTTCCTAAGTTCACCCTTCAGCTTTGAAATGGTTGTTAACCCTTGTTTTTGTTTATGCATAATGAAGATGTGATGGCTCATTATTCAAAATACCCTACAGAGATGGCATTGTCTACTCCCATGCTTGGAAATTATTTCCCATTGATTTTCATTATGAGACCTGTGTGCCTCAACCTCATGATACAATGAATCATGAATGATTTTCAAATAAGTACCAAGGTTATCAAGTTCCAAAATCCATGATGGCCCTCTCCAAATGGACCACCTCTGAGAGCTATCCTTGTCATAAATGCACCTCATTCTTGACAAGTCATCTCCTTTTAAATAATATCCCTAATGTTTAAGGGAATATGAACACCTTGTCACCACACCCTCCAACTTGAAAATTGTTGACCAAGGTTGGAACAAGCATCAGTGACCCCATTTCCCTCTCTATAAATATGGGAAATATCTACTCTAGAAAACTTTTACAAAAGAAATTTAATATCTATAATGATGTCTTTTAGCTTAATTCCCACATTAGATGTTTTATTAACTGCATCTATGACCATTTTAGAGTCTCCTTGTATACTCAAGTTCCTTATTCCTAGGGATATAGCTAACTTTAACCCCCATAGTATAGCCATTGCTTTAGCATAGTTGTTGCTCTGGCATCCTATTCCACCAGCATAGATAGCAGACATCCATCCTTTATCATTCCTTATAATTCCTCCTCCACTAGCTTTACCATCTGACTTGGATGCCCCATCAATTATGATAGTTTTTTTATTTGAACCATAATGTTGTAATTTTTTGTATCAATTTGATTAATATTCCTTGAAAGTATATATAGTATATGTACTTTATGTACTTATCATACTTTTTGATATATTTATGAATAAAATCATGTTTATTTGTGTATCAATTGCTTTTTTATAATGATTTAAGTTAATAAGGAAAGAATTTTGGGTTGGAGTTTCTCTTACCTAAATTAACTTGAAAATTATTTTTTTGTGAAATAAGAACTCATTAAATATTAAGTCTTGTTAAGTTGGTTTTATAGAAAAAATGACTTGTGGAAATATTTAGATCAAAATTTATAAGGTTAAAAAAGTATGTTTATACATTAAAAACTTAATACACTTCAAGAGGCAGACAATTTTCCTATAAGGTCTACTCAAGAAGACCTAATCTTAAAGAAGTTACATTTCACAAAAGTTATTATCATCTTTAGTTAAGATCAAGTCTAATTTATCATAGACCTTTTGAATCTTTTAGTACATTTAATGTAGGAAAACACTCTAAATTATTTTTAAAAAAAATTGGGTTTGTTACATTGGTATCAGAGCATAGTTATTTCTTTATGTAAATTTGGAGAAATTTTTTTATTATATACCCAACCTTAATAGATAAAATTTTGAATCCTTAAGATGATTAGAATAAGATCAAGAGAATAACCAATGCCAATACCAATCAAGATAATAATAATCCTACAAGGGGTAGAGATAGAAACTGATGTAGAGGTCATGGTGCTCCTAATCTAAAAAGTAATAGAGTTGACCCACCTCCCATTAATAATGTGGGTAGTAGAAATGAAGTCCCTAGTGATAATGTAGTTAAAGTTAATCCAACTAACAAGCATGAATAGTTCTTTAATGGGATTTTTACAACCTTAAATTCCATTGAAGGAAGAATGGAATCTCAATAATGTTGGCTAGGTAACTTTGAGGGTGTTCCTTAAGAAGGCTTGAATGTGTTATAAAATGAGCAAGGAGAGGAGAAATTAGTCTAAGATCTTTCCTTGGAAATGGTAGATCCAATTAAGGAGCTTAAGAAGCTTCCTCCATCTACTTTTTCAAGTGAATAATCTAGTGATGTAGTTAATGTTTGGCGTGTACACCTATAGAAATATTTTAATTTACATAACATGCCTTATAATGTGAAATCTAGGGTGGTGGTATATCAATTTTTTGGTTTTATTTCTTCATGGTGTAATTGTCTATGTGTTTTAGAAGGGTATTAGCCTATGACCCTTACCTAGGTAATTTTTGAAAGATAGTTCTAGAAAAGGTATTTAAGTGCCAACTATAAGTAATATACAATTAAAAAAATCTCTTAAAACAAGAAAACATGTCAGTTATTGAATATGAAAATAATTATGGATCTCTTGCATCATGTAAATTATATGCATGATGAAAAGACTAAAGTGACCAAGTTAAAACTTATACTAAAGGAAATATTTCTGCATGACATTAATATTACCAATCTAAAAACCTTGGTGATTGTCATTTAGTTTGTTAGGGTAGAAGAGAAGAAAAAATATTAGAAGAAAGTGAGAGAATATTTTAATAAAAGTAGGTAGTAGAATAAAACTAAAAAGCTCTCTCACACTCCTAAAAATTTTAATAAATTAGATCAGAAGTGAATATTTACAAGGAGTAATAATGGTTTTGGTAAGCTCTAAGGGAAGAATAAGAACTTTAAGTCCCATAAATCACAAAAATTAGGGTCAACCAGTATAAATCAGACCTAAAATAGTCCACATGGACCAGCCACAAGAGCTAATACTATCCCTATTTCACCCCCAAGAGTTATATAGTGTTGGGAATGTGGTGATAACCACTACCAGAAAGATTGTCTAAAGTTGAAACTTAATCAATCAACCAACCATAGGGTATATGCAATTGTTGACAATCAAAATACTAATTTCCAAGCTACTCCAATAGAGATCAAATGTAGTTTATCAGGTCTTAATTTGTACATTATAATTTATTTTTGTGTTATGGATAGTTTTATTTCACTTTTTGTAGCAAACAAGTGTAGTTTAAACATATTAAATTTAGACAAGGTTGGGAGGTTGAGTTTGGTGCAAGTAAAAGGGTGTCAATCTACGAATGCTTAGAGAAATTTGAAGTGGATTTAGAAGTTTTTAAGACTAAATTTTCCCTATTTTTAGCTCCTTTAGGGTCTCATGATTTAATATTGGATATGGACTAGTTGTAACCTCATCAAGAAACAATTGATTACTTTATTAAAAGGGTGTGATACATAAATGATTTTAGTAGAATCATTGAATTTAAAGGAATTAAAAATCCTAAGGCACACAAATTAATTTTAGAATTTTAGCTAAAAAAAGGTAGTCTTAAAGGTTTCCAACTGTCTGATGTCCAAATGCAAAAATTGTCTAAAGATAAGGAACAAATATGTAGATATTTTCCTTTCCTTAGAGAATTTATTGATGTATTTTTGGAAAAAGCTTCCTAGTATTTTTCTTAAACATGAATTCAATTTATCTATCGATATTATGTTGGTAGATGCACCTAGTTCCAAGGTTCCTTATAGAATGACTGTGAAAGATTTTTAGGAACTAAAAGTATAGCTACAACAAATTTTGGAAAATAGAACTATTAAACCAAGTGTGTCTCCTTTGGGTGCTCTAGTTATCTTCGTAAAGAAGTATAGAACCTTGAGGTTGTGTGTTGACTATTAAATGCTCAATAAAGTGATGATCAAAAATTGCTATCCATTGCCAAGGATAGATAATTTGTTTGAAAAAATGAAGAAAGCACATATATTCTCTAGTATTTATTTATGATCAAGTTATCATTAGCTATGAATCAAGGAGGAAGACATGCATAATATTTATTTGTAAACTAGGTATAGTAATTATGAGTTCATGATTATGCCATTTGGCTTAAAAAATGCACCAACTACATTTATGAACTTAATGACTAATATTTTTAAGATTATTTGGATAAATATGTGCTAGTTTTCACTGATGATACTCTTATTTACTCTAAAAATGAAGTTGAACATGAACAACACTTGAAATTAATCTCGTAAAGACTAAGTTAGCATAAGTTGTATGGAAAATTGTCTAAATGTGATTTCTTTAAATCTAAAATTCATTATTTCCAAGGATGGAATTGTTTTAAATCAATAAAAAATCAAAACAATACAAGAATGGCCTACTCTTACTAATGTACAAGAAGTGTGTATTTTCATGTTCTTGGTTGGTTATTACCATATATTGTGAAAAAAAATTCTAGCATAGTCAACTCAATCACTTACAACACAAAGGCAAAAAGTTTGTGTGAACACCCATCTATGAAGATGCATTCCATAATCTTAAGTATTTTTTTACTATAGCACCTATACTTGTCATTACTAACTGAAATGGTAATTTTGAGGTTTGGGCAGATGCTTCCAAGGATGGTCTTGGTGGAATTATTACTCAATATGTAAATATGGTGCCTTATGAGTCACAAAAACTCAAGGATCATTAAAAAAATATCATATGCATGATATTGACCTTATTGCCATAGTTCATGCTCTAAAGCAGTAGAAACATTTTCTGTTGGAAAAAGATTTTAAAGGGAAATATGATCACCATGTCCTATAAAATTTGTTTATTTAGGATGAATTGAATGCATTCCAATGTATATGGATAGAATTTATAAGTAATTTTGACATAGACATTTCCTAAATTAAAGTTAAGTAAAATTGTATTGTTAATTCACTCAGTTGATGCACATATCTTTTTAACTTTTTTGTAATCAAGCTTAATTTTATAAATGTTGTGTTAAAAAAAAATTGATGAATACTTCCAAGATGTAAGATTAATTTTAGTTGATGATCATGTTATAAAATCATTTGCTAATTTTTTGATAAAAAATATGGTAGGCATAAAATAGAATTTTTATACCTAAATTTGGGGTCTTACGAAGTCAAATTATGAAATAAGTGCATACAACACCTCATTATGTTCATTCAAGTGTCATAAAGATGACACAAGTTAATAAGGTATTATTGTTGGCCTGGTATGAAATTTGATGTGGTTAATTTTATTTCCCAAATGCTTAGAATCTTAGTGAGTAAAAGTTAAGCATTTCCATCTTGGAGGTTTTTTTAATCCTCGTGAAATACCAAATGATAAGTGGGTTGTAAAGTCACTTTATTTCATTTCTAGGCTTCCTAAATCTCATAGCAAACATGGTACTATTATGGTGGTATTTGATAAATTGACCAAGGTTGGTCATTTCATTGTTGTAAACTTAATTGATGATTCTTTTGTGTTTATATAAAGATTTTTAAGATAGTTTATTTAATTTCATTTCATGCCAAAAGTAATCATTTCAAATAGAGAGAAAATTTTCACATTAAGGTTTTGGCAAACTTTGACATCAACATTCATAACACGCTTGAATTTAGTTAGATGTACTACTTAGAAACAAATGGTCAAAATAAAATATTGAATCAAGTGGTTGAAGACATGTTGTGATTTTATGTCACGAATCAACAAACTAAGTGGTAATATTTGTTCTATTTTATTGAATTTGTGTATAATAACCCTTATCATTTTATAGTTAAAATGAATCCCTTTGAATCTATGTATAGGTTCAAGTGTAGAACACTACTTGGATGGGATAACTTAGAAAATGAGGCTATATATAGACCTAATATACTTCAATAATATGATAAGTATATGGCTCTTATTTTCTAAAATCTAAAAATTGCCTCTAATCGACAAAAGAATTATGCATATTATAAAATAACACCATGTGAATTTAGTATTGATGATAAGGTTTTTATTTGAGTTAGAGCTCAAAAAATATCCATTAAGTTGAGTAAATCTTATAAATTAGCTCCAAAACTTTGTTGGACCATTTGACATCATAGAAAATATCAGTCTTGTTTCTTATCGGCTACCCCTTCCTCCTTTTTTCTAAGATTCATGATGTTTTTCATGTTGCCTTTTTAATAAAATACATATTTTATTCTACTCATATTTTGGATTGGAAAAATATTCAGGTTATAAAAGAAGAGAAGATCCAATTGGAACCAAATAGTATCTTAGACCATCACAGCAGAAAGCCATGAAATATATGAATTCAATAATTATTGGTCCAATGAGACCCACTTAGTGAAAGGAGTGTTATATGGGAAGATGAAAGTCTTTTCAAGAAACATTACTCGTAGCTATTTGATTAGTCTAAAATAATTTAAAAACTATGGTTTAGTTTTGACATGGAAATTTTCATAACATTGTCATATGTTATTTTGATTATATCATATAATGGACTTGATTAGACATTTTATTATAGTTTTATTTTCTCATTATTCTAAAAATGACTATGTTCAAATGTTATATTTAATTTTATTATTTAGTTATGGTCATTAGATATTTATTGGATATATAATGTTGATGTCTTATTTTTCATGATTTACCATGAGTTAGGCTTCATCAATAGAGTCCAAATAGTAAGGTTGTACTAATGGTAAGTTAGTTATATTATGACAGTGAGTAATGAAATGTGAATAACCACAATTGATATGTAAATTATCATTTGTTAACTCCATTTGATTTTCATTATGATTTAAAATGTTGTGTACATATGTTTGAATCTTTTTGAGTTGATTTGATTGTTATGTTTAGGTCATATTCTTTATCTATCATAATATTGTTGTAACTATTGTTAAGATTTTATTTATTGGCTCCATATATGGGGTCAATGTCATTAAAGACTATTTTTTCACGAGTTTCATTTAGATGGTGCATAGTCATATTTGATACCAATTCCATTTTCAATAAATAATAATTGTTGTTACCTTATCATGTGGCCTGATCTTGTGGATGTCTCTATTACCATTGGTCAATTTTTTATTATTTTTGTATTTAAAAATTTAAAGGTCTTTGTTATTGACTTTCAAAGTCATTATGTGGTCTTTTGTGTACTTGTAATGTTTATTGTGTTTGTATGGTATCTTTCACCTTAGTCTAGAATTTGAATATCATTTGGTCCTAAACTATTATTCAAGTTTAATCATTGACATTGGACTTTATCCATTGTGATACATGGTAATGATATTTGGTTGATTGACTTAGGGTTTGAGTGTATTGATGGTTTTGTTGTTTGTGAAGCTTCTAGTTGGTTTTTCTACATGGGAGTTTTGGTGATATTCATGAGCTAGGTATAAACCCTAACTATCATTACAAAGCTTGTGGAATATTTCCTAGAATTTATTGTTCCTTGGATCTTTGATGGCTTGACTAGGAAATTTATGGTGGAGAAGGTTATTAAAACTCATTCATTTTTCATAGGAAGAAATGGGAATGTGGGGGAACAAGGAGTTAATATGTCCATTATGTTATATCATGATTTTAAATTTTTTGGTGGGAAGTTACAAACCTTAATTTGGTCTTAATATCTCTTTTTCACAATAAATGGGTTTTGATGGTGCATACAAATAGTGTGTGCATTGTGAAAGAAATGAATCTCTATTGTGGGAAAACAAGGTAATATAGATTGTGTCTCGTCAGGAAAGTAAGTGATCTTTTCAATGTTTTTTATTTTGTGTTATGGACAAAGTGGAAAATGTGAATGACAAGTACTTTATTGAAATGTGATTTTTATTTACATTTTATAAATATGGTTTATTTGTGGCATTGGTTTGTGTCAAAAATGTTGTTTAATAATTAGTTTGTTTTGGGGGGTTTTTAGTTTTATTCAAACTTTGTTTTCAAAGTTAACACTAAGTGTTCTTCGATGGAATGTTTATTGGCATTCTATAAATAACTCTTAGAGTGTGTGTTTTATTTTTTATTTCATGTTGGTTTGCTTGTTAGGTTATTGTGTGGTTTGGAAACTTGACAGTATTGACCACTACCCCTATGAACTAGACTCCTCCATCAAGTTGATGGTTGGGGGTGGTTAGGGCCATCTATGGAGGGATCGTTGGACTAGTTGAGTGTGATTTTGAATTCTCTATGAGTTATAAGTTCACCTGAGAATGTATTTATAATATATTGGGCTTGAACCAATGGTGGAATGACTCTTGAGTCATACTTGTATTGTTTAAATCCTTAGATTATATTTAATTATTTTTATTTCTTTCGATCCTAATTTTTTTTATTTTATTACTTTTATTTCATTCTACTAGATATATATTTGTTTAATATATTTCCCTATTTTTATATTCATTTTATATTAATTAGATTTAACAACCATAATAATTATAAATTTTGATAAAACATATTGGTGAACCCATATTTTATTTGAACATTACTTCAAAAATAATTGTCATATGGTTTAGTTATTTTTTGAATATCTAACACTATAAGAACTTTATTTCAACCGTGAATCTAATATCTGACACTAAAATAATTTGCTTTTAACCTCATATTTAATATATGACATTGAAAACACTTCATTTTAACCTTGGATTTGATATCTAACACTGAAATCACTTTCTTTTGACCTTAGATTTAAATGTAATTTAGTAATCTCCATACACACAAAAATTCCATTTTTAGGATCTAGATTTCAATTTTTCGTTACATTATTTTTAATTTTCAAAATATATGGCTACCTTGGATGAGAATGTTTTTCAATTTTTTAGGAACAAAAACAAATCACATGATAAAACATAACTACTATTAATACATTTTTTTTAAAGTCAAGTATGACATTGGAATAAGAGCAGACATATATTCTATATGCTATAAGGCCTACTCTATAGCCTTAAGTATTACTTAATTCTTATTTTTTCAACATTCAATCAGAGCTTTTACTAGTTACTATTAGATGACAAAAGTCATGTACAACTCATTTCATTATTTCTCCTCCTAGACTTTAAGGTTGTAATATCTACCATCCTACTCCCATTATTAAACCATGGATTATATTGGATTATATGTTCCATGTTATTAACACCCAAAGAGGTAAGTCACCACATCACATAGGTAATCAACATGTCCTTACTCAACCCCATCCACATCCCACACATCTTCTTGATGGTGTTTGTGTGCATATTCAATCATAATTACATAAGACTTGTGCTTGTGATGTCCTTCAAGATAAAATTGTCACTATGAGGAAGTTCATAGAATAATTTCAAAATCAATATCAATATTTCAGCTCAGGGATCACATCACTTGAAAATAAGATCACATACACAAATAATATAATGCATGCTAGTGTTAATAATATATATACATCTCTATATAATTATTTTATGCCTAAAAATATATCATCTCAAGTATGGGTTCAAAATAAACATACTTATACAAATAATTATTCAAAAAGTATTAAAAAGGCCAACAATAGTTCAAGTGAGATTCTACTAGATATACTTCAAAATAAGTTAATTACATTACTTCCTATGCATATTCTAATGAGATAAATATATTGTTGTTCATATCATAAAATTCATGGGCATCACATAGATAATTGCTAGGATTTTAAGAACAAAATACAAATTGTCATTGATAGTGGTGATCTTATAATAGATACATAAATCAATCAACCCACTCATACTATGATTTCATCTCCTAAAGAACAACTGTAAATAGAATAAATGGAATAATTAGAGCAATAAAAATTACAAACATAAAAATTACAATAAGGAAGGTTACAAAGGGAACAAAACAAAAAAGAGAATATACTCAAAGAACTTTCACAAAAATAAACTCAAGATAAGCAAGAAAACACCATTATGAAAAGGTTTCTTGTAATAGAAGTTCAACAAGAATATGTTCCTAAAAATTATAATTCTATAAATATGGTTTATAAGGATTTAAGTGTCATATCTCCTTTATGCATAGAGTAAAAATATAAGGTCAATACTATAAAATTTATGGTTACATCTTCATGTCAAGAATTTAAAGAATAAACCATTTATCTTTTTAGTAATCAAGTAGTGACACTTGATTCTTCTCTAGTTCATAATAAGATGCAAGATATTGGTAATGGTGAACATACACAAAATTAGTAAAATTTCAATAAGATAATTCCAATATATGGTACATTTTATTTTTAATATACAAATTTAAAATATGATTATCTTGGCATATCACAATTTCAAGAAAAACATAAGAAATTAGTTATCTACCAAGACAATGATTAAATTAAATATTATAATTCTGATTATGCATAATATTGGTATGATACTCTAGATGACATAGGACCTCCACAAAATCATCCCCTTGATGATATATCTATATTGTGACACCATATTTGTTTCAGCGTGTTATTCTTATTCTTCTTGTACATGTGATTGATTTGATTAAATTCTTCTAGACCTTGGCTCTTAGTGACTTTTTGGCCTCTTGGCTCATGTTTTTCACTTTATAAATCTGAATAATCTAACACAATGATCTATACTACCATAATTTACCATTACCTTTTCTATTTTAACATTCTATCAACTAATATGGGTCAGAATTGACTTTCAGTACTATCTTAAGCTAGTCAATTTTGTCTTATACCATTTTTCACAATCAAATCAAAATATGAGCACACATAGCCTTAATACATCTAATTTTTGTATATTCCACTTAGCTATAATATACACAATAGTACTTATTCATTTAAAATAGTTCTTTTATGTGTTTTTTTCTCATACGTATGTATTATATACTTTAAAAAGTGTAAATTTGATGACATGAGGATGTACAATCATTCATATACATTCATATTATATCTCTTATGTGTTTATTAGTTACATTCATATATACAGTGGGGGAATATTTTTCATACATGGACACCCCATCATATCCAGTGCACACTTTACATAAACACATGTTACTAATTTTTCATATCCCTTTCCTTCCTTATACTTTTGAACCCATGGTTACCTACTTTCTATGATTCTTGTTGTAAAATTAAAAGATGTATTATAGACCCAATTTTTAAGAATATAAAAAAATTAAAAATATTCTTAAAATCTAAACTCAGGACCTAAGCATGATTAGACATCTATTTTACATCATTGTTATATGTTATTGATTGGTAGATAGAATTCTCTTTTTTTATCACACATGCATTTCACTAGTATTTATGAGTGTTATGTAGGACATACATATTTCACATTGCCTAAGATGTTTAACTTATCTCTAACCAGTAGCCATGTGTTTAACCCTAAATTTGGTAGGTATGGGATACCTATAAGGTTAAGAATATAGAAATGAATAATAAAAAAGATGATAAATATATCTATAGTAGGATAATTAATTTTCAAATATAAATAATCAATATTCTAAATTTATAATATTGAGATATGCCAAAAATAGAAAGTAAAACTATTAATCAATATTTCAATAAATTGAAACAAGAATACTTAGTTGGTTGACTATGCACATGCATAACTAGATTAAAATATGCTATAATTGGACTGGATTAGGATTTTGGAATAGTCATTAGATTCTATAATTTTGCATGTTGTGGCCTTAAATGATTGTATAATATCAAAATGGTTGTGTTAACATTGGTGTCTGATTTAGACATAGGTTTTTGGTATGAAATAGTGACTAAATATGGATGTGACCACCTAGAGCATTTTGGAGTTTATGCATCCTTTCTTATGGTATGTTTAGATTGTGTGCATAGGTTGTCACTCCTTGTCAAATGATCAAACCCTAGATTCTTCACCCTTAAATTAATTATGGTGAAAATGGGTTAGTGGGAACATGGTTTTAAGATTACCCAAGGACCCCTCTATCAATGGCTATTACCTACATAGCCAATAATCTAAAAAAGGCCTAAGACTTATGTATTTATCCCCTCCATTTTGTCTTGTCTATACATAAGGATACAATGTGTGATAAATAAGTACATAGAGTGACCTATCTTGTAATTTGGAAAATATGTCATATGGGCTTATGTTTGAATGCTTTAAACCTATATAAATATTGATCTTATAAATGATATAGACATAAGTATGAATAGGGTAGGTTTACTCACTTTAATGGTTCATTGAGGTATTTTAGTAAGTTGCCTTGTGAGTTGTATTTGATTTATAGGTAAGGAATGAATGAGGGTTGATATTATATATATACTAATCCCTTTTAAAAAAATCTCACACTAAATCACTTATGACAACCATTTTATTTGTAAATTAGATGGCTCTTGGGCTCTCAACACTTATTTTAAAAATGGACACTAGCATAGATATAGGTGTCTAGCTAGGATGCAAGTGTCTAAGAATCTATAAAACATGTACAAGTCTAAAACTAGTAGGGAAGGATAATTATTAGGTTTACATCTAAGGCATGGTTATCAAAATAATAATATATAAGGCATGGTTATAAGGCATGGTTATCAAAATAACAATGGTTAGACTAAGAGATAATCAATTTAAGTAAAATAGATAGTGAACATGATCTTTTTGGTAGAAGGAAGGTCTTAAAATTAAAGGGTACAATCATGATAGGTATTTTCAAAGTGTACAAAATTGAGATGTTATATAATTAATATTTAGGGTCTACATTTCCCCGCTTTAATCTAGTAAATAAATTTCTAATTTATTAGAAATAAATGTGTACCTAGGTGTGTATAACACACCTTGTCTTTGCATGATTCCCAATTTAGTCCTTTTCTAGTGACTGACTTGTAACCAATAGTATGATACAATATATAATCAGTGCATATAATTTTAAATTTGAAATAATTTGAAAAGTTTAAAAGTAAATAGAGTAAGATTAGGAGTACACTTGTGTATCAATGCAACCATATTACCTTTTGGTAATTTTATTTTAAGATATTCTTTCTTATGAATCCTTTGAGTTTTGATTAGGACAATTTCAAAAATTACAAGTGCATACATATATATATATATATATATATATATATATATATTGGAGTAAACATGCCGTAAACCTTGGTAAAAATGTGAGTTGGAACATGGTCATTGAGCTCATATATATCATACAACCCAATCACAATTATAACCTAGCAAGTGTTTAGGATAAAATCAAATCACATTATATATCTTTTGAAGGTGGATTATTTATTCACTACATCCTAAAAATCCTACTAATATTGAGTGATTTAATCACCTTAACCTTACAAAAGGTAAATTAACTACTAAAATAGATTGACTCAATAAATTATATAAAATTCAATCCTAAGTATGATAACAATCCATAATAGTATTTTAAATCTAAAATATAATTTGATTTTCCATTTTTAGGTGCCCTTTGCATGGCATATGCACCCCATATATGTCTTAAACCAAAACATGAGTATAAAAATGGTACTAATGTATATAATGTTATCAAAAATGTGTATCTAAATCATATAACTATGAAATTTGGCCAGATTTTATATTTTCAAGTTTGTAAGACATGTTCCCATGACATGTCCCCATTAAATCTAGAGAATCTAAGAACTGGTGTAAGTGTGGAGAACATATTTTCCATAACATTATCCCACTATAATATGTAACTATGAATATGTGGAATCCATGCCTCTATGACATTCCCCATAATATTACCCCCTTTTTAAGTGAGGGGAAGTATAAATGAGTAGTTACCTTACCTTAAAAGGATAATATAACTATATAAGCTATGTATCGATCATGTAGAATATAGGAGCAGCATGTCTAGATAGATATAGTAATTGGGAACATATAATGTGATCACATAAAATCCTAATATGCATGATTTAAATCATGGTAACATCTAGAGATTAATATTAAAAACATAATAAGAAATCAAGCACACACACAAGATCATTCAAAAGTAAAACAAAATGAAATGGTCTAAAAAAACCTTATACAAGGGGCATGTTCAAATTCTTTTGAATTTAAGGGACATGACTTAGTCAAATGTCTATAAATCATATAAATACATTTTCAAATGTCTATATATAACAAACTATGACATATTCAAATGTCATAATAGGCAAACAAAGGAATGGGGGATGAAAGCAATGGAGCATATTCAAATGATAAAATAACTAATACAATGAAAGATAATGGTAGGCAAATAACACACTCAAGGAAGTGTAAAAAGGAAAGCTTGGAACCAAAATCAACCAACATTAGCATATCATACTAGTTATTTTATATATGTGTTATCAAAAAATGTTAATTACATAGCATATCAAGTACAATATGAAATATCTAATCATGGATAAAGGCACGTGTATGTATATAAGATCAAACATGATAATGAAAATTTATCACATAATAATTTAACATGGGTGTATGATGATTAAGTAATAAGTATGCCCCCACTATATTAATGATGTGAGTAGAGGAAGGTCCCAACATTTGTATGAGTACATATCATGTGCCTAGGTATGCATGTATCACACTCAAAATATGTGCAAAACATGTTTGTATATATTAATAAATTATATGGTATCTACCAACATAGAAACAACATCATAGATTTCGAGGAGATAAATAAGATATATAAATGTTGAATGTTTTTATATTTTTTGATTTTTTTGATTTTATTTGTTTTGGTATCTTTGCAATATTTGAAATAAAATACTATCCTATGATCTCATCTAAGGGATGGTCATAATTACCTCCCCACTTAGAGATTTGTGCTATAAATTGGTAGTACTACCAAGCAACATGTATATATGTAATATTTGTCACCGTAATATCTATGACGCTCTATGTATATGTAAAGAGCTATGTGGTTGTGATAAAATAATAGAATAAATTGGGATTCATGGAACCCATCATTAAGTTATATGTGGTTTTTTGGAATAGTATAAATAGGAACATTTTTGGTTACTCTAGGTAATTGAACATGTTGTGTAATAGTATATGAGCATTTAGTAGAATACACTATGTATCTATAATACAATAGTCTCTAAAGTACTAGTTGCCTAGAAAAGGGGATTGCCTATTGCTTACCCTTTTTTAGATGATTAACCTTAGTGGATAGTCATATGGAATTTTAAAATTTGTAATTACCCTATTAGAATGAATTTATTTAATAGGCCCATGCATTATAGAAGGTATATTCTATAGGGTATGTATCTAATGTCATCCTAATACCATATCAAAGAATCATGTATATAGTAAAACTAGGAATACATTGACCACATGTGTTGGGCCAACCTATAAAGGTAAGTCTGTCTCACTAAATACCTATTGTGAGGTTCCATCAAATGCTCTGACCACTATGGTCAAAGGGTGTAAATCATTATGTGTATATCCCAAATATGTAAGTAATTTCATGGTATAAACATTATTGATAGCACCAGTATCAATCATAACATTGTGTATAGGTTAGTTGTCAAGGTATGCTTGAATGAATAATGCCTAAATATCTAAGTCAACATGCACAATCGCATTGTCATTAAAAGTAATAGAAGGTCTCTAAATCATGGGAGGTATATGTCATCTATAAATACCAATAATCCCTTATAATGGGTACCCATAATTTGGTAGAGGAGGATGTGTATTATATGCATTGATACTTATGGTTCCTTTTTAAAATGGTCTTGCAAAGGGTTTTTAGTTGTTTTTTGATTCTAATGATCACTAGTTGTAAACATGGTTCCTTTCAAGGATCATAAAATGTATTTTTTTGGTCATCAATATGGTCTTGGATCATAAACTTTTTTAGACCCCAGATTTTGTATTTATATATTTTATGAGTTTTGGATCTAAATATTAGAAGAGTAAGGGTACAAGAATAACATGGAGGACCTTGGCATGGTAGATAATGGTGTAGAAGGGAAAGGTGTGGAAGAGAGGTATGGAATACCTCAGTGTGGAAGAGTGAGTTATGGAAGACTAGGATACAAAAAACTAGGAGAAAAAATATATCACTAATACAAGTGAAAGACTTAGATAAGGGTGTAGGAAGTAGAGATGGTTATGAAGTAGTTTACAGAAGCATCAGAGACTAACTAAGAATGAATATAGTATTAGTTCATGAGATATTAGGATTATGAACATGAATATATAGCATAGAGATATTATATATGGGTTTTTAGGCTCGATTCAAAAAGATTTCATTGTAATGGCTTACCATAACTTATTTTTATAAAATAGTCATTAGATAGTCATATTTATTTGCATTAATGTTTTAACCTGAGAGGGGTTGGTTTATGTATAAATACCCCTTATATTTACTTATGAAATAGATAGAGATGTATAGATATGTATGTGTAAATGGACATAGAGAGAGTGTTATTGAAATACCTTTATAATATTTTCAAATGAAATGAATAGAATTAATACTTTTATCTATGCATTATAATGTGTTAATTTATTTTTATGGTATTAATTAGAAGTACAATAAATGTGTGGAATGATTAAAATGGTTATCTCTAAAATGATGACTATAGTAACCATGACAATATAACTAATCGAAGGACCTACACATAAATAGAGTTAATTATATCCACTATTATGTGGTAGAATTGACAAGAACCAATCTTGGCTATGTGATTCAGATGAGTGTGTGAGGTCACTACTCACATGATATGCCAATGTTCTTGCTCATTAGTTTTATCATTTCCTTTAACTACGTGACTAACACTTAGTCAAGCTAAGTTAAGGATAAAATACCATAACATTTTGGCTATGTTACCAAAACCCATTTTAATTATTAGTGTGATGGTAAAATCATGTTTGAATAACTAACTTTGTAAAATGTCAAGCATTGGATTGGCATAGTAGAAGAAAAAATTTCACTTCAATATATCAAACCAGGAATTTTTATGTGACAATGGGTAGAGCATCACCTATATGATTCTATATATGAAACCTTCTTTGTATTTCTACTCATTCATGTGTATGATTGGATTTTGGCATATGTGGAAGACTTCTCAAGAAATTATGGATGGAAATCTCTCTTGTCAATAGAGCATCAGACGACCTTGGTGAAGCTACAAACTACTTAGAAATATGCGGTGGATATTTGGTGGAAAGGAATACTAAATAGCTAAATATTTTGATATGATGTGTCCACATTCTTATCTAGATTAATCATTATTCAATTTATTGAAATAACCACATGGGAGGTATCTAAGATAGTTTCCCTTAGAACTTAAGAAATGTATGGTTCACTCTAGACTTGAGAACTTTCCCGTGGAGGCTAAACTCTCTTATGCATGAGTAGCACAACTGGTGGGTAAATGTATGGGTATACAATGGTATAAAATTTGTATTTAAACATAGAAGTTAGTCAGTGATAAATACAACAGTGTAAGTATGATGAGGCAATGATCCCATTGTAAAATAGGAGGATATCAAAAGTGCTAAAAGCATCTATAAGGAGGTGGAAAGGTATAATGATTACTCCTTAACCATGGATATGTTCCCTTCACTTTCATAAGTATGTATACAAGATAGAGGAAAAATATTGATAATAGTGAAACCCAATCCAAATAAGCCTAATTCCCTCACCATCGTGCATGTTCATGCATTTGAGTTAAATGAAATTACTATAAGAAATTAGATATTGGTAGTGTGGAGTCTAAATCTAAGTTTATAAAATAAAATCTGGGAGTACAAGTTTAAATTAGAATTATACAACAAATCCAACTAAATTTACCATTATCCTTTACCTTTCTAATGAATTTAAGACATATGGATAACTTTAGAATGTTAAGTGGACTAAATATAAATAGTGGGTAAAATACAGTTCCACCTCTAACTAATCAACATCCCTTAGTACCCAATATTTCAAGCTCCCTTATTAATATAGGAGGCATGGGAAGTAGTACCGATGGTGGTTATACAAGAGCTAAAAGATGATAAGGAGGTGACTTAGGAGTAATTGGCAAACCTCTACCATAATGTTTGGGAGGAATTGGAAGAATGTCACCATAGGGTCCACTAAAACCACCCAATGTACCTATAGTTTACTATGAGATGACACTTCATCTTATTGAGTATTTATGTGTTGAATATTTAGTTTAACATTTTTAGAAGTGTGAACTCATTTTTCAGGCATGTGGCATAATTTGTACTAAGTGAAGGTAACTCAATTTTCCACTACCATACTAGATCATGTGCACAAATAGTATAGAAAGTTTGATCCTCAATAAGATGTTGTAAACTATGAATTTTTGAATATTTATTTTCTTAAAGAATTTGACATTCTTAATTTTGAACAACAAAGTATTACTAATTTAAAATATATTAAGTAGGATTTCACTGAGAATGTGTGTGTATATGATGCTTACTTTAAAACCCTTCTTTTAAAGCTATCATTTTAAATGAATTTAACATAGCATGCTCAATGGTTTTTAGGAGGGTTATTACTCACTTTATAATGATCCATATCCCATAAAACCTTTATTGATCCACATGAGGCATTCGAATCTACCCTCCATGTTGAAGTTATGGGAAGTATAAACATAGGAATCAACTCATTTATAAAGGCTCAAATTGTTGTTATGGATTCTTAACTGGAGAAGCTTATGGTAAATAATGATCATGACACTCACAATGGCTTGTGGTGTGTTTACTATGAATTGGAGGGTCATAATAGGAACAATTATCCAAGAAGGAATGTTTGTGCCATATTAAATTAATCCTATGAAATCTATAAAGAATACCATAATATAAGGAGTTATCCTTTGCTTCAACATTCCACCCAAGATAAAATGTCACTATACTATAAAATATGTGATATATATACCCATGATACTAATGATTGTTAGGTCATTAATGAGATTCATGAATCATGTACATGAGTTATCCACCAAGATTTTATAACTACCACATAAGAAGCTGGTGGAAGTTGATCTTTAAGATGTTGAGGGCATGGAAATGGATTAGGAGGTGGTTGATTTCTACCCAAGACATGTTACAAGTGTGTATATTCAAACCATTACCAACATGAATGCATATTCTACCCTATTTTCACCTTTTGTAAAAATGAGCATTGACTAGAAGAATGCCCAAACTTGTATGCTGCTATTACCAAAGAATAAAATAAGAAGTGTGTTGGAATGATATGTGTTGTAAAAAATATAACTTATTAGTAGAGATTATATCTTAACACTTTATAAAATGGATGCAAGGTCAATATCACTACTCAAAGTGGCATTCATTCCTAACCTATTGTTTAAATCCACATGGTGAAAAGGTTTAACATGATGAACATTGTGCACAACACTATCTAGATGCCCAACATTATAAATAGGTGTTACATGACATAATGGCCTTGGTACAGGAGCTATAAGGTGAAATCAAGTTCTTGAAAGATAAGTATGATACCATGTGTACCAAGATGCAACAAGTTATGGTACCCATAGACTCAAGGAATGACAAATTTAGTGAGGTGTGCAAGTTAATCCTTAGTGAATATCTCATCCCCTTCATGAAGAATTAGTTGTGATAACAAATTAAAAAGTCTTCATAGGATCATCATTTCAACCATGCACATATATAAGAGACTCATATCCAACCAAATTCATAATGTGATAAAAAAATTCTTTTAAATTAATCCATTAATAGTTGGATGATCCATGATATACTAGTGGAAATTAGCATAGAAGTTAATATTATAACAAAGGATTCTTATAAAAATATGGGGAGCCTCACTTATAACCTTACCCACATGTTTTATTCATGTCTATTAAGACCCATGTAATACTTATAGGTGTTATTAAGGATTCCATAGTTTACATCTTGGGTGTCATAGTTAAGGTTGATTTTGAAATGATCAAGCTTGTTAAAGATGATAACTTTTTTGCTATCTTGGGTAGACCTTGGTGTTATACTAACAATGTTGACTTATGAAACATTATATCATCTTTGATAATGACACTCAACACATGGTCATTCATCTAAATAATGACCAAGGACTCCCTTTATGGAAACTATCGATGTTGATGAGGATATCAACATAATTTATAAGAGCACTACCTAAGGAAATGAACATGTGGATCCTACTCTAGATAGCATATTGAAATGGGAATATGTCCACTCCATTTTAGATACTATAAGTATTACTTGTGAATAGTGGTCTCAAGGTACATATGATCTTACAAGGCATGTTTATGGTGTCCTTAATAGCCACCTAAGTTCCTTCCCCAAGTTAACTCGGTGCCACAAAAAATTTCACCTCATTATTCTACCACCTTTGAGTTTGGAACATGCTGAAATAACCTCAAAAAAAATTAGGAATCATTAATTTTAGAGTACAAAGTGATACTATGTGCCAGGTCCAAACCTAATTAGATGAGATGAGACAACATCAAAGTGAATTATCAAACAAAGGTGCTCCCAATTGACATGTTATCAGTTGACAAAGACATGTAACTAGGATTAAGTCACTAGTAAAGAGTTCCATATGGGAGCATGTCCTTGTCAAGGCATATATAGTTTGGGGTGTATCAATGTGTATGCATACATTGATAAACTTTGAATTATATTTAATACTAGTTACTCCCACTAATAGGACTATTTAGAGGTCAGTTAACCCAACTCAATATCTCATCATCTAATAGGGTCCCATTTGAGAGCCAAAGATACTTATACTCTTTAGCAGCTAACTAAATGTTAAATCTGAGAAGGCAACAACAAATTCTATTCAAGATACTACATACATATTAGTGTTTGAGTCATTTAAATCTGAGAAGGCAACAACAAATTATATTCAAGATACTACATATATATCAATGTTTGAGTCATTTAAATCATTTGATAATATATATGTCCCATGGTGTATTACATTTGTATCCAATACAATTTTTACATAATAAATTATAATCAACTAGAATGATATACCCAACTGATTGCCAATGTATCCCATAATAGACAGGAAACTCCATATAGTTATTCATCAAGATTTCACAAATCAAAGCTTAGATTTAGTAACCATAAAATCACTCATTTTTATGATCAATATTATCTTAGGACCAAATCCATAATCTTACAAGGAATTTAACTTTAATAACATGGTCCTTCCATATTCAAAGGAGTCTAACAATTTTACTAGTCCCATATGATCTCAGGTATGTATGTATGTATGTATGTATGTATGTATGTATGTATGTATGTATGTATGTATGTATGTGTGTGTGTGTGTGCGTGTGTGTATGTATGTGTGTGTGTGTGTGTGTGTGTGTGTGTGTGTGTGTGTGTGTGTGTGTGTGTGTGTGTGTGTGTGTGTGTGTGTGTGTGTATGTGTGTGTGTAACTAGAAAAGTAAGCATTAATGGTTACCTAAGGCATACAATCCCTTATGCTCACTTTACCCATAATATTAAGTCAATGTCTTAATGGTGAGTGCAGGTCTAATAAAAATGTGTTTAGCTGTAATATAATTCTAACATTGAGAGATCTAATTAGCATAATAAATACTTAATGGAATCTCCATCCTATACTTAATCATTGTATTAATAAAGAGTGTATAAAATGGTTTTAATGCTTAATTATAGGTGACTCAAGACCTAGATGCCAATGCCCAAACCAGCTAACACATACATGACTCAATAAACATCGCAAACTATATATTTAAATAAATCTGAAGTATATTTCAATAGGGTAGAATTTATTTAATATAATCAAAATTTGCACTTAATTGCTTTAGAAATAAATGATTATATAAGTGAGATTAAAAAAATACATGATTAACATAATTTATAAAGTATAAATAACATATGCCAAGTTTGCCCATGTAGGTAGGTGTATTAAAAGAAGATAAATATCACATTCTATCTTATTTAGTGTTTCTATTATTTTAATGTATAAATATACCATGAAAATTCATATTAAATTAAACCAGAATCCTTAGATGAAATCTTCATTTAATAAATATGTATAACCAATTCAAGGAGGGTGGCCTAATATAATCAGATGTATAGAACCATTAACCTCAGTAAATTCATATGGTTATAGAAAACTTTCTCAAAGTATAACAAGCACCATGATTTCATAATTATTAAAATATTTAAACCATCAAGTTAAACTCATTTCAAGAGATGTTAAGAACTAAATTTTTCAAGAAAGTCCAATGACTTTACCTAATAAATAGACCCAACAATAAAGTTTATTCATGTCTACTATAGATGTATATTTATTAGTTATGCATCATTAGTTGATATATATGATGACTCAAAATAACTACCTACTTGTCATGAGGTCGATGCAAGATTGATCCTTCCCTTAGAGCATGATGGAGGGAGATCATCATCATAGAGGATGGTGTAGATGGGATGATTGGGGGATAATAGAGGAACTTCTAGTAACCTAACACACACACCATAGTATAAAGCTTGTTAACTCTTTTGTTTGATCTAGATAGTTTGTTTTTAAGTCCTAATATACTTATGATATGATCATGTGTTTAGTTGATCTTTAAGGTAATTTGATTATGTGATCTCAAGTATGCTGGTAGTGTATAGATTCACTCATACAATGTTGTTTTATGATCATGTTGTCAATTTTTAAGTAGGAATGTCTAAACATGGTGATTGGTTTAAATGATAGTTGATAAATATCATTGTCTTGATTTAATGTCTCTAAGTATACAAAATAGTCAAGTTATAAGTATAAGTCTATGATTAAATAATGATAGATATAAATAATCCTTATACATTAGTATTTAATTGAAATATTTATTTTGAAATAATTGGATTATTAATTGATTTGTTCTATCTGTTATAGAGATAATTACCAGTTGTTGATTATTTTTTATAAAGATAATTTTTTGTTACATATAAATGAAGGAAATTTAACTATAATAAATGTTAATTTTAGAGCTATTCCAATGCATGATTACTTGAGAATTAATGTTTTAAATTTATTTTAAAGAAAGACTCAAGTGGACTTTAGTTGGTGATCAAACCTTGAACTCGGGATTTTAACATGCACAAATTTTTAAAAAATAATAAAACTCAAAATAAGATTTGGGAACCAAAATAATAAAGCAACAATCTAAGCATGATAAAAGAATAAATGAAAGCTCAAGAGAAGTGTTAGTATTGGATTCAGAAACTAAATGCTAGATTAAATAGATATCTACATGAAAGAATAAAAATAAGAAAAGGGTATGGAAATAAATATACAATTAAGGGATATAAAATGGATATATAGTAAATTAAGATAGTATGACAAAAAAAGAGAATGAGGGAAGCAAAGGAAATAAAGAAAGGTATGGCGATGGAGAGCATTAGAGCAAAAAAGGAACATTGAGAAAATAAATAGCAAGAAAGAGGAAGGGGAGTAAAGAGAAGTCTTTGGTAAATCCATTCAAAAATAAAAATAATGATTTTGGAAGAAATTACCAAGTTAGTAGTGTAATTCCATTTCATGATTGATAGGATGGAAGTTTTGTTATATTTATTGTATGTGTTTTTTTAGTGATCTTGATAAATTATATGGAGATAATGATTTAGCTCTACATAACTAAATCATTATCTTTGAAACCCCAAATTTAAATAATCTATGAGTGGCATCCATATAAAATATAATAGACCTGATAACTACAAAAATTATCTATTGATGCCATGTATTATACATTGTAAACCAATAATATAAACCTATGTATAGATCCTTTTATAATATTTATATCTAACTGTACTTATTATTAAAAAATTGCATGGGAATGAAATTATTCAAATAGTGCCTTATACTATCTAGTGTATCTAATTTTTATCTAAAGTCATTATAGTATTATTTTTACAGCATGCATACTTTATAAAAAGCTTCACCATATAATTGTAATTCCCAGCCAAATAAATATAAATATAGGCATCAAACTATATATTTGTGATCTGATTTGTAATAAATCATTGTATTTTATATTCAACTTATGCAAAGAAATAAGTCACTATATAATTTCCAAGCTTTTATTTAAGTCACTATATTTTATTCCAGATTATTCAAAGAAAATAGGATCTTTGTATTCTTTAGTTCACAATTTTTTATTTAAATAATGGGGGGTCATTATGAAGCCTAATTTCTTGATTGCATTATATAATAGAGGATGTCATAATAATTATTAATAGTAAGTATAATTAATTAAATAATTATATGGTGTCACTTTATTCTTAAGATCACAGTTGAGTATTAGTTGGTTGTAGCTGAAGTATTTGATCTCCTTCCTAGTTTATGATCATTAAGTAATTATGCTCCTAATTATAATGTGTTTGGAGATAATAATAATAATTAGAATGGTGAATAAGGATATTACAATACATGTGTAATAAAGATAGTATATTAGAGGTATCTCTCTCCTATAGTATTTATTATGATAGTTTCATCGATCTAAAATATCTAAGTGATCAAAGTTTATTACCTAATTAAGGAATAATGTATAGTATGGCTTAAATCAGGAAATCAAATTATACCAAATTATTATTTGTATAGATAAACATAATAAATGAATACCTGAGAGCTCAGGTAGATTATTCAATAATATGCTCATACCATAGGACTATACAGCAAGCATGATTTGGTTCCATAGAAACTTCATAGAATGTATACATTTGATACTATGTATAGTTTAAAACTTAAATAATGAGTTATTAAAATTGATGAGTTGGATCCTATTATAGTCACTCTGAATTAGTTAAAAATTTGTCGAATAGTTTCTCATAGATAGATATCCATCAATATTAATACTATTTATGCTAAAATTATGGGATTAATTATGCTTATATAATTGTTACAATATAGTGTTGTTATAATAAATTATATAGTAAATACCCCATTCTTTAATGAAAAGATAAGTGGATGAATAATACTTGATTAAAGTATTTGATCTAAGCATAATCATGATTATATACTCCAATATATTGTATGGAGTAGATCTAGTTACTATCATGGTTTAGTGATTTATACATTCATATAATTTGATGAGACTTAAATGTATCAAACAAGAGTAATTGATGTATTTCCAAAAGTTTATATGCAAAACTAGATGTAAAGGACCTTGTAGCCTTAAAAAATCATGTACAGAGTTGTGTACATTTTAAGTATATCTGAAAGAAATTCTATTTAGTTATGGATAAGAATTATAAAAGAGTATTACATTAATGAATCTTTTATCTTGAAAATATCATCAAAATATATATTTTGATAATGAAACCTCTTAAGAATTTATGAAACTATAGGGAGTTCTTGATTAAAAAGTGCAAATGAATAGTGGTATAGGATTTTCATACCATTTGATTACTTACATATGGTGCATGTAAAATCACTTGAATATAAAGAATTATACCTATAATTAATTATATAAATAAGTCATAAAGTGTCTATGGGACTAAAACTAATCATATGATAACATTTTCCTAAAATATTAATATATTGTCAAATTATGATCTTATGATGTACAACTTGGTTGTGAGTTATCTAACTCTCTAAAAAGGCTATAATTGACTGATAGTTTAATGATATTCAACATTGAATACTTATGTGTGATATGAGAGCATTTTTATGTAGACTTATATATCATATAACAAGTGTATCATAGTGTGTGCTTATAAGTTATAGCAGTATGCAGTTTAAACATAAGGTATGCCTAGATGGTATAAACTTGTAGTTGTTGGATTATTCTTTATGATTATGGGTCACTTGTTTCTTAGAATTATAGGTCAATTTTTTTAATTATGTAGTTTTGTTTGTAAACAATGAACTGTGATAGTATGAGATATCATAAATTACTATAGTATAAAAGTATGTTTTACCTAGAAGGTGCATACTATATTGTTATGTTTAGACTCACATTTGCATTTAATTGATTAAATGTAAACATGTTGGTTATTATTATGAATATCATGATTAGTAATAGTTAGTAAGACTTTTTATATGCATGTATACAACCTTTTAGAGTGTAAAAAATAATAAGATAGAATATTTTTGTGTTTCATGGAAACTGACTTGACTTATTATATCTAGTAGAAGCTTATGTTTCTGTATATTTAAGACTACTTTATATGACTGTTTGTGAAAAACTACTAGTTATGTCTTCGAATAATATACTATGGTAATATGGGTTATCATGGAGTTTAGTGTGTTAGAAACTAATTGTGGTATTTATAATCTGTACTTAAATGTGTATTTTTACCTAGATGGTAAAAACTACAGTCATTATTTTTAGTCTAGGATAGAAAATAATGTATCGTTTATATGTTTGATGAAATAAATGTATGCTTTGATTACTCTTATGTTTAGAATGATATGTGATATGATTATTAGTAGGATGTTATTTGAATGAATCTTGGGGGTTAAATTTATTTTTAGTGAGACAATATCATTTCATGAGTATGATTCACATGTTTGTTTGATATCTTATAATAGAATAAGTTTTCTTTGATACATTGCATGTCTAGTTTTTGAAATCATATAGCACATGGGTACTTGCATGTTTTTTTAGATTCCTACACCATCACTATCTACTCATATGTGAATCCAGGGCCATTCCCTGATGGTATTAATGTGGGGGATCATTAGTCTATGGTTGGTGTGAAAAAGTGTTTAGATGAAGCTCTCCCTCCCCACAACAGTATTACTTTTGAGATGACGATTTAGATTGTCATATATACTAGAGAGATCAAGGAACTCATACTCTAGGGAGCCTTGTATCTTATTTTTATACATAATATATTTTGTATTGATGATTAGAAACATTATCATGTATAATTGTAATTGTTGTCTACTATAGAATGATAGCAGTGGCTATGTAATGTACCGATAGTGGTTGGATATTTGTAATTACTTATATGATTGTATTATGATGTGTTTTCATATATTGATAGTGATCAATAAATGTTAGATGTCACATGCTTATTTTAAGTTATCACCCTTAGAGTATTTTTGTATGATCACTACTTAGATTCTTATGGTGTAATCTATTTATAGTTTATGTGTTTATAAAAATAAAAAACTTTCACGTATTTATAGTTAGCACCAAATAGAGTTTTTATATGTGGTATCAGAGTTATGGTTTGAACTCTAGGACCTAATGAGTCTATTAGCATTTTCATATCTTTATATTTATTAGAAAGGAGAATTATGAATGTGTGTATGGCACATTTAGTGTGTACCCTAATAGCATTTTTACCCCCTTAGAGTCATTAAAGGGTTGGTTTATCAAGTGTCTCATTAGTGATGGTTATATAAGGTTATTGGTTAGGTAAGTGCATAGCATAGTTCATGATTTGTGAACAAGAGTTTCCTACCATATTTTTGATCTTTTAGATTGAGCACCTTTAGTACGATTACATATTTCTTGGTAATTGAATCACCTTCACCATTTGTCTTTTGTGTTGTGAGTGTTTTTAAAATCATGGAGTGCTTCTCACTTAAGTATTTATGCTTTAGTTTTGTGTCATATATATATAAATCCTAGGAGTGGAAAATTTTATAGGACCATTTTTAGTTTGGTACCACCTAGTATGGTGGGAGTTTTCTTATAGTTGAGTATAAATGTCTTGGTTGAGAATTCCTTTGTGTTAGGAGTTTTTTATGTGGATTGGTATTTTTTTCTTTGGTTATGGAAGTAGGTTATGATACTACACTTACAAGTTTAGTAAGTGAATAGTGATTTGGTAACTTAGGTTGTGGTGTTTCCTTTTACCATGTGAGGGTATGTAGGAATTTTGTGTTTGAGATATTAGTTCTCTTCTTTCCACTTGTGAATTTTTAGATTCGTTATTTTATCGAACTTGTTAACTTGACCATGAAGAATGGCGAACCTTGAATTTATATTAATTCTAGTTGGTTATAATTGTTATATTATTATATACCCTTGACTATATTGATAATAGTTTTTATTGCTTAGAGTATGTTGTTTTGAAAAGATTTATTTACGTAACTTTCTCTAGGGATAAGGTAAAGGCTATGTAGAACATCTTGTCAATCTAAGGGTTGAGATAAAATTTTAACTTCTTGAGTGTTAGTTGAAAAAGCAGAGAGACATTATCTCACTTTTTCTTTTATAAGGTTATAAGGATGGTGTTATCCTTGGCCTTTCTATATAATGTTAATTTTTACATTATTTCCTCTTAATTATGAATATAACATTATAGCTTAAGTTGTAGAATATGATACTAGTTATGTTTGATTAGTATAAACTTAATATAATTATGGTATAATTATCTAAATTTTTTTGTATATATGTTGGTACATCTAAAATTATTTAGCATATAGTATTTCTTATTATGATTTGTTAATATATAATTATGATTCATAGAACCTTGTGCACATTTTAGAGATCATTAGGTCATGGAGACCTAACGCAGGAGTGGCGAATTAGGAATGTGAGTTCTAAGTAATAGGAGTAGATCCTACTTAGCTACACATTGACTTGGTAGTTAATGAGTTTGGATTTGATATATGGACTTGTCAAATGCATGATTTGATAGAAAGACTTATTAAATTTAGTCGTATGGCCATATGCATGTATATTATGTATTTTTATTCCATAATTTTATATACATTGGAAATACAGTATCTATGATTCTTATTCATCATCATACTTGTCAAGAGCTCCACAGAGTAGTGATAGTATTGATATGTTATACTTATCTAAAGCTATGCAAAGTAGTGATAGTATTAACTTATACACATTATTCTTGCCAAGTTCCCTAAACACTTTTCTCTAGGATGAGAAAAACACTCTCCAAGTTAGAGAGATGTGTAGAGGGGATGAAAGTTTTGTTTAATTCTACTTGGTAATTTATTTTGGCTTTTATGATGATCTCATGTGCTTTTGAGAAGTCAGTGAAATTTTCAATGAGGTTCTGGGATGATCATGATAGAATCAATCAGAGTATTTGACACTCACAAATTTTGTTTGCATGATTTGATACTAGATATTATGTTAAAATCTATTTATATTATTTGAATAAGTGTCATCAGGATGATGACCAATTTTAGGGGGAAAGGATGTTACATCCCAATTTCACCTTAAGCTTTTTAACATTTGAATCCATGGATTATGTGGTTATCATTTGATTATTATTGATTTTATTTGAGCTTTGTGACATATAATAGTTATGAGATAGTGATATGATGGTTAGTTTACATTATGTGATAGTTGTTTATTTCTTGTTTATGTATATTATGGATGTATATTTGTTAATTATGCATCATTAGTTGATATATATGATGACTCAGACTAACTACCTACTTGTCACAAGGTGGATGTAGGATTGAACCTTCTTTAAAATAATGATGGAGGGAGAGCATCATCAGAGAGGATGATGTAGATGGGATGATTGGGGGATGATATAGGTTTTGTTAGTAACCCAACACACACCACAGTAGAATAACTTATTAAATCTTTTATTTGATCTAGATAGTTTATTTATTTTTTAGTGCTAATATACTTGTGCTATGATCATGTTTTCGATTGATTTTTATGTTGATTTGATTATGTGATCTCAAGTATGTTGATAGTGCATATATTTACTCATACAATGTTATTTTATGATCATGTTGTCCATTTTTAAGAAGGATTGTCTAAACACAGTGACTAGTTTAAATGATATTTAGTAAATACCATTGTCTTGATTTAATCTCTCTAGGTATATAAAATAGTCAAGGCATAAGTATAAATCTGTGATTAAATAATGATAGATATAAATAGTCTTTATACACTGGTATTTAATTAAAATAATTATCTTTAAATAATTTGATTATTAATTTATTTGTTTTATCTTTCATAGAGATAATTACGTTGTTGATTATCTTTTATAAAGATAATTAATGGTTGCATTTAAATGAAAGAAATTTAACTATAATAAATGCTAACTTTAGAGCTAGTCCAATACATGATTACTTGAGAATTAAATATTTAAATTTATTTTAAATAAAAAATCAAGTGGAGTTTAGTTGGTGATCATCTTAACCTCAAACTCGGGTTATTAACATGCATAGATTTTTAAAAAATAATAAAACTCAAAATAAGATTTAGGAATCAAAATAATAAAGAAGAAATCTAAACATGATAAATAAATAAATGAAAGCTCAAAAGAAGTGTTAGTATTGGATTTGGAAACTAAACACTAGATTAAATAGATTTTTGCATGAAAAAATAAACATAAGAAAAGGAGATGGAAATAAATATACAATGAAGGGATATAAAAATGAATATATAGTGAAGTAATATATTACAACAAAAAAAGAGATAGAGGGTAGTGAAGAAAATAAAGAAAGCTATGACGATAGAGGATGTTAGAGCAAAAGAGGAATGGAGAGGAAAGAAAAAACAATAAAGAGGAAGGGGATTACAGAGAAGTCTTTGGTAAATCCATTCAGAAAAATAATGATTTTGGAAGCAATTAATAGGTTAGTAATGTAATTCCATTTCATGATTTATGGGACAAAAGTTCAATTAGATTTCTTGTATTGGTTTTTATAGTGAGCATGTTAAATTATATGGAGATAAGGATTCAGCTCCACAAAACAAAATCATTGTCTTTAAAACCCTGAGTTTAAATAATCTATGAGTGGCATCCATATAAAAGATAATAGACCTGATAACTAAATAAATTATCTATTGATGCCATGTAGTATCTATTGTAAACCAATAATATAAACCTATGTATAGATCGGTATATATGCCATTTTATGATATTTAGATCTAGTTGTACTTATTATAAAAAAATTGCATGAGAATAAAATTATTCATCTAGCACCTTATATTATCTAGTGTATCTAATTTTTTTTTGAAGTCATTGTAGTATTATTTTCACATCATGCATACTTTATAAAAGGCATCACCATATAATTATAACTCCCAGCTAAAGAAATATAAACATGGGTATCAAACTATATATTTGTGATCTAATTTACAATAAGTCTTTGTATTTTATATTCATCTTATATAAATAAATAAGTCATTATATAATTTCTAAACTTTTATTTAGGTCACTATATTTTATTCTAGATTAATCAAAGAAAATAGGATCGTTGTATTCTTTAGTTCATAATTTATGCTTTGAATAATGAGGGTCACTGTGAAGCTTAATTTCTTGATTATATTATATAGCATATGGAACCATAATAATTATTAATAGAAAGTATTATTAATTAAATATTTATATGGCATCACTTTATTCATAAGATCATGATTGAGTATTAGTTGGTTGTAGCTAAAGTACTTGATCTCCTTCTTGATTTATGATCATTAAGTAATCATGCTCCTAATTATAATGTATTTTTAGATAATAATAATTGGAATGGTGAATGAGGATATTACAATATCTATGTAATAAAGAGATAGTGTTTTAGAGTCATCTCTCTTTTATATTATTTATTATGATAGTTTCATCGATCTAAAAGATCTAAATGATCAAAGTTTATTACCTAATTAAGGAATAATTTATAGTATGGCTTAAAGCAGGAAATCAAATTATACCAAATTGTTATTTGTAGGGACAAAAATAATAAATGAATACCTAAGAGCTCAAGTAGATTATTCAATAGTATGCTCATATCATAAGATTGTACGAGCATGCTTTGGTGCCATAGAAACTATGTAGAATGTGTACATATGATATTATGAATAGTTTAAAAATTAAATAATGAGTTATTAAAATTGATGATTCATATCTTGTTATAGTCATTTTGAATTATTTAAAAATATATTGACTAATTTCTCATACTTAGATAGATATCCATCAAGATTAATATTATTTATTGGCAACTAGAGTTGTGCTAGTAGTTGGAACAGATGTAGTAACTAAAGTTGTATCTAGAGATGAATTGGTAGGTTGAATTAGAGTTATGATTAAAGATATAATAAGAGGTAGATTTAATGCACTTACTAATCTGGGAGGGATTAAAGTTGATGGTGGTGTTGTTACTGGCACATTAGGTGGAGTCTGAGCTACAAAACTAGTAGGTGGTGTTGAAGCTCCCTTCTTCTTGGCCTCTAAATCTTGATAGTGTTTGTATCCTTTGGCATGTTTCACTTTTATTAATCTCATATCAATAATAGAATATTTTTTCACCATATCTACTTTTTCTACTCGCCTTGCATTCTTAGTCTTGGTAACTCAAAATCCTACCTGAAAGACTTCCACTTCAGTTTCTTTATTCCTCACTGAACTCAACTTCACTTCAATATCCTCTAAAGTCAATCCTTGTAAACTTTGCTTGAAATTATCCAAATTTTGTTGTATGATTTGTTCAAAAATAGCTCGAGCTACCAACTTCCCAGTGTTATCTTGTGTTTGTGTTAATTTTAGCTCATCCAAAATTTATATTTTGTGCTTCTCTTATTTTGTGATATTAATATCTAGATCATCAACAACACTTACACAATCTCAAGATTCTTGAGTTATTATGATAGCTAGATTTAATGCATTCACTACATCTAAGGGATTCATCAAATTTAAATGGTTGAATGCCTTATTATGAGTATACAAAACTAATAAATTCAATTTGTTCTCATCTTCTTTGAGAAGTTTAAACAATTTTGTTATTATGGTTACATGTGGAACCAATTATCCTTTCAATAAATGAATGGTATCCAAAATTTTATATAATATTAATGTCACACTCTGGATATTCTTATTATATGCCATAGAGAACATGGATTACCTATTGATGTTCTCTAAGAGTCTATAACTCTTCTTCTAATTATTTTCTCACTTGCTTTGTTCCCTCATGAATGGTCAGTACCACTTTAGTGTGGGTCTCCATGTAGGAATTAAGTTCCTCAATGTAGGGGGACTAGCCCTTCTTTATATCTTGTCTTTTTTAAAGAGATTAAGTCTCTTCTCTTTCTTCTAAAATCAAACCTCTCCCAATACTATTTTCTATCTTCCTCTTCCTTACCCTTTGTACTAATCTAATTGATTTCTCAAAAAGTGAGATCATAGTGGGCACCTCAATGATCTTCATGTTTAGCCTCTTATAAGCTGATGCTCCTAACTTCTTGGTCAAATCTAAAAGAGTCATCTTTGATAGATTCAATGGATATGCCTTTATTTATGTGTCCTTTTTTATATTAGGCTCAGTGGTTGGCTTAGCCATTGAAGGCCAAATGATTTTGGACCAGTCTATATTCCCTAGGTGTGGAATGGGATGCACAATGTGGATAGGTTTATTTTTGGTATTTCTATTTATTACCACCAATATTATGGTTTGCACTAATTTTGATGAGGGAAGTGGTGAACTCATTTGAGTAGAAGAAGCTAATACCTGGGTGATGGGTTGGATAGTGGGTATGGAAGAAAATGTGGAGACTGAAGGAAGAGTAGTGGTATTAGTGGTTGGAATAATAAAAATAGGTTAAGTAGGTAATGATGACATAGGAGTAAAAGTAGATAAAAATTTTAATGATGCATAATAAACTATTGGTAATGACATAATAGGAGAAAGGCCTAGGGGAGTAGTAAAAAGAGCACCTTACTTGATTGGTCACCATTAAGGGGTACCTTTGATTTTAGTCCTTACAATCTTAGTACCCTTGCTTGTTATAGCTCCTCTTCATCCACTTCATGACTTGTCTCACCTTCAATTTAAGGTTTTGATTATTCTCTTATTACCTCTATGGATAGAGTTTATGGCCTTGCTACCTGGTTTTTCTCTTGTAACATATTATTATCCTCTTAGCTTGAGGAGCAGCAACTTATTGGGTAGGAGTAGTAAGATTCACACTAAAGGTTATAGTTTTTAAAGATGACATAATAGGTGTAATCTCTTCCTCATCATAGGAGTCTAGGCATATGATTCCCTCTTTCATCCCCATAGTGTTGCCTTCATCTAAATTGACTCTTCTACTAATTCTTGTTTGACCTTCCTTAGTTTAACATTAGACATTTGAAATTTAGGAGTCTCTTCTTCCTCTTATTGAGGAAAAATTATTATTTCCCATATGAATTTATATTACTCATGTTGAGTAGTAGTTGATGTCTCCCTTACCACTTTCTCTTACTCTTGTTTTAGAGTTATCATCATAGTAAGTGGATGTTAGGGGTCCTAGATTTGGTCTTGTGGTTGTTGGTAAAGTCTGTCACTCTAGAAATTGGATGATGTCCATCCCTTAGTAGTGGGATCCTAAATTTAGATTTACCAAGTGTAAGGGATGGGTATTCTTGTATCACCCTCAATAGAAATTCACTTATAATAGTAGTCTATGCCCTTTCCTTGACTTATTCATCATCTTTTATGTTGAGGAATAGAAATTCATGATCAAAAGGTTCATGTTTGTAGTGGATGCATAGATTATGGATATTTTTTTGCACTCTCCCATGGGGGTCCCAATCCCTATTGGTTAGAGTATCTAAGGCATAATCCTTCCTTGCATTATTAACCTCTTTGAAATGTCTTTTGTATGTGTATTGCATTCTCCCAATTTTTAGATGGGAGCCATGGAAAGTACTCTTCTTATTCTTTGTCAATTCCTCATCTATCCCATTCCATAATTGGAAATCAATCTCTTTCTCAACATATTTGTTTGGGATGAATTTTAGGAGTCAAAGAGGGTCTCCCTTATGTCTAACAACCATGATGACAATGCATTCTAGGTATAGCCAATAATCACCCAAATTCATGAGTATATTAGTGATGCTCTTAGATATCTTGGTTAGAGGCTAGCCATGTATTTTCATCCAAAATTTAGGTTACATATCCTCTATAATTCTTGATATATTCCTCACATATGCATAGATATGAACAAAATATTATAAGTCATAAATTATATTCTTGATGTATTTGGGGTTAGAATTCCACAAAACCCCATTTTGTTTATAAATAGTCCTCATGACTACATCTAAAAGATATGACATCATGTATAATTTCCCACCTTAGGGCCTCTTATCTTTGTACACCATCTATTCTTGTAGACGGGTATTTATAACCTCCCCTAATGCATAGGTGTACTTTGAAGTGATGAGAAGGTCAAGTAGGTACCCATTCTAGATGAAGGAAATGAATACTTGGGTGGCCAAATAGATGATTTAACAATTCCATGCCAATATAGATTCCCATCAGAAACTTGATGATGGGCACGGGGTTCTTGGTTATTTCCTTTAATATGAAGGTCTCCCTAGAATAATCCATTTTCTTACTACTTAATCCACATTATTATTTTTCTTCCAAGTAACCACACTATGCAAGTCAAATATAAAATTTGGAATGGGAAAACATAAATACCTCATGAATGTGTTACCTGATATGTATGTAATGATTGTGTAATTATTGACATAATATAGATATCCACTATAAGAAATTATCCCTTTGAATAATAGGTCTCATAATAATTTAATGCATAAAATGACTTATAGTTTGGTAGTTGCATAGTGGAGTGCCTAGAATTTGAATGGAAGTAAGTCAGTTACAACTTTTTTTCTTCTATAGAGATGTCTTCCTCACATACAAATGGATCAATGTTCTCTATGACCTCCTATAGAGCCTAGTAATTAGCATGGAGACCATCGAACATTGTTGCATTAAAATTTGTCTAAGTATTCTATGAATCCTTAATGGAGAACATGTATGTATGCCTTAGATGAAGATGCCATTGATGTTTCTTAATACTAGTATGATTCAGGCTCTTGAAAAAGGTGGCTAGAACTTTGTTATGCAAATTGTAGACATAACTAGGTCTTTTGAAATCACAAAAGGCTATGATCATTTGAGCTTAATGACAAAAAATTAGAGGTGAAATCAATTAGGGGATTGATGTTATATCTTTATACATTCATTCTATTTCATGTGCCATTAATCACCAATGTATATAGCTCATAACCTTCATTCAATTTGAACTTTACCACCTAGGCCTATTGGGCATGCCACATAGGATGCTTACTCATTTGGGGTACCATGGTGTTACTTCTTATTTTGAAACTTTTCATTATATGTTTTAGTCAAGGGGTCAACATTTTCATTTAGGTTGAATGATGTGATATGGTGATCCGATAGTTCTGAATGAAACACCTCAAAGATTAAAAAAAAATCTTTGAAGAGATTCATTCAAGAAGATTTGTCAGAAAGTTCATCGAAGAGAAAGTTCCAAACCAAAAGGCTATAAATAAAAGTCATTGAAGATAAAATTTCTAAAAATTAAGTATTCTTTAGGGAGATTATGATTCAAGAATATGTTTCTGAGGAGAAAGTTCTTGACCAAAACTTTTCAAATGAAATTGCCAAAGATAAAGTTCCCAAAGACCCAAAACCTTTCAAAAATGGAAATTTCCCAAGTAAATTTTTTGCATAAGAAGTTCTAAACAAAATGATCTGAAGGAAAGTTGTTGATCTAAAAGCTAAAAAATGGAACAAAATTTGAAATAAATTTCCCAACTGAATAGTTTCTGACTAAAAACTTCCCAAAGACCAAAATGCTAAAGACCAAAAAGTTTCCAAAAACTAAAAGTTACCAAAGACTAAAAAATTTCCATAATGTCAAATAAGTAAATTTGAATTAAAGAACATGAATACCTATCATACATAGCAAACTATTAAAATTTCCATTAACAGATTAGTTTCAATAAGTCCTTCCAATGGAAAATAGGTGCACTAAAAGTGATGCAATGTCCAAAACATCAAATTTATAAAAATAATAATACCAACCAAACACACACACATAACCCAAATAATGACCAAGTCTTTAAAAAATAAATGGGGTCCCCACTTTTCAAAAAAAATACAAGGTGGGGTGTGTTGAATACAACAAATGGTGACTCACAAGGGTGAATACTCTCAAGTTTTCAAGAATCCAAAATCTTTGGTTTTGTAATCCCAATATCAACCATGAACCATACTTAAAATAAAGGATTAAATAAAAAACATAAAAGAGACTCTTAATAATTTCATGTAACATATTGACTTCACTCATAGCTCAGACCTATGTGTGGGAAAGTGATATTCTTTATTCCTTGTCAAAGGATTTTAGACAAAGATAATGGGTGAATTATAGGTTTCATTCTGATTGGGCATTTATTGCATATAAATTTGGGGAAATTAGGCATTTATTTATTACTATCTAGGTGTCCATGGCCCCAATAGAGATACCTTTGATCACCTTTTCTCTCTTTCACCATATTTTCCCATGTTGTGTGATACATTGATCATATTTCATTATGTAGGATTTTAATCCTCTTTGATTTTCTTTTGGACTTTTAGATTATGCCTTTTCTTTTTATTTTTCTTTTTCTTTTTTTGTTTTTTGAATGAAAGAGGGAAGAAAGTGACCACCATGAGCTGCTCATAGTAAAATTTGGTTAATCAATATGTCCCTACCAACTTTACCCATGTCAATGGTTATTAACTCAAAAAAATATTAGTATTTAATGTGAATTTGACCCAAGGAGATAAAGAGATATTTTTAAATTTACATATAATAATAGGAGTAGCTTTTACATACCTGATAGACTCATTAGTTTTGTAACATAGTCATGGCTAACTCTCTCATTGCTTACTTGGATTAAGAATTATGAACTACAAGATACAACACCCAATAATTTGATTTGGATTCAAAACACATAGGCTATTGTTTGATTATACTAATATTTATCAATTATATTTCCATGAAATAAAACTATTTTAGAAAGTGGGAAGCTACCTAAAACAAACCACTAGACTAAGAAAAATAAACTACCAAAATAAAAAAAGGCTAATCTAGAAAGTATAAATTATTCTAATGAAAACAAATCATGGAAGACTAAAAACTAACTAATAAATTAAATCTTACCTACTCCTACCTCTACCATAACATCTATTGTTGCTCAAGGACCTCTCTAGATGGAGCAGCCATGAAGTAATGCTTCAAAAATTATTCATTGATTAGATATGTTAATTCATTACCTTGGAGGTCCTTCAAATGGAAATCATTTTTACCAAAGATATGATAAATCCTTATTGATATCAAGGTGAAATTTTCATGCATTCCTTTATTTTCATGGGCTTTGTTCCATAGAAGCACCAGGTTAGAAATATTAACTGCTTTAGATTTTTCTCGCTTGTTGAACCATATTTTAAATATGTCTTGATGCCTAGTAAAGTTTTGCAGAGATTCATTCCTAGAATATTTCATTTCTATGATATCCAATAATCTAGACTTTATCTTCTTGCTAGGCACCATGTATTCCTACATAAATTGATATTTTGGTAGCTTCAGCATGATTAGGAACATTGGCTATTTTCCATAAACTAGTAGATATGGTAAGGCTTTAAGGGCCTACTATACCAAGTTTAGTCTACTTAGAGTGTGTATTTTAGTAAGATATGACACTCTTTAGGCTTGTCTATGACATATTTTTTTATAGCATCAATGAGGTTCTTGTTAGTTGAATCAGCTAATCCATTCCCTTGAGGGTAGTGATTGGAGGATGATCTAATTGTGATCTAATTATCATGGACCCATTTTGTAAACTCAATTGATTTAAATGTTGGCCCATTATTACAAACCAAGTAAATAGGAGTACCAAACCTGGTTTTGATATGTTCTTTAAGGAATCTAATCACATCTTATACTCTTGAGTTATTGGTGGTTGTTGCCTTAGTCCATATAGTGCAATAATTCATAGCAATGAGCATAAATTTGTGCCTAGCTAAATAATTTGGGTTTATGAAAACAATGAAATCTAATCCCCATTGGGAAAATGGCTTACCCTCAATCATAATATGTAGAGGCATTATTATGTGTACTTATTTTTTCTAAGACCTAACATTCATGGCATGTCCTTACATAGAAGTGAGATCCTTGAAGACTATTGGACAATAATAACTCAATCTAAGCATTTTATGGGCTATGGTATTTCTAGATGGATGGTCATTACCAATCTTTTGATGCATATTTTCCATGATTTATTGGGATTCTTCATGTGACACATATTAAATAGATGCCTTTGTAGTTCTTTCTATAGAGGATGCCCTTCTTGATCATGTAATGAGAATATTTGAGTTTCAAGTCTCTTTTTTTCTCTCTCTTCAGTTCTTTGGGATATGTTCTTGTGAGTAAGAACTAAATAATTCCCAAATACCAATCCTCTTAGGAAACTTGTATTTGGAAGACTTCTTTGATGGTGATGTGTGTGTCTAGTTTACTCATCAATTAAATAATGTCTTGTCCTTTAATGATATTGGTAGGTTTAATTTTAGTATCAAACTCTTACAATTATGCCATCTATGTACCCCTATGCTCTCCTAATTCATTTTGTCTTAGTGTAATGTTTCTAATAGGTTCTACTATAATGGTGATGGTCTTATTCTAGAGGATGTCATGCTAAAACTTCTTAACTACTTTGATAAGGTTGAATATTTACTTTTTAACTAGGGAGTATTTGATCTATTCATCTTTTATGTTGGTGCTCATAAAAGAGATAGGGTGATCGCTTTCTTCCCTCTTCTATGTGAGTATAGTAGTAATTATATGTTTTAAAGTGAATGAGTACAAGAAAATGTATTTAGTAAAGACTAGGCTTACCATCATTGAGGCATGAGATATAACCATCTTAATGTCTTGAAAAGACTTCTTAGCTTCAAGTGTCTACTCCACTTTGTCATCTTGTTTGAACATTACATTCAAGGGTCTGACAATTTTTGCAAATCTTGATATGAAATTTTTGCATGAATTTAATCTTATCTAAAAGGGACTTCAACTCCTTTTTATTTTTTATGAACATTACTTTTTAAATTCCCTAAATTTTTTCTAGGTTAATATTGATCCCAACTTTAGTGATAATGTGTCCTAGCAACTTGCCTTCAGTAATGCCAAATATACTCTTCTTGGGGTTCAATGAGATACTAAACTTCCTACACCTTTCAAAAATGGACTGGAGATGATCAATATGATCATCCCTATTTTTATAGAAAATAGTGAGGTCATCCACATATATAATTATGTACTTTAATATCAATCCCTAGAATGCATAATTTATCACTCTTTTAAAATTTGTTCCAGCATTGATCATCCTGAATGGCATTCACTTATATACATAAGTTCCCCATTTTATAGAAAACATGGTTTTCATCCTATCCTCTGATTCTATCAAACTTGAGTATATCTTGAAACTCCATCTTAAAAATACATCATTCTAGAACCACTCATAGTTTGTATTACCTCATCTAAGGAGGGTGGAGGATAATTGTCTTTCTCAAAATCTTTGTTCAAGTTCCTAAAGTTAACATATAGCCTAATTTCATTACTATTTTTCTTGACCCACATGAGATTAGCCACCCAAGTTGAATGCCTAATAGGAAAGACTATTTAGGTGCTTATCAAATTCTCTACTTCCTTCTAAATTAATGGCTCCATAATAAGGTTAATCAGTCTTTGCCTCTACCTAAATGGTTTATGATCTAGCTTGAGTGGAATTATATGGGTGATGACTTTAGGATTGCATATCCTTAAGACATCATAGGTCTATATAATTACATATTTATACCTGATGATTAATTCCTTGACCCTTTATCTTTAATCTAGAGTGTAACTTAAGCCAATATTAACAATGCTTGTGTTCCTTTCATCACCTATATTTTTTGAGCTAAACTTAGACTCATTAACCTTGAGCTTCCTCTATTGTTATGCTTGAGGTTCCATATCAAAGGCTCTTTACAAGGAAACCATCCCCAATGGGAGATGATTTTAATTCATTTGTATGACATCTTATTTTCTCAATTCTTCATGGCACCTATGTCTTATTTCCTCATCATCAATTATCTGAGACTTAAACTATCTTGAATTTGTTACAAAATGGATGATCTTATGGTCATCATCAAATACATGAAAAATTTCAACATTGTTAGGCATTGATCAACAAAGTACCAATTTGATGGAGAAATTATGTACTTTTAACTCCTATAGAGGTGCCAAGGTTATTGCTAAAGTGGCTAGTGAATCAATATCTTGGTTTTTTTCTCTCAGAATGGCCACTATATTAAAAGCCTAAATTGACTCAATTAAGTCCTAGGATCTATGGTTGTACTTATTTAAATATGATAATTTTCATTTGTACTTATTCTTAACCTAGTTGATCATGAGTTTAGAGTCTTTATATACTAGTAGTTCCTTAACATTATTCTTAAGTGAAATTTTTAATCCCAAAATTAAGGCCTCATACTCTACTCTATTATTAGTACATGGGAATTAGAGCTTATATGCTACTAGGTATTTCTTCCCGTATGGGTCAACCAATTTAATACCAACACCTGATCTTTATTTTATTCTTGCTCCATCAAAATAGAGGGTCCATAATTGGAAGGGCCTTAAACTTCTTCCTACATTTCATGCTTTATAGTAAATTTATAAATTCCAAGACTGAGAGACTTATAACTTCTTCATTGGTAGTGTTGTAATCTATAATAGGATGCTTCATCTTGGCTCTCTATCAATCTTGATTTAGTTGGAAATACCCCTCCATGAAATCCAAATATGGGATAAGTTTGTGTAAATATATCCATTGAGCATATTAAACCAATCTCTACTCAATAGTATCACATATCCCTCAAAAACATATACTACTAGTATGTTGATAGTCATCTATACTTGAGGTTTTGATGCAAACTAGATTCTTACATCATTAATTTTTACCAAAATAGTCATCACTATTATATCCATCTATGAAATAGTCCTCTTGGATGGGCTTAGGGTCAAATAAAGATTATAGAAAATGTAGGTTGGCATCACAGTAGCTGAATCTCTAGAATCTACCAAATAATTATGCATATTCTTTCCAAACACCCAAATGGTTAGCAAGAAAGGAGGGACCTCAAGCTTGCTTTTGTATATAACATTTGTGTTGGATTTTTTGGAATTTTTTATAATAGATTTGTATGTGATAGACTTATATAATATTTCCTTCTACTCTATGATTTGTGTCAATTCATGAAGATTGATATTGGCCTTAATCTGCTTCATATACTCAACAATGTTATATCTTCCCTTTTTTTCTCTATGTTTAGACTAATAATTCCCTTTTTGGGGAGGAACATTCTTATCAACTTTAAGATTTGGGGGAATAAATGTATTATTGAGAGGAGTAAAAGTGGTGAGAAACTATATGTTACTTAGATTATAATTATTCATGTTCAACTGATGGAATGCTTGTACTTCATCAAAATTATTATCTGTAACATTGTCGTCTTCACTAAAGAAGGGAAACTCATAGTTTCAAAGACCATAGTTGAACTTGAAGGGCCAGATTCATGAGGGAGATCTAGAGGTTTCATCATTTGATCTTATTTAATCATTAATCTCTGAAAGATTTCAAAGGATGCACAAAACTCTACATAGTCCAATTTCTCATGGTGTGAGGTGTTGTGAACCATACACCAATTATATAGAGTTGTCTTCATGATATTAATTTTTAGTAGTTTATTATACTATTGCTACTCTGCATTATTGGTGGGCCTATTAAAGGGTTTGTTTTATCTTGAAAATCCATAATTTTAGTTGTAATTTTTATTGGTGGTATTACCCATCCTTTTCCACATTTTTAAGAAATAATTTCTCAACTTTTGGACCATTCTTTGTATAGAATTCAATTTAATTTTGGATGAGTAAGAACCTTGAGTGACTATTGTGTTGGTGTGAGCTAGATGTTAATTTTTTTGGTTTTGATAATGACAATTCCTTCATGATTGACTATTCAAGAACTTTTAATTTTAATTTTTTATTTGTTTCATCATAGGAAGTAGAGTGTATAATTAATTTTGGTTGAATATAGGAGCATTCTTATTAGCATGTAGAATTGGGTTCTAAGATGGGAATCCATTGTTGAAAATTTAGCCTCCTAAACTTTGAGGATTGAGCTATGGATTGAGTTATTTTTCAATATAAATAACTTATTAAAATTCCAAATATAAAGTATTAGTTTTGGCATCTCTCTATAAAAACATTGCATTAATTTGATCCATATATTTCTTTTATATTTGAAGTGTTAAATATACATTTGGTTTATACACAACATTCAACCAAGTGTACATCTTATAGAATCTTGAATTGAAGTCTTGGATTGACTCATTAGGCTCCTTTTTCATGCTAGTAAAATTTTGATACACTAGACTAGGATTAGTCACTTGCCCAAATTGTACAAGAAACATATTTTGACACACATTCCATGAGGTGATAGAATTTTTATACAAATTGAGATACCAATCATAAGATGGATCATACATAGTAAATAGTAAAATACAAAATTCAACATCCTCATGGGTGACATTCATTAGTCTCAGAGCAACCTTAAAATATTTGATATGTTCTTCTTTCATCCTCACATTTGAGGGGGAGAAGGTAGGCAAGTACTTCTCTAAATTCCTTAGTAGGTCATGGTAGTCTCCTAGGATGGAAAAATAATATATTACTAACCAATTTTGATCCATAAGAGGGTTGATAAGTGGGACATTTATTATATTGAAAGGTTTCTTGGCTCGATGCACCTCAAGGACAACTGGTATTGATCTAGGCCTCTTGTGATTTGATAAAGGTAAAACCAAAAGAATAGCTTGGGCCCTACACATTATTACTCTCCTAGGTGTTTTAAATGAAATTATATGTACTGACTAACCTATAATATTGATAAAATACACATGTATACCCTCCTAGCACCATTTTTTTCTTTATATTGATGTGGGTTTTATGCACACCCCAAAATAATGAATGAGATAGCCTCTAATGTTTTAGGATCTCTATGGAATGAGCTTCCACTCTAGGGCATGAGTTTAAGGTATATGGTTAAACAATTAGGTGCTGGAATACCAAGTTAAAATTTCAACTTATCTAACTAGTTTTGTGGATAGATGTGTGAAATTTAATAGAAAATCAAAAACTAAGTGATTTGGATGGATGGAGAGTTACTCTATGGTGCATGGTTTTCAAAGAAACTCAAAATGGGAAAGAAGGGTAAGGTAAAAAAGAAGGCTATATGTTCTTGGAAGGTCAATTATAATATTGTTTCTTTGGTGGAAAAGTATCTCCAAGACCAGTGTTTTCTACTTGTAGTTATTTCACACTCATGAACAAACATGGTTAGCAATCTAAGAAAACAAGTATAGAAAGCTTACTGATTTCAACCAAAGGTTGTTCTCCTTAAGTTTTTTGTTACACACCCTTATATGAGAGGTTATATCTCAAACCATAAATTCTTATAGAGTATATATAACACACTCATAGATGACTATATCAAAGGAAATACTCATACACACCTCAGATTATCAACTCAATTTATGCTAATTACTTAAACCAATAAAATCTACCAATCTTCAATAGTTGTAGCACATCTAAGATTAATATTCATCAATTGAAATAATAAAATTAATTTTTAGCATTATCACACTTCAAAATTATTGAATTGATATAGACAAAGAAACTAAAATTTCAATGAAACAAATAAGGAAGAAGAAAGAATAAACATAGTTGTATGACAATCAATCACTTTGTTTCTTCTTATATATTAATCAAAATTTCAACCCTTTGAAAAGAAGATTTTACATGTATTTAAAATACTTGGGTAAGGGGTCACCTTATCCTCAAAGTGTAGTAAAACTTTGGATTACATCAAAATAACTATAACATAAGTTCTAGTTTGATACAAAACTACATGTTATAACTTGGAGATTACATTAGTCATACAATGTATGCATGCTAGCAAAACATTTTGTTTAATTATAACATATATTTAACAAGACTTAACTAGCCATGAATAATAATTACATGAAAAATTATATAAAATTAGCCTTCAAATAAGGCTGACTTGGCTCTTATTTGACACTTCTCAAGGTTTTTATTGGAACCGTAGTTGTAACTAGTGACTAAAGTTGTGCTAGTATTTTTAGTAGATTTAGTAACTAAATTTTTAGTCAAATATGAACTAGTAGATTAAACTAGAGTTATGACTAGAGCTATACTAAGAGGTGGAGTTAATGTACTTATTGATATGGGAGGGACTGAATTTGATGGTAGTGTTATAACTAGCATATTAGATGGAGTTTGAGCTACAAAACTAGTAGGTGGTGTTGAATCTCCCTTATTCTTATCCTTTAACTCTTGATAGTGTTTGTATATTTTGTCATTTTGTACCTATATTAATCTCATATCAATAAGAGGAGGTTTATTCACCCTATCTAAATATTATACTAGCCTTTTATGCTCAGTCTTGGTAGCTTAGAAGCCTACCCAAAAGACCTCTACTTTAGTTGCATTCTTCCTTACTAAACTCAAATTCACTTCAATATCCTATAAAGTTAGTCCTTATAAACTTTTCTTTAAATTATTCAAATATTTTTGTATCATTTGGTCAAAAATAGCTTGGGCTACCAACTTCACTGTGTTATCTCGTGCTTGTGTTAATTCTAGCTCATATAAAATTTGTACTACATGCTTCTCTTGTTATGTGATCCTAGTAATTAGAGCATCGGTAGCACTTACCAAATCTTTGGCTTCTTCAGTCCATATGATATCTATATTCAATGCATTGACTACCTCCAAGGGATTCATCAAATTCAAATGGTTAAATGCCTTATTAGGAGTATACAAAACTAAGAAATTTAATCTATTCTCATCTTCTTTGAGAAGTTTTTAAAAATATATATTTTGGTTACACGTAGAGAAAATTGTGCTCTCAAAGAATGAATGGTAATAAAAAATTTGTATAATATTAATGCCATAGTTTGTACATCTTGATTCATGCTAGAGGGAACATGGATTACCTATTGTTGTTCTTTAAGAGTCTCTAGCTCTTCTTCTAATTCTCTTCCCACCAACTTTGTTCCCTCAAGAATGGCTAGTATTGCTTCAGTGTGGGTATCCATGTAGGACTTAAGGTCCTCAATATAGGGGGACTAACCCTTTTTTTAGTCCTATATTTTTGAAAGAGAGTAAATCTCTTCTCTTTCTTCTAGAATCAGGCCTTTCTTTCTATTATCTTATATCTTCCTCTTCCTTACCCTTTGTACTAAGCTAGTTTATTTTTCAAAAAGTGAGCTCATAGTGGTTAGCTTAATGATATTCAAGTTTGGCCTCTTATAATATAATTCTCCTAACTTCTTGGCCTAATATGTAAGAGTCAACTTTAATGGATCTAGTGGTTGTGCCTCTATTTATCTGTCCTTTTCAAGTTTAGGCTAAGTGGCTAGCTTAGCCATTAAAGGACAAAATATTTTAGACTAGTCTGCATTCCATAGGTGTGGCATGGGATGCATAATGTGGGTAGGATTATTCTTAGGATATCTCTTTATTTATACCACTATTTTGGTTTTCACTACTCTTGATGAGGGTAGTGGTGAACTCAAATACATAGAATAAGTTGATACTTAGTTAATGGATTGGCTAATGGCTATAGAAATAGAGGTGGAGACTGAAGGAGTGGTTGTGATAGTGGTTGGCATAATGAAAATAGGCCCAGTTGGTAATGATATGTAGGAGTAAAATTAGATAAAATTGGTAATGACATAGAAGAAACAACTAGTAATGAAATAATAAGAGAAAAGAATAGGGTAGTAGTAAATAGAGCACCCTTACCTAATTGGTCACCACTAAGGAGTGACTTTTCTTTGTCCTTAAAATCTTAGTACCTTGGCTTATTATATCTTTTATTCATCCAATTCATGACTTGGCTCACCTTCAATTTAAAAATGTGCATGTTCTCTTGTTACCTCTATGGATAGAGTTAGTATCTTTACTACCCTAGTATTTCTCTTGTAACAAATTATTGTCCTCTTAGCCTGAGGAGTAGTCACTTGTTGGGTAGGAGAGGGAAGATTCATACTATAGGCTATGGTTGTCGAAGCCACCATAGTAGGTGAAATATTTTCTTCATCAAAGGAGTCCAAGCATATAATTCCCTCTTCTATCCCCATAATGTTGGCCTTCATTTGTATTAAATCTTCTACTAGTTCCTGTTTGACCTTCCTCAGTTTAACATTAGACATTTGAACTTAAGGGGCCTCTTCTTCCTCTTTCTGAGGAGAAATTAATGTTTTTCATACCACTTTCTCTTACTCATTTTAATCATTAGTTGATGTCTCCCCTACCACTTAATATTGCTCTTATTATAGAGTTGTCATCATAGTAGGTGGATGTTAGGGGTCCTGGCTTTGGTCTTGTGGCTGATGGTAAGGTTTGCCACTCCATAAACTAGATTATCTCCATCTCCCTAGTGGTGGTATCCTAAATTTATTTTGACCAAGTGTAATGGAGGTGTCTACTTATATCACCCTCAATAATTCTTCACTCAGACCAATAGTCTCTGCCCTTTACTTGACTTATTCATCATATTTTACATTGAGTAATAGAAAGTTATGATCAAAAGGTTCATGTTTTTAGGGGATGCCTAGATTATGGATATTTTATTACACTCTCATATGGGGGTCCTAATCCCTATGGGGAAGATTATCCAAGGAATAAGCCTTATTTTCATTACCAGACTCTTTGAAACATCTTATGTAAGTGTATTATATTCTCCTAATTGGGAGATGGGTACCATGGAAAGTACTCTTCTTACTCTTTATCAAGTCTTCATCTATCCCATTCCATAATTGGAAAGAAATCTCTTGATTGACAACTTTGTTTGGGATGAATTTGGGGAGCTGAAGAGGGTCTACATTATTTCCAACAACCATGATGATAGTGTAGTCTAGGTATATCCAATAATCATCCAAATTCATGAGCATATTGGTGATGCTCTTAGATATGTTAGCTAGAGGTTGGCCATGCATTGTCATATAAATTTAATGATACAGGTCCTCTATAATTCTTGTTATGTTTCTCACATATGCATAGATATGTACAAAAGAGTATAAGTCATAAATTCTATTATTGACATAGTTGGGGTTAGGATTCCATAAAACCCCATTATGTCTATAGACAATCCCCATGACTTCATCCAAAATATATGACATCATTTATAAGCTTCTAGATTGGGACCTCTTGTCTTTGTATAGTATCTATTCTTGTAGATAGGCACTAATAACCTCCCCTAATGCATAGGTTTTTTTTGAAGTGATGAGTAGGTCAAGTAGAGGTATCCATTCTAGATGAAGTAAATGAATTCGTAGGTGTGCCAATAGTTGATTTAAAAATGCCATGCCAATACAAATTCCCATCCAAAATTGGGTGATGGGAACATGGTTCTTGGATATTTCCATGAATTTGAAGGTCTCCCTTGGAAGAATGCATTTTATTACTACTTATTCCACATTATTCTTTTTCTTACAAGTAACTAGATTGTGAAAGTCAAATGTAACATCTGGAATGGGAAAACATAAATACCTCATGAACACATTACTTGATATGTATGTAATTATTGTGTTGTTATTGACATAGTGTAGATATCTACCATCTATAATTCTCTCTTCAAATAATAGGTCTCATAATAAGTCAATACACAACATGAATTTTGTCTTGGTAGCTACATAGTGGAGTACCTAGCATTTGAATGACATTAAGTCAAATAAAACTTGAATTTATTTTATGGAGACATCTTCCTCACATGTGAATGGGTCAATACTCTCTATGACCTCTCATAGAGCTGATTAATTGGTGTGGAGATCATCGAACACTATTACATCAAAAAATATGTCTAAGTATTTTATGGAGTCCTTAATGGAGAACTTGGATGGTGTTAGATCTCCCTTATATGCCCTAGATGAATATGCCATATCTATTTCTTAATACTAGTGTGACTTCAATCTTTTGAAAATGGTGGCCTAGAAATCTGTTATGTAAATTATAGATTATTTTAGATGCAGCTAGGGCTTTTGAAATCATAGAAGGTTATGTGCACTCAAACTCAATGATAATCAAGTAAGATGAACTCAATTAAGGGATCGATGTTATATATGTACGCATTCATTCTATTTTGTGTACTGTTAATCACCAATGTCTATGATCTTGTCACCTTCATTCAATTCAAACTTGACCATGTAGGCCTAGTGGGCATGTCATAGAGGATGCTTACTCATTCATGGTACCACGATGTTACTTCTTCTTTTGAAAATTATAATTATATGGTTTATTCAAGTGGGTTAACCTTTGAATTCAAGTCAAATTATGGGGTATGGTGAGCCTAGAGTTCTGAATGAAAGACCCTAAAGACTAAAATGTTCTTCAGAGAGATTCATTTTCGAATATTTATCAAAAATTCACTGAAGAGAAAGTTCTCAACCAAAAGGCTTTGAATGAAATTCATCGAAGAGAAAGTTCCCAAAAACTAAGTGTTCTTCAAGGAGATTATCGGTCAGGAAGATGTTACCAAGGATAAAGTTCCTAACCTAAAACCTTTTGAAAATTTAAATTTCCAAAGTAAAGTTGTCTCATAAGAAGTTTCAAAAAAAATGATCTAAAGGAAATTTGTCAACCAAAAATCTATCGACCAGAACAAAATTCAAAATAAAATTCTTGACTAAATAGTTTCTGACTAAAAATTTCCCAAAGACCAAAATGTCAAAGACCAAAAATTTTATAAAAACTAAAAGTTACCGAAGATCAAAAAATGGTTGTAATATTGAATAAGTAAATTCAAGAAAAAAAACTGGAATAAACAAACCCAAATACTTTTCATACATAGCAAACTTCCAAAATTTCCATTAATAGATTAGTTTCAATAAGTCCTTTCAATGGAAAATACATGCACCAAAATTGATTCAATTTCCAAAACATCAAATTTATATAGATAATAATACCATCCAAACACACACACATAACCCAAATAATAACCAAGTCTTTAAAAAACAAAGGGGTCCCCACTTTTCAAAAAAACTCCATGGTGGGGTGCATTGAATACAAGAAGTCATATTTATTTTAATAATGATGTAACCTGAGAGGGGTTGGTTTATATATAAATACCCCTTAGATTTACTTATGAAAGAGATATAAATATAGATAGATATATAGATATGTATGTGTAAATGGATAGAGAGAGTGTGTTGTTGAAATACCTTTATAATATTTTTAAATGAAATGAATGGAATCACTAGTTTTATCTATGAATTATAATGTGTTAATATATTTCTATGATATTAATTGTAAGAATGTGGAATGTGTATAATGATTAAAATGTTTAACTCTAAAATTATGACTATAGTAACAATGAAAATATAACTAACCTAATCATATAAGTATAAATAGAGTTATGCCTATCCACCACCATACGGTATAATTAATGAGAATTGGTATTGGTTATATGCTTTGGTTGAGTGTGTGATGTCACTACTCACATGATATGTCAGCATCCTAGATTATTTATTTCATCATTTCCTTTAATCATGTGACTAGCACTTAGTCAATTGAAACTAAGGATAAAACACCCAAACATACTTCAAGGTACTTTATTTATTCATAGAATGCTCAGGGCCTTGGTGATAATCATAATAATTATTTAAAACTTATCCTTTGGGTAGAAGAGGACCCATATCAACCTCTTTAGAAAGAGGGAAAGAAATGAGGTGACACTAGACAAGCTTCAAAAGTAATGAAGTTGGAGACTTCAGTGTAAAAATTGTCTCTTTGATGCATTGGATAAGACAAGTTGATTAGGTTGTTGTGACACTACATTAACCATAATATTTTTTCATTTTTAGGTTTTCTAACATTTACTTATAACTTAGTTTGATATTAAACTTGGTATTATATGTAGTTGGTGTGTTTTCTATATACTTAAATTTGTTCAATGAGATAAATTTCATTTCATAATCATGAACAATATGGCATAATTCTTTGAAAGACTTGAAGCTTTTTAAAATAATAGACTCATTTAATAGGGAAAGAAAACTTTTCTTGAATATGTCTTGAAGCTCTTTATCTACCATTATATTGGTATTTTTATCTAACATTATCTTATACCTTAATACATATTCATTTATGATTTCATTGGTTCTTTGTTTGATTTTTCCAATTATGCATAAGAAACCTTTTCAGTAACGTTGATAGAGAAATGCACCAAAAAATTATCTACAAAAGGTCTGAATTTTCTTACTAATTGTATTGGTAAATCATAGAACCACCTTAGAACATAGTCCTTGAGGATCCTTATAAATAGTTTAGTCCAAAGTTTTATAAATGGAGGCATAATCAAGGAATGCCACATAAAAATATCGAATATGTTGTTCAAGATCACCCTTAACATCATAAAATGGTAACTTAGGTGCAACAAAACTAGTTGGCAAGGGGTGAAAAGATATTTTAGGTGCAATAGGTTTATGAAAAACCTCTTATGAATCAATAACATAAGGTGATTTCATATAATTTTATTCAATATTTATAGCCTTATATTACAAATGTTTTATAGTTTGGATAAGGTCTTACATATTTTGATCATTAAGGTTAAAGTTTGGGAAGTCACCAAAGGAGGTGTACCCATGGTTTGAGTTGATATAAGCATTGAAACCAATAATTAAGTTGAAGTGTTAGTGTTTCCCATGTGAAATGTATTAATATTAATATTTGTTCAGAGAACAATGGTGTAAACACATATCCCATGCCTCAATTATAATTATGAAGCGGTGATGTGCTCAAGGGGATGGTTATTTATAAATGGAGATGGCCCATAGTTCTAATAACATGATCAATATATGGACCTAGTTGTTCATCTAAGATTTTTTTATTTCCAATATAGTTCTAAGAATATCATTGAGATTTTTAGGGTTTTGAAGGATATACTCTAGAAACATAGCAATAGTTTGTACTTTTTATTGATCTATCTATTCATATTCATTGTGTTCATTAAATGTATCATTTTCATAATTATAATAATTTTATATAATAAAATATTCAGTATGTGGCTCAATTTCCTTATTGGAATCTTAATTAGGTATAGGTTTAGTTAATACATTGATTTGGACCATCTTAGGTGGACAATGAGGAATATCTAGGTGTTTGATAGAAACACCAACTAACCTAGGGCTATGCCTAGGTTGCATATAAATGATAAAATAAATATAGAAAAATATAGTAATGAAATACCTTATATGGTTGAATACCCTAAGAAAATATAGTGTTTTCATAAAGATATAGTTTCACCAAATGTTGAACCCTGAATTTTAGTAGGTATGGGATACATATATAGTTAATAATATAAAAATAAATAAGCATAAGGGTGATAAACAAATCTATAGTAGGAAAAATAATTTTAAAAATTAGATTAACAATATTATAAATTTATAATACTAAGATACATGATAAAAATATAAATTACATTTATGTATTGATATTTAAATAAATTAAAAATAAGATTGCATAACTAGTTTATTGTGCACATGTAGATCTAGGTTGAAATAGGCTAGAAGTAGACTAGATCAAGATTCTAGAATAGATTTTGAAATCTATAATTTTTCATTTTGTAGCCTTAAATTGATGTTGGTGTATGATTTATATGTAGGTGTCTAGTACAGAATAGTGACTAGATCTATATGTGACCACCTAAAGCATTATGAGTTTTCTATAGCCTTTCTTCTAGTGTGTTTAGATTGTGCACACGAGTTATCACTCTTTGTCAAATTATCAAAACCTATCTTCCTCACCATTGGAGGTACTATGGGAAAAATGGATTAATAGGCACATAGTATCGATCTTCCCAAAGGAGATCTCTATTAATAGGCACTACCTACATAGCTAATACTCCAAAGAAGGCCTCAAACTTATGTAGTTCTATCTTACATGTTGGCTTATGTGCACATAAGAATGAAATGTAAATAGAGTGACCTAGCTTGTAACTTGTAAAATATGTCTCATATACTACTCTTTGAATACTTCAAACTTATGGAAATACTTTTCTTATGACTGATATAGAAATAGGGATGAATAAGGTAGGTTTTCTCATTTGAATGCTTGATTGAGTATTGTTGGTAAGTTTCCTTGTGATTTGTATGTTATTTATAGGTGAAGAATGAATGAGGGTTGATCTTGTATATATACCAATCCCTTTTGAAAAATATCTCACACTAAATCACTTAGGCTAATCATTAGGATATGTTTCATTAGAAAATTAGATGATTTTTGTAAATTAGACACTTCATTTTAAAATGGGCACTATTGTAGATATATGCATTTGGATGAGACACAAGTGTCTAGGAAGATATAAAATAGGTACAGGTTCAAAACTAGAATGGAAGGATAATTATTAGGTTTAGAGCATTTTTCATAGTATAGAAGGCCTGGTTAAATGGATTATCCCAAGAACATGCATCAATGATAAATGAAAGTGCAAAAATAAATAAATCACAAAGAAAAGTAACCTCTCAAGGTAAAAACCACAAATGAGATAAGAATTTTAAAGTGAGAAAATGAACATATGAGAGAAAAACCTATGTGATCTTATAATAAGGCTTGTCACCAAAATATCCATAATTATAATTTAAAAACAAGAGAAATTTGAGAATAAGAGAGAGAGCTATGAGTTTATAGTGAGGAAATAAGAAGAGGAAGGCTCTTTTATAGAGATAGAGGAAAATAATGAAAGTTATAAGGAATCTTATGATTACGTTACAATCCTCTTTTATATATGCCACTTATGGCATAGTCCCTTAAAAATAGATTGAGGTGTGTGCCAAATGGGGGAAGGGGTTACTTATGCAAGTATCTCCCAAAACTTAAAGGATAAAAAAGAGGTGAGTGACACCTCATAGAATCTAGATTCATATGAATTTATAATTTACATAAATTAAAATTTCACACACACAAAAAGGGAACTTAGGATAAAATAAATTATCCTAAATAAAGGTTAATCCTAAAACTCCCCCTTAAACTTTATCTAGGGGTTTACAAATATATAAGAAGGTAAAAAACATTACTAACTCTCCCCCTTGACGAGAACTTCCTTCAATCCTACCATACTACAAAAGATACAAACTTTTCTTTACATAATGACTTAGTGAAAATATCAGTCATTTGTTCTTGAATAGGATAGAAAGAGAGAATAATTTGATTATCTTTAAGAATTTCACACTGAAAGTGATTTTGAATCTCAATGTGTTTGGACCTTACATAGAAAATCAATTTTTTTCTAAAGTAATAGCTCTTTGATTATTACCAAAAATTGGAGCAGCCAAAGGTTGGCCCAAATTTTAATATTTATACTCTATTTTCATGGATGATAAGGATACGATAGTCCAATTTCTACCATTCCATGAAATTGTACCAAAATCCAAACAAAAATAGCAACCAATTATGGATCTATGATCATTAGGATCACCAACCCAATTATAATCTAAATAACCTGCAAAAGAGAAATTATTATTTGAGGTATACTTGATGCCAATAGTTAAAGTACATTTAATATAATGAAAATTTATTTTAGCATCTTTAAAATGATTAGTTTAAGGTTTAGACATAAAATGAGAAACCAATCCAACAAAAAAGCAATATCAAGACAAGTATGAGTAAGACAATTCAAATTGACAACTAATTATCTATAGAGAGTTGGATCAATAATTTTAATTTATAAGTCATTAAGTAAGTTTAAACCAAGTTCACAAGGGGTAGAAATAGGTTTACAATCTAACATATTTAACTAAGATAATAATTAATATGCATATTTAGATTTATAAATAGAAATGTTATCTTTTTTTTACCAAACTTGAATGCCTAAAAAATAAAGGAAGAGACCCAAATTAGTCATTTCAAAGGTATTATTCAAAGTATTTTTAATGCAAGAAACCATAGAACTATTAATACCAGTTATGATTAAGTCATAAAGATACAAAACAATGATCACTATGTTATTTAGAGTGTTTTTGACAAAAATATTAGGATCATTAGAACTACAAGTAAATCCTTGAGCTATAAAAAATAGATGGATTTTAGAGTACCATTCTCTAGAAGATTATTTTAAACCATAAATAGATTTGTTTAACTTGAAAACAAGATTTTTATTGCCTTTATTAATAAAATTAGGGGGTTGAGACATGTAAATTTATTCATGTAAATCATTATTTAAGAAATCACTCTTAACATTCATTTGATAAACAAGCCAATGCATGTGAGTAGATAAATATAAAACAACTTTAACTATAGGAATCTTAGCAACAGGTGTAAAATTTTCATTATAGTCAATTCCTTCAATTTGAAATCATATTGCTAGGGTTTTTTTCAAATTGAAGGAATTGACTATAATGAAATTGATGTAGATCTTAATTATACTCGTAGAAATAGGTGGAAATTTTATAATTATGCTTTTATGTCTAAAATTTTGAATAATAATGATCTTATGACACTAAAATAAACTCAAGATCACCCTCATTGGGAAAAACAATGCATGATGAATACAACCCTTTGATTTCAAATAACACTTGGGACTTAGTCCCTCTCCCTAAAGGACATCATTTGGTTAGTTGTCAATTCCTTAAATTTGTTAGAACTTAGTTTTAAATAACCATTTATAACTAACCAAATGATGTCCTTTAGGGAAAGGGACTAAGTCCCAAGTGTTATTTGAAATCAAAGAGTCGTATTCATCATGCATTACTTTTTCTCATTGAGGGTGATCTTAAGTTTGCTTTAGTGTCTTAGGATCATTATTATTCATAATTTTAGACATAAAAGCATGATTATAAAATTTTCAGCTATTTCTATGAGTATCATTAAGATCTACATCAATTACATAATCTTTTATAGTAGCCTTGGCCCACTTAGGTATAGATTTAGGTGGATCAAGACTAGAAGAAGGAGAAAGAATTTTAGGAACAACATCATTATCCATCACATCATTATGATCATCACTTGATTTAAAAGGAAAAGAAATAAAAATTATATCAAGAGAATCTAAATTGGAAGAACAATCAAGTACACTAATTTTATCAATTCTAACATACCTTTTAATCTTAATTTTGTTAGTTTGAGGATCATACACCCTATAAACTTTAGATGATTCATCATAACCAACAGAGATAAAAGTGTTTGATTTAGAATCTTTCTTTTTTTTATGGAATTATGAATAAATACATCACAACTAAAAATACATAAATGTTTTAAATTAGGTTTCCTACCACTCTAAATTTGTTCAGGGGTAATATTTAAAAAAAAAAATAGTGGTAGTCCTATTAATTAGATAGATAACAAATACATAAATTCAGCCCAAAATTTATAATGCATATTTTTAGCTTGCAACATACACCTAGTCATTTCAGTGATAATCCCATGTTTACATTCAGCAACACCATTTTACTCAGAGATGTAAGAAATAATTTTCTCATGTTTAATACCAAGTTGCTTATAGTATACAATAAAATCATTGTTAAATATTTAGTTTCATTTTTAGTTCTTAATATGCAAAAAGAATAATGAGATTTTTTTTTAACAAAGACATGAAACTCAATAAAAGTGTTTAAAACTTGATCCTTAGTTTTTAAAAAATAAATATAAAATATTATAGTGAAATCATCAAAAAAAATTAAATCATGATTTGCACCATTAATATAAGGAGTTTGAATAGGGCCTAAGAGATCACTATGAACTAAATGAAGTTTTTCATTAACACATCAAATTGATTCTTAGAAAAAGATTTTTTATGAATTTTACCAGCCATACAACCACTACAAATAGAATTAGTGGGAAGAATTTTAGGCAAACTATGAACCATATTAAGTTTATTTATAAGTATAATACTTTGTTAATTAATATGTCTTAGTCTTTTATGCCACAAGTTAGCATCATTAGAAGAAATCAAAGAATGAGAAAAAGAAAGGAAAAAGAGAGTCCAGCAAACTTGAACAAATTAACATTTTCTAAAAATACAGTAGCAACTACTTAAAAATCTTGTTTGGTAGATTTAACATAGCATGTGTCATTAAATAATTATGTTTTACAGTCATGTTTGTATAATTGAGGAATAGAAAGCAAATTCAATTTTAAATTGAAAATAAGCAAGACATAATAAAATTCACCATTATAAATTTTAATAATTTTTATGGCTTCAACATTTCAAGAAACATGATTTACAAGACTTAAATAATTATTAGAAATATCTTGTTTCAAATAAGTAAACAAATTAATATTAGATGTCATATTTTGAATAGCACCAAAATCAATAATCCATTCAAAAGGAGAAGCATGTAAATCATAAGTAAAAGTAACTCTGATATTATACTTCTATTTAGATTGATTCATATTGTTACTATTGCTAATATTGTCTTTGATCTTAAGCTTTCCATTTTTAATATCATGTTTCTTCTTTAAGTAGTGATTTTCATAATGATTTTTTTTATCAAAATAATTATGCTCTAACTTTTTCTTACGTTTTGAATTAAATTTTTTAATTTTTTTTTCATGTGTACTATTGGATTTAACATGTTATTTTTCATTCTTGTATTTGTGTTTAGAAATAAAAGCACATTCATTAGTTTTAAAACTACCAAATTGAATTAACTTTTGTTCTTCTTGACGCAATAAAGTACAAAATAAATCAAACATCAATTGAGTAAATAAAGTAGGAAAAGATAGTTTTAAATAAATATTAGTAATAAACTATTGAAAAGCTTGAGGCAAATATTTTTTAACAATAATATGAATTAAATTTAAATATAAAAATTTAACACTTAAACTAGTGATCTGAGAATTCAAAGAGTGAAATTCAATCAAAAAATCACCCATAGTTTTGAAGTCATTGTACTTTAAATTAGTCAGTTGATTTTGAATTTGAGTTTTATGAGATTCATTCACAATGACATAAACATATTTAAGCTTATACCATATAGTGGATCTAATAATATAACCATAAATATGCACATGTAATTCGAGGGTCATGGCCATACCAATCAATCTTAAGGCCTCATCATTTTTGCTTGATATTTTTTTGGACTTCAACAATTGTTATCTTTTCATCAAATTTTGAGTCTGTGTCATATACTACTTGTACCAAGTGTTTAAAAGTGAATATGTACTACATATTCAATTTTAATAAATGGTAATTTGTGGATGTGAGTTTAAATTTAGGTAATAATTGAGTCATTTTGTCGTGAAAGCTCACCCAATACCCAGAAAGTGAAAAAACAAGACAAAATTACTTAAAACAAAAAAGGCACAAAGGAGGGACAAGAATGTCAAACAATGAAACTTAGCCAAATTACAAAATAAATATCAATGAATAAATGAGATCCAAAAAATGATTAAGAATTGCACAAAATTTAGCAACAACAAGATGGATAAGAATCTTCCAAGTCGAAATGGAAAAGATAATTACAATGATTTTAGAAGCTTTTGTTGAGAATAAAATTAAGAAAAAAAGAATTAATATTTTTTTAAATTATAAGCCCACACCAAAACAATTAATAATTTAAAATATTTGAACAGATTAAAAAAAATGTGTTTAACATACAATAGTGTCGACTTTTTGTTTTTGAAAAAAAAATGAATAAAATCTCACAAATCCCAATAAAAGTTATGATTGTTTTTTTATGGAAAATAAGTTTTGATTTAATATATAAATATCACTTTATTTATTGATTTTGAAGATGAGTGTTATTGAAAATAAATAAAGTTACACCAAAAAGATAATGAAAAGGAGAGAAAAGCTTTGTTTTTTTTAAATCAATATACAAAATCATGCTAAAAAATAAATTAATTATTTGTATTGTAAAAACTTAATAACTCATGAAAGTCAATATGAAAAGAAATAAGATATTTAATTTTTTTTAATAACACAAGATAGTCATTATATCAAATGCTAAATTTAGCATGAAAGGGCAAAAATGACACTATCCTTGACACAAGGATGTAGCTGTAAGGAGAGAGTCAGGAAAAAAGATAGAAAGAAAGAGGATGCAGGAAAAGAAAGAGCTTACAAGAGGAAGAGTGACTCACATAATCTTAGAATAATGGAGAAAGACTCAAGTAAGGACCAGCCTAAAGCTAAAAAAGACAACAAATTACAGGTTCAATACAAAAGCCAAACTAAGGTGATGAAGAAGGAAAGTGACTAAGTCAACATAAATGGGAAAGAAAAGAAGTTGAAGGAAGAATAAATATGCCACCCAATAGAGGTGTCATAGGTTCATCTAAAAGGAGGATGCTAAGGGTGGAACAAACAATATAAGTATAATGATCTATATCTACTATAGATTAAAAAACTTAGATTTAAAGGAGAGAATAAAAAATAAATACATTAAAAGAGTGGATGAGTTACTTTGTTTTTGTTTTTTTTTTTGTTTCTGGAAAACAAATTCTATTAAATATTATTGAAAGAGCATAAAATAAGATCCTTAGAATTAAAATAATAAAAATATGAGATAAATATTTCTACAAAAAAATTAAAGAATAATAGTGGTAAAAGAAATACTGAACAAAAAGTTAGAGCAAGAATTAAACTTAAATTAATCATTTTTTTGCTTGCCTGTATTAGCTTAAAAAAATAAAAGAGAAACACATACATTGAGGGCCTCTCAAAAATAGATAAAGAGTTGAAAAAGTTCCTTGGGAGCAACCTGCAACAACTAGTTAAAGACAAAAAACTTCAAGCAAAAAAATTGAGAGGAAAATGGATTTAAATAAAGAGCAAGGGTGGATCCTTTGCAAAAAAAATCTAAAATATCTCTCAAAAATTGCACACTTATAAGAAAAAACTTTCAAGAAGATGAACTTAGATCTAATACCATGAAGAGATTATACCAAAGACATTCATCAATGATAAATTAAAGTACATAAATAAAAAAATCACAAAGCAAAGTTACCTCTCAAGGTGTAAACCACAGATGAGACAAGAATTTTAAAGTGGGAAACTAAAAGTATTAGAAAAAAATCCATGTGATCTTATAATAAGGCTTGTCACAAAAATCTTCAAAATTATAATTTAGCAACAAGAGCAATTTGAGAAGAAGAGAGTTATGAGTTTATAGTGAGGAAATGAGGAGAGAAAAGCTCTTATATATATATATATATATATATATATATATATATATATATATGGGAGTTACAAAGAATCTCATGATTACCTTAAAAAACTTTCTTTGTGTGTGCCACTTATGGCCTTGTCCCTTGGAAAGTGAAGGGAGGTGTTTGCCAAGTGAGGGAAGGGATTACTTATGCAATTAACTCCTAAAATATAAAGGAGAACAAAAAGGTGAGTGAAACCTCATTGAATATTTATTTATGTAAACTTATAATTCACATAAATAAAAAAATTACACACAAAAAAAGTAACTTAGCATAAAATAAATTATCCTAAATAAAGGGTAATCTTAACATCATCCAAATAAAAATGGTCAAACTAATAGATAATCAATTTAGGTACAAGAGATAATGAATGTGAGACTTTTAGCAATAGGAGAGTTTTAGAACTGAAGGGTGCAACCATGATAGGTATTTTCTAAATGTACTAGACTAAGGTGCTATATAATTCAGATTTACTATCTACACCATGCTAAAATGAAGGCATCTTATCCAAAGGTTACAGTATTTATAGGTGTAAATATTATATAACTCCTATATTATTGAGTTATATTACTTTTTTACAAATATATTTCTAACATAAATATCTTACATTGTGTGTATAGATATGTTATTTTATAGGGTATGCTCACATTACATATGCATAGTGTAGACTATCTTTCTAGTTCTAATCTCTATATATGTTATTTTTTTATGCATATTATATTAGACTTTTCTTGTCTATTGTGTACAGCCCTTGGCCCTTATGTAAAATTTTTACTGATCATCTCTTTGAGATCATTGTTTGGTATGTATGACATTTGAACATGTCTTTTATTTGTGGCTTTTGGCCCTTTGTTTTATTGAAAATTTGAACTTGTCCATTGTGTGTGGCCCTTGCTCTTGTTTTTACAACCTTTACTTATGTGACATTTGAACATGTCCCTTGTATGTCATCCTTGTCCTTATTTTATTACTTTGCATTTTTATGTTTGTGCTTGTTGAGATTATTGAGTTTGATGAGTGCCATGATCCATATCATGCACTAGTTGTTGTTTATACTTTTATTATAAGTTATTACTATGAGATTCTTTGATATATTTCTATAGGTCTTACCTCATATATTAGATACATGATTTTAATAGTACATATATTAGTTTGTTGACATACTTTTCACATATGCTACAATTTTTAATGATTGCATTTTGATACGCATGATACAGTTAACTTTTATTATAAGATAAGTGAATTTCAAGATACGCATTCCCTCACCTCAAAAGGGGGGAATTTCAATGAGGTTTTTATACATAAGATAAGCCTTCATGATCAAAATTCAAATTTAGATACAAAATACATTTTTCAAGATGGTTCAAAATTTAGTTATTGGTATAGATTATGGGGGAATATGCATACGCACTCACATTAAAGGAACAAAGTGTAGATTCATGTAATTTTAGGTGAATGATATAGATTCATGCACAAGCTTCAAACAAAATTTACCAATTTGCATCTACATTCAGTTATAAATTCTACATTTATCATTTGGGGTATGATACAAATTCATGTTATGTTTTCAATACTATTTTTTATTTATGTCCATGGTAAGAGCATGGATGTACTCCATTCTATTTTTATCATGTATTCAAGAATTAATGAGAAAAATGACAACTAGATCTATGATCTATTTGCAGTGATTGACTAAATTAAAGTATATAATGCATAACTTAGAGGTTTAGTGCCCTCTAATAATATATCCTATGAATCCATTGTTGATTCCAAACCATTTTTGTCTCAGGGTTAAAAATACCAAAATTGTAAATTAAGTTTTGTGTATCCCTCAATGGGTTCTATTTTTTATCCAGGTTTAATTCAAATTGGGGCTTGATTGATCTCAATCCACCATTGATCTAATTAAGGATCCATATCTCTCTAAATGCTTCATGGAAAGCACCAATTCTCTACAACTTCAAGGAAACATCATATTCAATAAAATTTACAATAGAAATATTGGTTTCACACATACAAGTGTACTTCCTTTCTTTTTTAAATCTTTTTAAATTTAAGTTACATTTCAATTTTCAATATCACATATGGACATTAACTATTTCTATATAATTGTAGGATTCATCATGGATCACCTTGCATGATTGGATATTTCTCCCAAAAGAAAGTGTGTTATACACACACAAGTATATATTTCCTTTTACTATGGTAATTTAATTTATATACTAAAACAAGGAAAATGTAGTCACTCAAAAAGAATTATGAATACTTGATAATGTTAATTTTATCCCAATTTCACTTTAATTGACATGAGCACTTAATCTATACCTATTTTTTTCATCTCACTCTATCCTAATTACATAGACAAACATATCCCTTTATAATTTGTCAGTCTTGATCCCTACGGGTCAATCCTGACCTTCACCCTTATTAATATCTAGTTTTCAAATTTATAACCTTCCTTATAGGTTGGTTCATAATTTTAGGTTAGGTGGAATGAGGTTTTACATATGTTTATTGTTATAAAGGCACATATAAGTCACATATTCTACTTGGAAATCACTCAGAAATATCAATATTTAGGCATATTTGCACTATTTCATACTGAGCAAAATTTCCTTATTCTTTTGAAATCTAATTCTAATATTTTTATGTAATAGTTATCTAGGTTTTTAGTTTGTTTTATTCAATTTAAGTAAAGTATTATCAAGTATTAAATCCATCTCTAGATGAATTCATGTAACAAAAGGATCATATTTGAAAATAGTGGGAGAACTACATGGCTTGACTTACCTATTTCAAATATTGTATATAAAGGTAGTGATCAATAATCATATGGGTTATTGGGTTTAACTCAACCCATTATATTCCCCCTCTCTCTTTTTAGGTATTTCATCTATTACAAGCCCTATTAGGGTTTTGAATTTTAAGATTTTATTTTTAGGTCATATGTGTGTATTCAAAGGTTAGTGTTTTGCACACATACATGTTTTAATAAGACACATATTATTGTGCCTTGATTTTTTTGATATTTTTAGAGGACATTAGTTTTATTCAATCCTATCCCCTTCATTTTTTTTCACCTTAAGCAGTTACACTTTCAGTTTCAATTTTCATAGTCACAATTTGATCTATTTATCAGTTATAACCACTTTTTAAATTCACATAGTCAGATCATAGATAATAAACAACTATATTTTATTGTTTTTTATATTATTTATTCTTTCATTTGATTATTATTTATCTATTTCATTACTTTTATTTCATTTTACTAGTTATAATTTTTTATAGATTTCCCTATCTTTCTACTAATTTTATCTTAAATAGATTTAATTGCCATATTAATTCAAAATTATGATAAAAAAAACTTATTACATAATAGAACTACCATGGTGGTTTGTGCAACCTCCTTGATAGTTTGAACAACCACCACTGTAGTTTCATATTTTTTTAGTGTTTTTGCATGCCACATCGATGGTTTTAAAACTTTTACTCTACTCAAAGCAACGATTTCTTGACCATTATTCCAACAACCAATTCAACCCAGGGGACACATGCTTTAAAGTGTTTTCATTTATTTGTTTCTCTAATTAATATATTTCCTTCCATATATTCTCTCCCAATAAACTCCCATTACCCTAATTAACTTCCACTACTCTTTATTTACAAATATACTTGTTTCTATAAAAAAAATTGAAAATAAAAAATCAAGAATAGATAACTAGAAGTCTTCTAGTTTTGAAAACTAGCCACAAAAAACTACATTTTCCATTCAACCTATTTCTTTGAATCTCAATTCTTATTATTGTGCATCCCATGTATACTGAGTTAAATAGCCCTAGATCAAAATTAAAAACTACATGGAGGTGCAACCTAATGATTGAAGTTTCACAACCAATAGCATACTCCTGATTTGTCATCTACACTTGATAGGTTGGAGGTTTTTAATTTAGATTTCCTTTTTCTATATTAGAAATTTTTTAAATTTAAAATTGTTTAGAATATTAAATTAAAACATAAAACATTTCATAAGAATTTTATCAATTATTAAAACTTTTCATTGGCTCACCATTTTCAACACTGATGGACTATATAAGTCTCAGGGAATATGTTTTCATATATTCACCCCTACATCTTACATTCTACATATGATTTCATATACTTAATCTATTTTTTTTGGGTGTATGTTTTGTGTTTTCTTTCCTTCAAACTTACATAATTTCTATTTTCTATAATTTTAATTTCTTCACAACTTTTTTGCATTTGCAAATTTCTATGGAGATTTTTCCTCTAATCTTCTTGTGCAAAGGTGATCTTCCTATAATTGGCTCTATTTCTTCTTTATAACTGTAAATCCTCTTTGAATAAATAGTTATTTCTTATTTTTGTTAATAAATAGATAAAATAAATTTATGTGTGAGTTTTTCATGTAGTATTAAATTTTCCTAATAACCATTTTCATTACCTTCTTGTTGTAGGCATTTTATTTCCTTATCTTTAGCCATCCACAAACATAAAGATTTAAATTTTATTTTTTTACACACAAACTATTTACCCATATCAACCCATTCTTATAGGTCATTCTTTATATTAGTCTTAATTTGGATTAATGAGTAAGATTAATCTAATTAAGATATAAATTTGAAAGAGAATTAAAACTTTAATATATGGCATTCACATATATAATCTGAATGTAAATATTTGACAATTGACTCTTTTATTTGATTAGGGCATGTGTTAAATATGTAAATTACTAAATAGATCATGATACTTCACTTTTTTAGTTAATTGATTGAATGTGATTGTATTATATAAATGGATAATAGGGTTAAACACATTTATGGTCTACTTAGTTTAGAAACTAATTTGCTTCTAATGTTAGGTCAATTTCATGGATCTGGGTTAGTATCCTAGATCAATATTAACTTATTAGCTGGAACTAATCTGTATAGAAGTGTAGCATAGTAATTATAAAATCACCTTGACTTTATTTATTTTCTCTATGTTTATGATCTCAAACTTAATCATGTACACAAATCAAAAAATCAACCTCATTTTCCTTGAAACCCTAGATGTGCTTATGAGTGATAAAAACCTAAAAATTAGGGAATTGTAATGGGTTGATCTAATCTCAATCACCTCCACTTGGTGATTTACCACTGCCTACATATCCAATATTATAAAGAGGGAAATCAAGCTACATGTAGTTCTTACGCCTAGTATGATTATTCAATTGTGTTCTTTCACTATATGAATGCAAATAATGATTAGCTTTTGGTACTTAGAAATGCTTACTTTAACCTAGATTTTGAGTGATTTAGACTTGGCTTGTGACATATCCTAATGAGTAGTATGAAAATTAGTAATGATAGGGTAGATGTTTTCAATGTGCAATAGTGTATAAATGTGTAATAGTTAGATTTTATATGGATTTGAAATGAAGCCTTGATTTTTATATGTTTGGATATTTTTATATAATTCCACGTGCCAATAACACACTAGGTTAATGATTTGACCCTTAATATGGGTTTGATTTTAGAAAAGATTCATGTTTTGGATTGTGATGGTTCCAACCAATAATTTCATTACCAACTAGCACTAATGATCATAACTGGTAGAATTGATCCATGTAAATATAGACTATTCCAAGAGTCTATATATGTTTATGTAGGATATTTAGTAGGTGTAAAGTAGAAAATGAGGTTCCTTTATTTTTTTGATAGTATAATGTAAGGGTTGACTCATAAAATAGCATGAAGTATGAGAGGATGGTGAATTAGGATCCTAATTTATTTCTCAAGTCATGTGTGGAAAATGTATGTCAAGTTTGTCATTGTCAAGTATTAAATACCAGAGTTTTAATATCTATAAATTCTCCCCTTTTATTCTAGTAATAAAATTCCTAGAGTAAAAGGATAAAGTATATCTAAGTGTGTACATCATAGTTTCCTTTTTGAAAGGTAACTTTGATTGTGTAGTTTTAATCCATAAAAAACATAAAAAGATAACTAAGTAGTCAATGTCCATATGTGAAACCTAAAGTATGAAAATTGAAAGAGTAAGAGTTATAGTACACCTATATGTTGGTGCAAACCATGTTGCCTTCTTCGTTGTTAGATATGATGATTCCTCATTTAAACATTTGAGAGTTGGGGTGATCATGACACAAAATTGTATATCTATGTAGACTCTTGAGTTTGGAAGGAAATATATCCCAAACCTCAATGTATGTGAGTAAAATTACATAATTTACTAACCCAAATAGTTGTGTAAGAAAAATATGAAGATAACCATGTAGCCTGGTTCAACTCTAAAATAAAAAACTCTACAGTTAAATGATAGAATCAATCAAGAAAGGTTCTCTCACAAATTAATCAACCATTTCATATGTATTATAGATTCAAATCTAATGTTCTACTCTAGTCCTATCAAGTTTGATCCATATAAAATAAAAAATAAATCATGATGACAATGGCATGAACAATGTTCATGCCCCCATTATGTATGCAAGTTTTGATAAATGTATTATGGAATGACAAAAAAATCCATTCAACTATAACTGGTATATGTGCATGAACCAATATCATGCCACCTTATTTTTTATATTGAATTTGAAAATTTGTATTGCAATTGTAATGTGAATGTGTAACTTTGAAATTATGTTTATGTAAATTATTGTGGACATAACCCATGCATATGCACTAAGTGTGTATGATTTGTACATAAGTGTCTAAAATTTAATGTATATGCATAACATATTTCTATATAATATATATTAATATGATAATATCTATCATGTATCAAAAACACTATAAAATTTGAACCTAGTGAATCTTTAAAATATATAAAATGTATATTTTGCTTTGATTTTCTACTCATATAGGTGTATGTCTCTAATATAATCCCACTGTAATTCCCCCATTTTGAGATGAGTGATTTATCATTTAATTCTCTCATCTCAAAATAAGAATTAATTGTATCGTGTCATGTATAAATATATCATCATGGAATATCACTTGATCACATGGAGAATATGTCATCATAATAATGTATTTAACAATCAAGACATATATGTAACATATGGAATGCATGGCATGTGTGTGTCACATCTAGATAAGCATGTAGTATAAATGTAACTTAAGAATACTACACAATAATAGTGCATTATATAGATCATGGCACCCCTCAATGTCAACAAGATCAACAAACACAAAAAACTCAACAAGCTCAATATTTAGCTATCACAAATAGGCCAAAGGGCCATATATAAGGGATATAAATATGTGACCAAAATCAATGTTAAAAGTCATTCACAATGGATGTTGCAACAAGAAATTACAAAGACCACATGCAAATTAATCTAACATGTAAAGGGAGTATCATGTAAATGGAGTAAAAACATTAATGGATCATAGGACAAGTAACTAGTTTACACCATTTGTATGTATCAATGTCATATCATAATAAATGGCACATAATGTGTACTAAATGATAAATGAGTAACTAGAAAGGCATCTGTAAGAAATATATATGATTTAACATGGTAAAAATATTATAGAAATATATAACCTATAATATTGAAACCTATGGAACAAGATGCCCCATTGTGACCACTAGGTAAAGGGAAAACTAATATCTATGTGTATGTGTGTAAATTGTATGTCCTACATAACACTCAAACATCATGAAATGCATGTTTGTATGTAAATATTATTACATTCATAAAACATGTGATAAATAACATATGTAAAAAAGTGAACTATCCATTATGTCATGCTCAAGTCATGATTTTGGATTCTTTGAATATTTGAATGTATTTTAATTCTCTAATGATTTGATTTTTTTAATATTTGAAATTTTAAAATACTAGCCAATGATGTTATAAATGGGAAGACTAGGGGAGGTGACAATATCATGTGGTGGAAGGATACTCTATCATTGATGAGATGTATCAAGTATTAATGGGTTAGAATCTAATATCAAGGCATGTGGTGTATCATGTCTATCATGCTCAATTATCATGAAAGTCAGGGTATGATGAGTGACTCTAGAAGGTTGATGACTCTATGGTATTTGTCATGCAATAGGATATTATCTTATTTCCTTTTATCATTGTGGAACATGATGAACTATCTTTGATGCTAACTGAGTATGTGTTATCTATGATAGTTCCTTATGTGGTCTCTAAGTAACTCTCTGATGTGTGTAATAGTTGGTCCTATATGTTTATCCTAAATAGGTGTGTCAATAATCTCTAAGTACTAATCCTACATGTATGTACCATTTATCTCTAAATAATTCTCATGAATATGTGTCTGAACCAATTTTAGTGGTAGTGGTGGTGGAGGAAGATATTTCATTAACTATAGGGGATACCCATACCCTACTCTAGGGATTATAGCCACTATGTTGTAGTAGATGTACTTTAGGATTTGGTGTACTATGGATGGAGATGCATAAAGTATCTACATCCATGGGCATCCTAACAACATGTTGAAGACCCTACATCCATGGGCATCCTAATAACATATTGAAGACCCCATTACTCTAAAAAAATAGGAATAGCATGGATAATATGGTTGATCCTACTTGAAGAGGTAATACTATGTATCCTAATGTATTATGCCATTGTCCATACAATACCTTAATTATATTTATGGTATTTTCCAAATAATTTCATGAGTATCTAAGAGATTGGAGAAGTTCCATTGTGCAAACATTATTTCTTGATTTATTTTCAATCATAAAATTATATATATATATATATATATATATATATATATATATATATATTGTTCCTAAATGTAGGCATGTATTAATGATGCATGAAAATTGGATTCATCATCAATTATCTCACTATCATCAAATGTAATTATAGGCTATTGAAGTGAAATATTGATAATTTTACCAATTATAGTATCTAGTGGATGATCATTTTTCTACAATGGAGGATGCATGCTATGTCTTTGTTGTACTTTCAAATTATCACTACCCTTTGTTGACTCATTTTTAGGGAAAGGATTACTAAAAATATTCAATTTTTGGTTTTCATTGTGCTTTGGTAAGATTACTTTATAGGAGTGCTCAAATTAATAATGTTGTCATTGAGACCCTGTATTTTGTGTCTTAGCTTGATACATTTGTTTGTTGAATGCCCTACAGTCTGATGATACTAAAGATATCATTTTCCCTCATATTTCCTTGATCTAGGACTATTTGGAGCAATATCTTGAGGAGTAAGGAGTGTGATAAGGCTACACTCTAGCAATTTCTTTAGAAGCACATGGGGAGATGATGATAATTGTGAAAATTACCTCTTTGGTGGAGTTGTCTATTTTAATTGGTTTATAGTTTATGATATTACATTGATTGTAGCATTTTCCTCATTTTTTATATCACTTTTTTTGATCTTATAATTTATTTTTATTTGAAAATTCATTGTTTAATTAATCATAGGAACTAATGTATACTTAAGTTTGTTCAAATAATTTATCTTGACATCTTGGTTCCTCATTGTATGGCATAACTCAGAAAATGATTTGAATCTCTTGAATATGATTTATTCATGGAGTTGTGGTAGAAAATTTTTATTGAAATTATCTTTCAATTCATTATCGGCCATAACATTGGTCATATTGGCTAGCATGGTTGTATTTAATCACATAGTTAATGATTGGTTCATTGTATATTTATTTTAACATAGTTATTTGTGCATGGGATAAATTATCAATAATGTTGATGGTAAAGTGTGATAATAATTGGTTATCCAAGGGGTTAAATACTATTACAGATTGATGAGGGATATCATAAAACCATCTCAATGTGTAGTATTTAAGACTCCTTGTAAATAATTTGGTCAAAAGCTTATCATTATATGTATATTCCAAGAATACTACATGGAATGATCTACTTGATGTTCAAATAATATTTACCATCATATAATGGGAGATTGGGAGATATGAATCTTGTAGATAAAGGGTATGTTACTATCTCCATAGATAATGGGTTATGGAGCAAGGCATGTGAATCCATAGTGTGGCTAGATATTTTGATGCACCTTATTTTAATTTCAACACCTTGGCTTGTAGAATTAAAAAATGTGGCTCAAGGGGATGTACATTATGTGAGGTTGGAAATTGAGTGTGTGTAGCCATCTTGGATTGGGTGAAGGTTATCAATGTAGGAATATGAATCAAAATCTATTGGAAGTCTTATGATGCCCTAATATTGTGGGTGGATGTCATATAGGTCATAGAAGGTGTGGGCATGGGAATGGTAATGGTAATAGTGATCTAAATACTTGATGTGGAGGCTTGAAATAAAATTTTCTACTCATTTCTTAAAATTTATAACATAGCATCTATCTGATGTTTATTCATATTAATATATTCAATGACTTGTTCATCTTCCAAGGAATTTTATTTGTCAATAGTAATCGTATTATTAGTCTCAATATTAATGATAATTAAATATGAATAGAATATTTTTTACAATCTATGTTAAGAAGAGAAAAATTAATCATGACATCCCTTTGGCATCTAGTGTGAAAGTGGGCATCTCATATTGGATATTACAACAATAGGTTTGGAGAAAGGATTGAAATTATTTGTTGGTATTATTAGCCTTATTAGTGAATTTGGATTTGATCTTAGTTACCCATTTATATAAATAATTGGTCCAAATAAAATGCTTTATTGATGTACAACAACATGAAAAAATAAAATTCATTAATTATGTTAACTAATAATGTTTATTCAACATGGTCATGATAAATATGTATTATTAGGGGGAAAATAGAAACCCTAATGTAAAATATGAAACTCTAGAAAGATAAAACCCTCAGGAAAACCTAAGGTTTTACATTATTTGATATGTTTATGGGTTCATCAATATGTTATACCCTAATTTGGATTAATGGGTAAAATTAATCTAATGCATATATAACTTTGAAATATAATTTAGAACATAAGATATGACATTCAAGTGTACAATCTAAATGTAAATAATTGCTAATTTATTATTCTAGTTTGATTAGGGAATGTGTTAAATATGAAAAGTAATAAATATTTCATGATACTTATATTTTTTTTGGTTTATTATTTGAATATGATTGTATTCTAGAAGTGGAAAATAGGGGTAAACACCCTTATGGTCTACCCGATTCTATTACATGTGTTGGGTCAGTTGTATATATTTGGGTCACTACTATAGGTCGATATTAACCTCATAGTGGAATTAAACTATGTTTAAGTGTGTTATAATTATTTTATGGTCACCTATGATTTTATTTATTTTCTCTATGTTTTTCATCCTAAACCCTGATGACATGCGTATATCTAGATATCAATGTCCTTTGCATTGAAACCCTATATCTGATTATGAAGGCTAGAAACCTAAAAACTAGGGGGAAAGTTTTATGGGTTTATTTAACATCAATCACCCTCACCTAATGAATGACCATTGCTTATGTATCCAAAACTCCAAGGATGGAAATCAATCTAAATGTAGTTCTCCCACCTAGTGTGATTGTATAATTATGCTCCTTTGCTAAATGAATGAAACTAATGATTGGCTTTTGTCATTTTAAAGTTCTTATTTTGAATTGAATTTTGATTATTTTAGACTCTGATTGTGACTACTCCTATTGAGTAGTATGTAAATTAGGAAGAATAGGGTAGATTTACTTAATGTGCAATAATGTATAGATGTGTAATAGATAGATGCCAAATGGATTTGAAATGAAACCTTGATTTTTTTATTAATGGATCCTTGTTAATAATTCCTCATGTCACAAAAATGATAGCTTAATGGTATAACTTTAAATATGGTTTTTATTTTATAAAATAGTTATTGTTGGAAGCAGGATAGTTCTGACTAGCAATGTCATTACTGATTGGCAATAATGATCATAACTGGTGGAATTGACCCATGTATAGGTGGACTATTCTAAGGGTATAAATATGTCTATATAGGATAATTATTAGGTGGAATATTTTGAGAGTTTAAATAATGAGTTTCTTGTAGGTTTTTTAAATCAAAATAGAAGGGTTGACTCATAAAATAGCATGCAAGTGTGAGAGGATGGAAAATTAGGACCATGTTTGATTACTCAAGTCATGTGTGGTAAATTTATGTCATGCTTATCATTATCAAGTAATGAAGATTAGATTTTAATATCTACATTGTATGCACACAAAATACTTACCAATATTATCCCATTATTTTTGCTATTCCCTTAATCCATGGCATGTCTAGGGATATGTGTGGTTGACTTATGGTTTACATACATATTATATTATCTTGTCACATTTATCTATATTATTAGTAAGGTCAGCCTATGGAATAACCATGGATAATTATAGTTTATATAAAAGGTAGTGGTTAGTATTTTATCATCATATTATAAATTCTTCTCTCATTGCATTTTTATGGAGGTTTCCCCCTTGAAGTGGTTCAATTATATTTATCAAACATTAAAATCTTCTGTCAATTATTATTATGGATCTATATATTTTGTTCTTATTTCTACAATATAATATTCTATTATGTAAATATATAAGTAATTTCATTATAATTGGTATCAGAGATTCAATTTGGGTAAGTTTTTATGCATCTTTTTAATTCAGATCTAGTGTTGTGCATCTTCTACAAGCTAAAGGATTAAAAAAACATAACTTGTGACCTAGGAAGAATTTAATTTTTTCATCATTTTAGTATTGTTTGAATTAATTTTTTGAAAAAAAAGAGTGGAAAATTTTTAACCTTATGTAAATTAGCAGTCATTGGATTTGTCTCTATGAGGTGACCGTAATGATAAATTCTATTAATAAACTTTTTGAGCCAAAAATTTTCACTTTTATGTACTTTAGCAGTCATTGGATTCACCTTGGTGAGATGATTACAATGGTCTCATCTATTGATACACTTTTTTTGGGCCAAAAACCCTCCTAGGGTTTGTGCATAACTATTTCTAACTCTCACATATGTGAGAAATAGAAATAAATTCATAAAACTCCTCACAAGGATGACATGGAGTCTATAAATTACTATTTGTATATGTAAAAGGTGGTTTAACAACTTTAGTTAGAGTTACATAGCATGGTGTAAAAAGATGATCTTGATGTAGTTAAAGGGGACAGCACATGTATGAGAAGGGACCTAAATGGCTTGTGAGATCAATTACAATAATTAACTAGGTAATTTTCTAAATTTACAACTCAATGTTTAGAAAATAACCCTCCACCACTTTAGTTTGGTTCTCCTCCAAACAATCACACTACCAATCTAGGTTTGAAGCCAATGTTACCAAAAGTGGACATGTGCAAGTTTGATGTTAATTATCCACTCACATGGACCACTCAAATTGAAAATTTATTTGATATACATCAAACTTCATGTTCATAAAAGGTGGTCATGTCCTTTTTGTATCTAGAACCTAATTAGTTCATTTGATATCGATGGTTGTATGCTCAAAATAAAAATAAGGTTCTCTTGGTTTCTTCACCTATATTTTTTGGGGAGTTACAACTCCACTATCATAACAATGTATTATAAAACTAATTTAGCTAAATAGCCAAACTATGCCAAACAGTGACGGTAAAGGATTATATTCATCAATTTTAGAATCTCTCTTTATGTGTGGTATACATCACTACAAAAAATATGATTGACCTATTTTTTGGTGGCCTCAATGATAGCATCCAATTGGAGGTTTACATGTTTAGTCTAAGTTCAGTATTTGAAACCATTCCCAAGGGCATCCATGACAAAGGAAAAATAGTAGATCAAATGAAGACCTTTCATTAATGTCTATGAATACACTTTCCCAACACCATCCCTTCTTCAGCCTATTAAATTGACCCCTCAACAATTTGAGGATAAGCATGTAAAAGGTTTGTGTTTTGGTTGTGACAAAAATGGAGAAAATGACATAGTTGTGTTAAAAATAAGTTGTTTTACATTGAAGGTGCCAATGAGGATTATGAATATGATAAGGCCTTAGGTGTAGGTTTGGACAAACCTAAGGATAAATCTAAATATTCTCAACCTATTATATCCTATGATGCACTTTTAAGTATTAATACTCTTTAAAATCTTAAGGTGGTTGGTTTCCTTAAGAAATAGAATGTGACTATGTTGATTGAATCTAGGAGTATGCATAAATTCATCAATAATAAGATGTCTACTAGTTAGAATTGTTTCATTTACCCAGTTACATAATTTTAGGTCATGATTGTAGATGGTGGTATATGTCAACTATTTAATAAAATGCCATAGTATTAAGCTTGCTATGGGAGATTACCTATTAGATTATTCTATTTTTTAATTCCCATAGAAGGGGCTAACATTATTCTAGGACTGCAATGGTTGACAACTTTGGTCAATATTGAGATGAATTTATAGGAACTATTCTTGCACTTTCATTTTTAAGGAAAGGCATTTGAACTATGTGGATTAAAGGCTAAATCTCCATAACTTGTTAGTTACCATTAGATGATGAAGATTCTTATAAAAGGTGATAAAATATTTTTGGAATGATTGTTTCCCATAGAGTTTTAACCAAGGACTCTATTTTTAGTGACATTCTAAAAGGACTTACACCAGATCATGCCATCAGACTACTTCCTAAACTTACATCACCAACATCAAATCCTATAGGCATCCCTATGCCTATAAAATTGAAATTAAAAATATGGTACATGAGATGTTTGAGGGGGAATCATTCAATAGATCCAAAGTGAATATTCTTCCCTGATGGTTATGGTGCGGAAGAAGGATGACACTTGGAGGATATGCCCAAACTATAAAAAACTCAATAAGTACACCATCAAAGAAAAGTTTCCAATTATAGTAATTAATGATTTTGTAGATAAATTATAGGGTTTTGTTTATTTTTCCAAGTTAGATATTTACTCTAGATATCATTATATTTGAATCCACAAAGAGGACATACCTAAAAAATCTTTCAAAACTCATGAAGGCCATTATGAGTTTATGTTCATGTATTTTGGCCTCATAAATGCACCATCTACATTTAGATTTTTATAAATACTATTTTCAAGCCATTTTTGAGAAAGTTCATCTTGGTGTTTTTTATGACATTCTTATTTTCATCAAAAATTGGGAAGACCATTTGAAGCATGTAAAATAATTACTCTCAATTTTGGAACAACATCAACTTTATGCCAAACCTTCCAAATGTCCTTTTGAAATTCTATATATTATTTCAACTTTAGGTGATATTGTTTCACATGAAGTATTGAAATTTGATCCTTAAAATATCTAAGCAATGATGGAGTGGTAGGTTCCCAAGACCCTTAAGAACTATTAGGGATTTCTAGGGATAATTGGTTACTATCATACATTTATCAATAATTATGGTATCATCGTAGCCCCACTCACATATTTGTTGAAGAAAGACTATTTATATTGGAATGATATATCCACCAATGCATTTGAAGAGTTTAAAATGTCTATGTGCACCACTCTAATTTTAGCTACCCCTAATTTTTCTAAATTTTTGTTATGGAATGTCATGTATCATAATACGGCATGGGGGATGTACTCATGCAAAAATACAAATATCTTGCATTTGAGAATCATCAATTGAATGGAAATAATAGGATAAATCCAATCTATGAGAAAGATTTAATGGTTATTTTTCATGCAATCAGACAATGGATACCTTATCTAATGGATCATCACTTTCAAGTAAATATTGATCATGATAGCCTCAAATATTTTTTGGAATAATTATTTTATTTTGAAGAATAACAAAGTTAAGTGACTAAAATTTTAGGATATGATTTTGAAATAGTCTATAAGAAAGGAAAAGACAATGTGGTGGTAGATGCAATATCTTAGAGGGATGAATTAGTTGACGCATTATTATATACAATGACCATTTCGTAGGAAGATTGGTTAGAGAAAGCAAGATTAGAATGGGGTAATGGTAGTGATACCATGATTTGATTCAAAATCTTTATCAGGGTTATAGGGGATATGAAAATTCTATATGGAATGGGAATTCATTATGGTACAAAGATAGATTATACCTCTGTAATAATTCTCTCGTCAAACATAAAACCCTTTAGGAATTTTATGCATATCCAATAGGAGGTCACTCAAGATTTTTGAAAACATATCATAAAATTAATAAAGATTTATTTTTGAAAGTACTTAAGGTGTATGTCTATAAATATGTAGCTAAATTCATGGTATGTTAATATAAAAAAAGGTGAAACCATTAAGACCCCAGGTCTTTAACAGCATTTATCCATCCCTAGCTAGTGTTGGGAGGATATTTCCATGGATTTCATTACTAGGTTATAGTGTTCTAAAGGTAAAAATATTATCACGGTATTTTTGGATAGACTCATGAAGTATGCTTTTTTTTTCTTATCACAGCCATTTATTTTTAGTATAGTAATTTTTTATTTTCTCAATACAATTCATAAATTGCATGGTACTCCAAAGATCATTTTAAGTGATCAAGATCCCATATTTAGTACTAATTTTTAGACTAAATTATTTGAATTTTTAAGCATCCAATTGGATCATATCTCATACTATCATCCTCAATCTGACGGATAAATAGAGGTAGTCAACAAATTTATAGAAGGGTATCTATGTTTTGATTTTGACAAATACGATAAATGGGTTCATTAGATGCCACTTACTGAATGGTGGTATAATTTTTTTATTTCATATTTCATCCAAAATGTCTCCCTTTGTGGCCTTATATGTATATCAACCCCCATCCATCACCTTAACCTTGAAGATCCATCTCAAGGTTCGAGTTGTTGATGAACACATTCACCATCAATAAGAGGTACTCGCCAGTTTATGATAAAATTTAGCCATGGCACATAATTGAATGAAGTAGTAAGTGGATAAAAACTATAGTGAGTGGTATTTTTACATATTTGATTAGGTATTTGTATGATTAAATCCATATAATTAGATGTCTTTGAAGTAACAAAAAAATGATAATAATTTGTCTCCTAAGTATTATGGCCCTTATCAAATCTTGCAAAAAATTGTTAGTGTGGCCTACAAGCTAAAACTTCCCCAATACACTTGTATACATCCATTACTCCATGTATCTTACCTGAATAAGGTAATTGTACATGGATTTTATACTCAGCTAAGTTACCATAATTTGATGATTAAGGTAGGGTTATTTTGGAGCTTCAAGAGATACTTCAAACACACACTAAGAAATTACAAACTAAAGAGATTGAGTATTTTTGAAATGGAAGAATTAGCATTGTGAAGATGAAACATATGAGGATGAAGCATTCTTGTAGAAACATCTTAGGTTGTTTCAACATTGAGGACAATTTTCTTTTTAATGGGAGGGCATGCTACACCCTTAACCTATGGCATGTCTAGGGATATGTGTGGCCAACTTGTGGCTTACACACCTCTTATATTATTTTATCACATTTATCTATGTTCTTAGTAAGGTTGGCCTATAGAATAGCCATGGATAAGTAGAGTATATAAATGAGGTATTGGTTAGTATTTTATCATCATATTGTAAATTTTTCTCTCATTGAATTATTGTGGAGATTACCCCCTTAAAGTGGCTCAATTATATTTATCAAGCATTATGTTCTTATGTCAATTATTATTGTGGATATATATATATATTCTATTCTTATTTATGTGATATAATATTCTATTGTGTGAACATATAATTAATCTCATTACACTTGTAGGTCATTCATTATAGTAGTCTTTGCTTTATTCATTGTTCACAATAACACTCCTTTGTGTATTTTATTTATTTCTAACAATATACTAGATTCATTGTGTGCAAAATCTTTATCTAATTTTATTTCAATCCAATGCATAGATTTATATCAATTTAGATCATCTTATTATCTATAATTAAATTTGCATTCAATATTTATATTTTCATGTCTATTTAATTAGTTCATTTTAAACTATGCAATCCACATATATTTAAGACTATAAAAATACACAAAAATATAAAAAGCATTTAATCAGTTCATTTTCAGATTTACATTTACACTCATCTTATATTCTAGATTTATAAAATAAAATAAAAGCTTTTAAATACTTAACTTTTATCTATGCATTATTTATTCAATAAAAAGACAAAAAAATAATTAGTTGTTCATTTCTAGAATTGCACTTTATCAATCAGTTAGTTTATCATTGCATACATAAATATTAAAAAGACAAAAAAAGATATTTTTGTTTTCATTATTTTGTATATGATTAGGTAACTAAAGAATTGATAAATATTTTTATTAAATATAAATATTATTATATTTTTGATTGATTAGATTTTAATTATTTATTTATAATGAATGAGCTCTATTTATTTGTTCACTTTAATCTTTCATTTCTATTAACATTAATTAGAAACCCAAAAATACATTTAAAAATCAAATTTTAGGTTTTAATATAATCATCATCCATCACATTTGTTCCTACATCCTTGGATGGTTCTCCCAAATCAAGCACATCCACACAGGGTAGGAGTTTTTTGACAAATAGTCACCCCCATTCAAGTAGAAAACACACAAAGTGATATTGACTATGAGCTCTAACTAGAGGTATTAAACTCAATCCCATTCCCCCATATAGTGATGAGTCAGTTCAAGGCCTTAGATGAACAAACTATAATATTGTAATCCCAATTAGCTAGGAAAAATCATTCTTTATTTTGTCAAATAGTTAACCTTCATATCTGATTTTACCCTCCATCCTCAGGGCTAACCTCATCCCATTTATTCAATTTTTTGGATGGCATTTCCTAAACAAAACCAACCTAATTAACTCATAAAATTACCAAAGGTAATTTAACTTGAATTTCTTCCATTTAAAGAAAGAAATATTAATGAAAATATACACTATCTAATCCTCTTAAAGTTTAGACATTCTAGGGATCTCATTACTAGATAGATTGTTGCATTAATCACAAATTACAAAGCAAAAGAATAATATTGGTACATAAGAGCACACCCATATATGTGTATAGTTCATAATCTTGAAAAGGTATCCCAACCCATCAAACAATCTTGTCAAGTTAAATAATCCTAACCTATTTACCTCATTCAACCCATTTAGCTAGATCATTAGCCAAATTGATCCATCTTTCTTCCAATTATCTCATCTTGACCCTAAGAATTCAGGTATGTAAGATTAGTGCATTTATTTCTATACATATAGTATCCTAATACCTAAATATTATTCTCATATTTTTAGCATTGAGGTTGTCAGCATGCAAAAAATCCCATGGTATGAAAACATCATCAAATTTCTATAAAATTAGACTTACCCTCCTAATACTGACTCTAGTGACAGTAATGGCATTCAAAAGCAAGCCTTAAAATTTGTTCTTAAACATAACATCCTTTACTACCATATATTTGAGGGCATCATACTCTGATGTGTTTATAAATATGAGGTATCCCCTCTTCTTGATTAAGCATATATGGATATTTATAGAAGGTCATTTTAGTGGACACACTATAACTTACAAATGTCTACGCATGGTTTTTATTATCCAACGCATTAAATGGATGCCATCGCCTTTGCTAGGAAGTGTAATAATTTTTAATTACATAATGATTTTATTCATTATCTTTTAGTTTATCTTTAAATCCTTGAATATTTATGGTCATTCTCCATTTAGGGATTAGATCTCATTGACAAGTTGTCTCAATCGTAAGATGGACATGTTCCTATTATCACTACCATGAAGTACTTTACTAAGTGGTTAGAATTTATGCCCCTTTATAATGTTACTAGCATTACCATTTATAAATTTATTATTTAAATCATTCTTAGTTTATAAGTCCTAACACCATCATATCTGATAGTGGTGGGAATTCTAAGAACAAGGACATGAAATAACTTTGCTCAAATTTTAAAATTACACACAAATTTTCCACTTCTTATCATCCTCAATTCTATGGTCAATCCAAAATAACAAACAATAAATTTCATAAGACTATTAGATATTTTAGGACTAATTGGCACCTCAATTCTTATACTATCATTTGTGCTCATTTCATTAATATCCACATTTCCATAGGATATCTCCTTTCTCTCTAGTCTATAGTTTTGAAACCATCTTACCACTAGAAGTGGAGTTACCTTCATCATCAACTTCTCTTTATGTAATTATCCCTAATGAATAGATTATTGAATTATGCCTTCATACTTTAGGACTACTTAACAATAAATGGATGAGTGATTTGTTTCATAATCAACAACACAAAACTTGTATCACTAAATAACAAAACAAAAAATCAAAATTATAAAATTTGATGTATGATATTTAGTGTTAAAATTGGATTACATCCATGAAAAAAAGGTAAATATGAATAAAAGTGGTGGTTTCCTTACCTTTTCAAAGACATCCTTAGACCTAGAAAATATATATTTCAAATTAATAAAAAAAACATTTTCAAAGAGCCAACAAACACTTAGTTTTTGAAAACGTATTATGTTTAACATTTTTCCTTTTAAGTTTTCTTTTTTCCATGCTTTTCATATCTTGTACATCTCTCGAACTTGTTTATAGTTAGTTTATTTTCATTTAGGCTAATATTTATTATAATTTTTTCTCTTAATTTTTTATGGTGTAGCATAGTTCCATTTATCTACAACTTCAGGTTTTCTTATCATCTATCTTAGCATCACCTTTGGGATCCCTTTTCATTATTTTACACCCTCAATTTTTACATCTTATCACCTCTTTATTTTTTTCTTCAGTCTATTTTATATATTTTCACCTCTTTTATTTTCAATTTGTGAGTTGCATGGTAATACCTTAGAGAATACAACCATGTCATCCTCACAAACACCCATCCTCTACTCTATTCACCTCTAGGTTCTTTTACCACAACACTATCTTCACCTCAAGGTTTAATTTTAATTTATGCACCTATGGGTTTACCACTTTGTTTTATGCATCTTGGATTTTTAATTTTTGAGTTGCATCATAAAACCTTGGGCAATACAACCAAGATTTCCTCCCAAGTTCCCATCCTCATATTATTACCTATATTTCTCTCCCTCTCCCTACCTTAGCTAGGTGTTTTGTTAGAAATATAAGGCAATGGTTAAGAGTGATGTTTTGACACTTAGATTCAATTTACAGACACTAAAATCATGTATTAACACTTGATAATGTTATTTTTGACCTACCTTCACCATGCATGACTTATGCACATGTACATGCCTCTTATTCACCATTTTTTCAAATCCACCTACTTTTTATGATTGTAACCCTTTCATTTTGATGCCAATCACCCATAGGAACCTTGTAATTCACGTCAAACTAGATAAAAATCTTACTTAGACATATCCAAATCATCATATATGCATTCTTATCTATTGGATATTAACGTTAAGCTCAGATAGTTTTGTTGATGAAACTTACATGAGGGTAACATCACTGACCCTCACTGAGAAATGACTGTTTTTAAAACTTGTTTCCTAATATATCGATGGTGTGAGAAATTACCCAAATGGACTCATATAAATATAAATCAAACCCACACTTATTACACAACTGGAAATTTTCTATCAAGCCTCTATACACCATTACATATTGAGAAAATATATCATATTCCTCCCAAAGTATAAATTAGTCACTAAGAGTAGTCATCAACAAAATCTGAAATACACCAAGCCAAGTTAAGAGCAAATATTTTCAAGAGTCAAAATCTAGATTCTAGGTGCATTCATATATCAAAGAAGTATAATTACACATTCACATTAAGGGTAAGAACTACATGTGGCTTTCTTTCCCTCTCTAGAGTATCAAATACATAGGTAGCAGTCAATCATCAATGAGGGTGATTGGAGTTAGCTCATCCCATTACACTTCCCAAGTTTTAATAGATTTATACCCCTCACAATTGAACCTAGGGTTTCAAGGAAAAGGAGACTAATTTATAGAGTTACACACATATAAAGTCATCAATACCACACACATAGAGGTATTACAAGAAAGCATAATAGACTATACAATCACAGAGAGCCAAATCATCCCTGGATAGAAACATCAACCTCAATCACTAACTTTGATGAATCTTCCCTAACCTAATGTTACTGATCCTACATGTATAGACAATCATTTATGGATCTGAGAAACTCAACTGATAATTTCCAACCCTTTCCCATTATCAAAAGTTAATAGTCAATGAATCAAAAAATATAATAATCATGAGCACTTTAGTACTTTTCATATTTAACACATGTTACTTCTCAAATTTGATCTAGTAGTTTACATTCAAATTTATGCTTAATTATCTTACTTTATAATATGAATTACATTCAAGTCTATATATTAATTAGGGTTGTACAATCCAAATTAAGGTAAAAATATTGGTGAACCTGAATATTGATTGAATCATTCCAAACCCTAGGTCTTCCTCAAGGTTTTATTTTTCTAGGGTTTTTAGACTTATGCCATAGGGTTTAATTTTTCAAACCTAACTTCTAATTTTCCCTAATACTACACATACACATGGTTATAATGAATGAACATTTCTATTTTTTGACTCAAACCATGATTTTAATCATTTCACATTATTCTACTTTGATATATATAATTTGGATCAATGATATAATCAAATGGATCAAATATTTATACACTAAAAAGTTTGAAATTAATAATAAATAATCTCAAGTCTTCCTCAACTCATATTGTTTTAACATCCAATCTGAGTTGCCTGCTACCACCAAATAGAAATTGGCATGCATGACTCATTTTTCTCAACCTCTTCAAATTCCCATGAATCAATCCAATCAACCCAAAGGATATGACATAAATTATCAACTAAATAATGCCCATTCTAAGATTTATATCTTGAGTTATTAAAGATATCAACGATTTACAAGGATATATTATATGAATAATTATTTGATACAACTCTCCTTGATGACATACAACTTGCCTCTTTCTCTTCTATCATGAATACATTTAAGGATGTATAAAAAATCATCACATTTGGCTAATAATATTTACCCACACAATAAAATATAGAGCAAAATTTTCAACTATATATTCAGGTGAGAGTGTAAGATAAAGTAGTTAAACATGTATTGGTGGATAATGTGTATAGATTAAACATCTGTAACATTTATTTATTACAATAATTGGGAATCCATATGGATAATATCCATAAATCAGACCAAAGAATCAAAACATTTGACAACACTTTACACCAAGTACTTGGGTCAATATCATTAGATATACAAGTAGGCTGTGAAATTATACCTACTACATTTTAGGTTATGCCTAATCATATACATTACAACTTGATTTTGGGGTAATCTTGGATACATACCATAGAATCAATATCATCTACATTATACCAGTGTATCAAATTTATGTATGAAGAATATTCATACTCATTACCCCTAGATGATGATCCTTTTAGCTATTTCAAGATGATGCAATCTAGTAATAAGAATCAAGTGAAATATAATTCTATCATTCCCACATGATAACCCATTCTATTAATCATATGCGATGTGGGATATTCAGTAAGGTCAATGACACATAACCAATTATGGCACATTAATTCAAAATATAACATGAACCACAATCTAATATAGAGAAAAGTGAAATTATTCCAAATCTACCTTTGGTGGTGAACTCAAAAGAGTAATATGGCATGATCACAAATTATTATTATAGTGATGATGATGATACCTATATGGAAGAATACACAAATGATCTTTTACACAAGTTAAAATCGAGTCATTCAAATGAATACTTATCTCATACTTTGTTCACACATGTTAGCAATGGAGAATATCAAGATGATTCATGTATAATAAAAAGGGATAAATCATAAATTCCTACTCAAGCACAATAATATGGGGGCAAAGGAAAGGCAACAATGTCAGATCATCAATACATTAAAAATACAAGTAATAGTTTCACTATCATATCACCCCAGAATTCTCAAAGAAAACCCTTTTAAAATTCAAGTATGACTAGGGTACAAGGATAGTTATACAGTTTATAGTCATAAAGGTTGTGAGTGAAATTTAGAGGTGTTAGATACCGAATGACTAAAACCTTTACCTTTAAGATATACCAAGCATAATATTTTAAATGTTACTTGATCATAACTTGGTTAAATTACCATCTACTATACATCAAGCATTGTAACAGCTTTCACATAAGGAAGGAAAATCATTTTTTGACTACCATAAAAACATGGGACATGACACATATAATTATGAAAAACTACAAAATAAAATTCAAATATATAAAAGTGAAGGCATTATAAAGGTGATATAAGATCATTAAAAACAACTCCCAATGAAATCTAAAATGACACCATCTATAGTTAAAACAAGTAGAACTTATAAGTATCCATGGCATGAGGTATTAAGCAATACTTCATACATACAAGGTGACTATTAGGAACACATCTTTATTGATAGAGATAAATGGGAAACCATGTGTAGTATTATAGCTTTATGATAGTTGAGAAATGACATCAATGAATTACAACATAACACATATTTTAGAGTCCATCAAATATATTATTCTACTCATTGTTTGTGGACCAAAGGGTGTTGATACATACAAATGGGTCATTCCTCCTACTCATCGGGTGACATTTGAATTAGGACATATATGGTTACAATAGATGGGGGTTGTACTAAATACAATAAATTGATACATTTCCTTCTTACATAAATTAAATATGATCAGGATAAAACACGATGGTAATGATACCCACAAAGAGAAAAAAAAATTAAAGATAGCTACAAGTAAAAAATATGAAAAATAAAATATGGTAGAACAAACATCAAGGCACCTACATAATATCAAGGACAATCCATGAGATACTAACTTCAATATTAGAAAGGATGACTTCTTGATCAATTTATGAGCATTAATTTCAATATAATTCAAAAAATAAAATAAAACATTCAAAATATAAAAACATTCATATATTTATAAAAATAAAAAATCATGACCTATGAATGACATGATTACTAGATTACACTATTTACATATATTATTCATCACATGTTTGTTAGATGGCATATATTTTTTCATACACACATGCATTTCATAATTTATGAGTGTGATGTAGGACATATAGATCATACATGGACACATAGATGTTAGAATCTCCTATACCTAGTGGCTATACCAATGTTGGGGGCATATTACTCCACAATTCACATTATTGCAAGTTATATATTTATATAACCTTTTACCATGTTGAGCTATATAGACTACTTACACATGTCTTGCTAGTTACTCATATATTACATAGTGCTAAATGGATGTGTTAATTTACTATAATGTGGCATTGATATACATGGATAGTATAAATTTGTAATTAAGTTACTTAGATTATTTATAATATATATCATACAATTAAGATAAAAATGAATAGATCTAAAACAATAATTGGTGAAAGAGCTGAATACTTGAATGTTACGACTGAGCCACTTCGAGGGAGAAACCTCCATAATAATGTAATAATAACATATTTCACAATGTGATGATAAAAGATTAACCACTACCTCCTATATATACTCTATTTAGCCAAGGTTATTTCATAGGCTGACCATTCTAAGAACATAGAGAAATATAACAAGATAATATGAAGGTGTAAACCAGAAGTCAGCCACACATATCCCTAACACGCATCGTAGGTTAAGGACATAACATGCCCCTCCCCTTACAAAAATGTTGTCCTTAATATTTAATTAAATTAGGATATTATTTCAGGAACACTTCATCCTCTCATGTTACATCTTCAGAATGCAGGTTATTTCATTTTATTAAATACTCCTTAACGGATCTAGTCTGTAGTTGCTTAGTACACATGTAAAGGATCTCTTCATGCTCTAGAATGACTTGGCCTTCTTCATCTAATTCAGGTAATTCAATCTGAGTGGAACTCTATGTCTAATTAACTTATTCAAGTAAGATACATGGAATATTATATGTATGCGATTGGATGGAGGTAAATCTAGCTTGTAAGCCATGCTACCAATTTTCTACAAGATTTGATAAGGGCCATAATACTTAGGTGACAACTTGTTATCATTTTTATGTTGCTATAGATACATCTTCTTATATGGCTATAAATTCACAAAGACCCAATCACCTGTGTCAAAATGCCACCCATTATGATCTTGATATGTTTGTTACTTGATTCTATTTTGTGCCACTGCTAAGTTCTCTCACAAACTGACTAACACCTCCTATTAATGATGAATGTGTTCCTCAACAAATCAAACCTTAGGATGCACTGTCAAAGTTAAAGTGGTGGATAGGGGGTGATACCCATATAACTCCACAAAGGGAAACATATTGGAAGAAGTGTGAAAATAAGTGTTAAACCACCATCCAACAAGTGGCAACAAATGAACCCATTTACCTTGTTTGTCAAAAACAAAACAACAAAGATACCCTTCTAGGCATTTGTTGGTTGCCTCTATTTTTCCATCAGATTAAGGATGATAGGAAAAGATATGATCAAATTGGGTACCCAAACATGCAAATAATTCAATCCAAAAAGTTACTAGTAAATATGGGATCTCGGTCACTTACAAAAAACTTTTGAGTACCATGTAATTTTTGAACTAAATTGAGAAAATCAAAAGCTACTGTACTATCAAAAAATGGCTATGATAAGGAACAAAAATGAGCAAACTTGGTGAGTTGATCCAAAACCACCATGATAAAAAAATTTACCCTCAAACCATGGTAACCCTATAATGAAAGCCATGGAAGCCTCCCCCCAATGCTGGATAGCGATGGATAAAGACTGCAAAAGACTTGGGGTCTTAATAGTTTCACCTTTGTTTTGTTAACATACCATGCATTCAGCCACATATTTTTTGACATCCCCCTTGAGTCCTTCCCAAAATAAATCCTACTTGATTCAATGATATATTCTCAAAAATTCAGAGTGACCTCCAAGTTGAGAGGCATGAAGTTCTTGAAGAATTTTATGTTTGAGGAGAGAATGCTTATAAAGGTATAATCTATATTTATACCATAATGTGTTCCCCTTCCATGTAAATTTTTCATATTCATCATAACCCTAATGAATATTTTGAATCAAATCCTTGGTAGTACTATCATTCTCCCATTCAAATCTTGCTTCCTCTAGCCAATCTTTAATCCACATGGTCATGGTGCATAACAATGCCTCCACTAATTCATCCCATTTAGAGAGGGCATATATCAACACATTCTCTTTTCCTTTATTATAAACTATTTAAAAATCATATCCTAGCATTTTAGTCAGTTATTTTTGTTTTTCTTCAGATGATAATCGTTGTTCTAAAAAATAATTTAGGCTATTATGATCAGTCTTTACCTAAAAGTGATGACCCATCAGATAAGGTCTCTATTGTTTCACTGTATATAGAATAGCCATCATATCTTTCTCATAGATTGGTTTAGTCTATTTTTTCCCTTCAATTGGCAACTTTCAAATTTTAGTGGTCTGCTTTCTTGCATGAGAACATCCCCCATGCCATATATATTGATGCATCATACTCAACAATAAAAGTTTTTGAAAAATCAAGAGTAATCAAAATTGGAGTTATGCACATAGTCATTTTAAATTATTCAAACACCTTAGTAGTTGAATCAGTCCACTGAAAGGAGTCTTTCTTCAAAAAAGAGGTGAGTGGGGCTGCAATGCTACCATAATTTTTAACAAACCTACGATAGTAACTAGTTAACCCCAGAAATCTTCAAAAGTTCTTGAGGGTATTATGAACCTACCACTCCATTATTGCTTGGATTTTTTTAGGATCAACTTTCACTCCTTCATGTAACACAATATGACCCAATTAATCCACCTCTTAGACACCAAAATCACATTCGAAAGGTTTGGCATAAAGTTGATGTTGTTCTAGAATTAAAAGTACTTGTTTCACATGCTTCAAATGGTCTTTCCAATTTTTACTGTAGATGAGGATATTATCAAAAAACACTAATACAAATTTTCTCAAAAATGATCTAAAAATAGTATTCATCAAAATCTAAAATGTAGATGGTGCATTTGTGAGGCCAAAAGGCATAACCATAAATTCATAATGGCCTTCATGAGTTTTGAAAGTTGATTTAGGTATGTCCTCATCATGAATATGAATCTAATGATACCTAGAGTGAATGTATAACTTGGTAAAATAAACAATACCATGCAATTCATCTAAAAAATCATCAATTATTAGAAAAAGAATCTTTGATGTTGTACTTGTTAAGTTCTCTATAGTCTAGGCACATCCTCTAATTGTCATCCTTCTTTCATACCATGACCACCAAGGAGGAATATTCACTTTGAATATGTCAAATAATTCTTAACTCCAACACCTCATGTATCATCTTTTCAATTTCACTCTTCTAGGCATAAGGATACATGTAGTGTCTGATGTTAGATAGTGTAATTCTTGGAATGAGCCTAATGACATGAAAATGCACACGACTTAGAGGAAGCCCTTTTAGCATGTCACCAAAACCAACATAATGGTAATTTAGCACCATTTACAAATTAGGATTTGTGAACTCCTTAGTTGGTTGAACCTCTATGGAAAATAAGCATACCATAAATCCTTATGCGCCTTTTCTGAGAATCTTCATCATTTGATGAGAACTAACCAATTGTGAATATTTAACCCGTAATCCACATAGTTCAAAGGTTTTGCCTTTTGAATGGAACCTCATGAATAGTTCTTAGAAATTCATCTCAATAGTGTCCAAAGTGGTGAGCCACTACACTTCCAGAATAATGTCAACTCTTCCCATGGGAATAACAAACATAGGGGAATCGATAAAATAGTCTCCCATAGCAAGTTTAATGCTATGCCATTTTTTAAAATAATTGTTTGTACCACCATCTATATTCATGACATAAAATTATGGAGCCATGTAAATGTAATAGTTTAAACAAGTAGCCAACTTAATGTTGATGAAATATGTGTACTCCCAAAGTCAATTAACATAGTCACCTTTTGTTTCTTTAGGAAACCCACCACCTTAAGAATTTGAGGAGTACTAATGCCGACATGAAATATTAGGTTTTGAATATTTAGATTCATCCTTAGGTTCTTCCAAACCTTCTCTTGAAGCCTCATCATATTCTTCCTTGTCATTGGCACCTTCAATATAAAACAACTTATTTTAGCACATCGATGTCCTCTGCTCCATTTGCTATCACATCCAAAACATAAACCTTTTGCACACTTTTCTTCAACTTATTGAGGTGTAAATCTGGTAGGTCATAAAAAATACGGTATTCGAAAGGTGCATTCATGAATATTAGTGAAAGGTCTTCATTTGATCATCTCTTTTTTTTCATCCAGATGTGCCCTTGGTATGGCTTCAGATACATTATTGAGATGAAATATGTGAACCTCCAATTTGATGCTATATTTGAGGCCACCCAAAAATAGGGTAGTCAAATTTTCCTCAATGATGTCCACCACACGTAAGGAGAGATTTTGAAATTGATGAATGCAATCTTTTACTATCTCCATTTGGCACAACTTGACTAGTTGGTTGAAGTAGTTTTATGAGACATTTTTATGATAGTGGAGCTACATTTCTTCAAAAAATACAAATTAGGAAACCAAGAGACCCTTCTTTTTCTTTTGAGCACATTACCAGTGATACCAAATAAATTGCTCAGGGTATAGATATAGAAAGGCCATGACCACCTTTTATGAACACGGAGTTTGATGTAAATCAAATAAATTTTTAATTTGAGTAATCCATGTGAGTGGATCATTACGATCAAACTTGCATAGGTCCACTTTTGACAACAACAACTTTGTACCATGGTTTGCATTGTGATTATTTTGAGGAGAAGAACCAAACTAGAGTGGTGGAGGGTTATTTCACAATTACTGAGCTGAAAAGTTAGCCAATTGCATAGTGATTTGTTACAATTAATCTCAGAACATATTTGAGTCCCTTCTCAATCCTGTGAGGTCTCCTTTAACTGCATCAAGATCATCTTTCTACACCATGCCTTACAACTCTGATTTAAGTTACTAAACTATCTCTAAAATACTCGGATCAAAAGTTTCTAACTCCATGTCATCTTTGTGAGGAGTTTTAGGTGTTTCTTTCCCTTTCTCACGACCATGAGTGTTAGGCCCTACCATGTAAAAACCTTAGAAGGGTCGTGACCTAAAAAAAACATATCGACAGTTGATATCATTACAATCACCTTGCCAAGATGAAGCCATCGATTGCTAATGTGTACAAGGGTGAAAATCATTAGCCCAAAAAAGTGTGCTAGTAGAATATGCCATTGCAATCATCTTGCAGAAATGGATCCAACGATTGATAATTTGCACAAGGTAAAAAAATATTCTAATTTTTTTTATTCAAATTATTTTTCTTTTTTGTAAAAAACCTCATGAACAAAATTGCGGTGATGAAAAAATTTAATTCCTCCCAGATTACAAGTTATGTTTTTTCATCCTTCTAGTGTTCAGGATGCTAGACTTGAAAAAAACTGTCACAGAAACTTTCCCCGATCGAAGCTCTAATACCACTTGTAATGAAATTTATTAGATGATTTGTAACAATAAAATTATATATCATAGAATTAAGATCAGAATAAATAGATCTAGAACAACAATTGGCAAAAAAGCAGAATACTTGAATGTTATAACAAAACTACTTTGAGGGGGAAACCTTCACAATAATGCAATAAGAACAAAACTAACAATATGATGATAAAATACTAACCACTACCTCCTATATATACTCTACTTAATCAAAGTTATTCCATAGGTCGACCATACTAAAAACACATAGAAATACAACAAGATAATATAAAGATGTGTAAGCCACAAGTCAGACACACATATCCCTAGATGTACTATAGGTTAAGGGCATAGCAAAATTAATTTTCACTTGTTTTATGTTTCATTGATATTGTTACCCATAGTGACAGGCTAGTCATTGTTTATCTATGGTGTGAGGCCCTTGGCCTTGTGTGTGTGTGACATAATTATGTCCCTTATATGTGACCATTGGCCTTGTTTTTTATGGCATCTTTATCTCTCTTGTATGCGTCCATTGGCCTTATGTGTGAAAACAACTTCTTATGAGTGTATTAATCTAGGATTGTCTTATGAGCTTATTATGTTTGTTGAGCTTGTTGAGATTATTGATTTTATGGGTGTCGCAATACATATCATGCACATCCCCTTTGTGTGGGGTGTCACTATTCATTTGATGCACCTCTTTAATGTGTAGCCTTAATCAATTCTCATATCAGTGATGATTACAACTGTATGCATAATCAATACATCTATATTGACATGACACATGTATGCCCTGAATTACATATATTACATACATAATTTGATGACATACATGTTACTAAGATGACATATTCTTCACATGTTGATATGATTCTAAATGATTACATTTTTATATATAACATGAAATAACTCTTACTTTTAGATGAGTGTCTTATAGCCTACATCTCTCACCTCAAAGGGGGCATATTAGTGGGTTTGTCATAAAGTCACCAACATCTATGAGTGTCTTATTTTTTTATAGAGTACAAGATTCATAGATTTCAGAGTGATTTAAATATCAAATTGGTTTAAATATGTGAAAATATTTACACATTGTTACATATGAGGGAATATGCCATGCATATGCACCCACTTTAGAGAAACATAAGTTACAGATTACATATTGAGATACACTTAAGTGCATATGTCATACAAGTGCACATGGTTTATAGAGACATAAATTATGGATTTTCACATATAAATACATTTGAGATACAGATTCTTAGATTTTAGAATATAGATGCATAACATTCTATATTAGTTGGCAAAGATCCAGTGGGGCATGATGTTTTCTCGTACACATATACACTATGACAGTATACGATTAGCACAGATTCAATGGAGCACAATACTTGTCCATGCACATTAACATCTTTTGCATTAAGCATTATTACAAATTATTTATAAAATACAACTCAGTGGCACCAAATAGTGGTCAAACTTGAATTTATAAGTCCACATGTAATGGTTGATTCATAATTATTGAGGAATTATACGTTGAGGTTAAGCGACACTAAATGGCCATCGCATTACCCATAGTAAACCCATTATGTGGTTTGCAGCTTACCTTCTTCAGGTTCAATATCCATTATTTAAGTTAGTGAAATTGAAGCTTAATGACACTCAATGATCTTATCACTACTCCACATTCATGAGGGTTGGGGCATTTATCTTTCCAACCCAAGGGCTTCCATAGTTACATATATTTAGGACACAATCATCCTAACTCTCCATGTGCTTTAGCAAGGAAGCATAATTCTCCCATACTTCAATAAGGAAGTATCATTTCCAATAAGTTACAAGATAACATGGTTTACTCACATACATGGATTTGTATGAATCAAAAGTTGTACAATTGGAGCCATCTCCCAAAGACAAAGTGTGTTGTACACACTCAAATATATTTTATCCTCTTACTCTAGTATTTGTACCACATTTCAGTACTAAAATAAAATGAAAGCATTTGTGGATTCTAAAATCTAGTATTAGACACTTGACAAATGTCATTTTTGACGTACTTTCATCATACATGACTTGTGCTCATATATATGCCTCTTATTCTTCATTCTCTTGCATCCACATGTTTACTATGAGTATGGCCCTCCTATTTTTCTATTAATCACCTACAGGAACCTCTCAATCTATATCAAATGAACTAAATGTCTTATTCAAATATGTCTAAATCATCATATATGCATTCTTGTCTCTTGCACACTAACAACAAGCTCATAGTGTTTAATCAATGAAACTGACATGAGGGTGGCATTACTAACCCTCACCTAATAACAACAATTTTTTAAAATTATTTCCTAGTGTATTGATGGAAAGAGAAATTACCCAAATGGACTCGTATAAATACAAATAAAATCCCCAGTTATTACTCACTTGGCACTTGTCTATTAATCCTCTATACACAACTACATATTGAGAAAATATGTCATATTCCTTCCAAATTATGAATTAGTCACTATGAGCAATCATCAACCAAATCTGAAACACACCAAGCCAAGTCAAGAGTAAATATTGTCAAGAATCAAAATCCAAATTATATGTGCATTCATATAGCAAAGGATCACGATTGCACATTCATATTAATGGGAATAACTACGTCTAGCTTGACTTCCCTCTTTGGAGTACTAGATACGTAGGCAGCGATCAATAATCAATGGAAGTGATTGGGATCAACTTATCCCATTACACTTCTTAGCTTTTTTACAAGTTTCTACCTATCACAATTGGACCTAGGGTTTCTAGTAGAAGGAGAATGATTTATGGAGCTACACACAGTTAGGCATCAAAATCACACACAAAGACATTACAAGCATGCATAGTTGATTGTATGATCAGAGAGTCAAATCAATGTAGGATAGAAATGTCATCCTTAATCACTAATGTCAACAGATCTACCCTAGCCTGACATTAATGACCCTACACATACAAATAGTCAATTATAAATTTGAGTAATTTACAAGCCTACTTCTAGCCCTTTCCACCATCAAAATTTACTCACAGTTAGTCAACGAATCAAAAAAATATCTTGATCTCATTAGTAATTTTCATATTTATCACATGCCACTTGTCAAATTGATTTTGATAGTTTACATTCAGATTTATGGTTAGTTATCATACTTTATAATCTAAATTACATTTAATTTTTTATCTTAATTAGAGTTATACAATCCAAATTAGGGTAAAACACAATTATATTCATTTGTGCTAAAACTATTACAATCTATCTATATGTTTCTCATCCATAGTTTATAGCCTCTTATGATGAAAGTCTAAAACTTGTCTATCATTGTATCATATCCCTTTATACATTTTTTATGATTTGGAAACCCCACTCATTCTTGTGTGCATCTCTCTCTTCGTTTATTTTCCACCTCCTTTTGGGTGCACTAAGGTTAGTTTCAAGATTGCACTCTTTTTTAAGGTGCAAATCTAGGAGTATATCTAATTTTCTTGGTCTCTAGATTCTCTTTTTTAATGGCTAGGTGTAAGCTCTCTTGTGTTGGTCATCTTTAGTACTCATTATTAGTTTTCTAAATATGTACAAAGGAAGAAAATAGAAAAAGCTAAAAAAAATGCAAGCCAACATGTCAAAGAAAAATTAAAAAACAATATTTTTCAAAAGTCAAAACCACACCAAAGGACATGATCATATCATTTGGCTTGTCCCCCATCTTAGTTGAAGCTCAAATTCCACAATTGGCATCATGATAGAATCAAAGCCCATTGAAGTATGGTAGGCTAGTAAAGTGTGGTAGAAAGCTTTACATATATATTTAGTGCCACCTTCTTTCTCACACAAGTACATAATCCTCACAGTAAGCAATGGCTTCATCTAGGTCCTCAAGAACGGGGAACACATTGTGGGAAGGTAGGATCGTCTTACATTTTCATGCATTTAGCCTTCATGGGATGATATTTGTACTTCATTAGTTATCCAACTCATACTTGTTAGGTTGGGTTCTCTAAGGCCATTGATATTGAAAACTCTTAGTTTTTCTAAATTGATTAGAGTGTTTTGTTTCTAGTAAAGAATGTGGTTTTGCCTCAGTGGTGCCTCTTTTCCCTCTATTTCATTTTTTCCCTTAACAAAAAACTTGTTTCTAAATCTCTCTCTTCTTCAATATTTTTTATTCTCCGTCTCTTTTATGCTATTAACATTGTGACAGGTGTTTGTGTTGAAAGGTTCCCCTTTGAACTTGGCATGTTTGAATAGAAGCTATATCTTTGAGTTGTTGTGAGATGTTCTCTTGATCATCGTCTTATCTTTCTACAATTTCTCTTAGTTAAGTTTGGGACCTTGAGCTTTATTTCTTCTTATCATGGGTCGTTCAAACCTAATCTAGCCCTTATTTTATGGCTACCTAGACCTATTTTTACCATGTTATGCTTTTGTACCATCTTGTTCCTTGGATCGCCCAGACCTAATTTATCCTTTCCTTTATGGCTATCTAATCTCTTTTATCTTTCCTTGGGTCTTCCGAACTAATTTAGTCCTCACTTAATGGCCTTCTGGATTTCCTTCCTTTTTACAATCCTTTTTGAGAGTTCTACAAACTTGTGTTTTCAGGGTCCCCTACATATGCTTACATTGTTTTTATCTGTTTTTAGTCTTGTATCTTTATGGTTTCTAAAATGCAGTTTTTAAACCTGCCACAATGAAGACTAAGGTATTTATATGCAATCTTTTTAGCAAAAAGGTAACCCTGAGGTATGTATGTGTTACTTTCAGTTCATTTATCTCATTTCATCATCATTTATTTACAATGCTTGTCTTAGTGTTACTATGTTTCTTTCCAAAACCCTATCCCTCATTACACTATTGTAACACATGATATTTAGGTGGGGCATATGTATACATCTATATTTTTTAATTACTGGTAGTTTCTTTAGTGGGACTCATCAATACATATTTCTCACTGAGTGCACGTTTTAAGGAGTGCACTGAGACCGAGGTTAGGTTAGCTTGTAGTACTTTATGAGATATTATTATCATACGATCACCTATCATATATGTTTACACTCTTATTTTTCTATCTAATCTTCTAGACTCCTTCAATGTTCTTTGCCCTTCATTTTGCCTCTTCTGCCTAATTTTAGGCTTTCTTCTGACTAACTTGACCCTGATTGAGTTAGTTCTATTTTGGCCCCTCTATTTATAGTTGTATCAGCCATAGCCAACACAATTCATCTTCTTTTTTATGTCGATGTTCAATTATATTGACTCGTACGATATATTTGTGCAACTTTCTTCACTAATTCAGCATCGCTGATGTAGTATTGTTTTATTTCTTGGTCATTATACGATATCGATTTGAATTGAGTCCATTGGTAAATTTGACAGGGCTTTTTTAAAAGTTTAATTTGTATGTATATAGGGCTCATAAATCTCATTTTTTTAAAGAAATACACACCATTATGTTATGCTTGTGCATGAAACCCTGTCTTTAGTAGAATAAGAAGAATTAGAGCATAAGAGTGTATACTTATGAAGCGTCTATATTTAGACAAGGTATTTGGATCTTGAAAAGGAAGTTGAAATAAAAAGGCACACCTAGTCTTTAGAGTCCACAACTAAAGATACATAAGTTTTCATCATTACTTTTTGATCCTCCGCCTATAACATCTTTTACAATGTGTCACTTGAGCAAGGGGGGATTAATGTGTTGACAAGTCAACCCAAGGTAAATATCCATATCTCTAAACTCTTCATTTTATTTGGTTTATATACATATACAAGAGTAGTATGTTGTTATCTTCTTCTCTATGCTTAGTTTAGCTTATGTTATCTTTGCATGCCACTATATCTCTAGTTAGATACCTCTTAGTTACTACCTAGTGGCATCTCCTTAGTTTACTTCTTTTACATCTTGGATCTAAGTTGTCTTTGTTCATCAGTTCCTTTAATAAACTCTTTAACTATATCCATGGTCCCCTTTTTAAAAACTACTCTTTATTATAATTTCCACTCTACTTTGCAATGTGAACACTTTTATGTATGGTGAATCTATTATGGCCTTTCCCCTTTTCTTATATTATAAAATATTTATTTTCTTAACCGTATTCACCCCACATACACAAACCATATGCAAATTGATTTGGCTTTAGTTCAAAATTCTTTGAAAAATATGTCAAACATACTTGATCACACAAATAGTTAGTTCCATAAAAACTATAATATTTTAAAGATTGTGAACTCGATATTTCATGAAATACTAAAGTTCCTTGCCCCGTCATTTGAAGAAAAAAAACCATCAAGCGGTCCTACACTATTATCCCACTTACAAAATCAGCATGCATATAATTTTACCAAATTATTGTCACAAGTCAAATTTGAGCAAATGTACATGCACTAAATTTATCACACCTTGAAATCTTAGATCAAGTGATTTATTTATTTGATTACGCTCTAATAAGTAACCAGTGAGTGTAGCCACATTGGGACCCACTTTTTACATTCTACGATTCATTGCCCCATCATAAAGTGGTCCTACAATATATTCCACTTATTAAATCAATGTTCACATAGTTTTTACCAAATCGTTGTCTTAGGTCAAATTTGAAAAAGTTTGAGAATTGAACATGTAGAAAACAAATGTACATGCATTGAATATTAAGGAACATATTAATATATCACCTTAAAATCCTTAGATCAATTGATTCAATTTGTGACGCACTTCTTACAGACATTTATTGGCTTCATTGAAGCACCATAACACATATTTCCATTCTACTTGTTCAAATGTGTCAATGTGTCTTCTTTTATTTTTTTCATTAGTTCCCACTCCTAAAATGATAAGCCTACAATCTTGTAGATTCTAATTGACTTATATTTGGATGTTGTTAGATTTGTCCCTGAGTTAGGTAATCTCATTGTGGAGTTCCGGTTGTTGCTTAATTTAGCTTAAAATTAGAAAGTGTATATGGCACATATATGGCTTCTCCCTAACTAATTGCAATGGAACTAGATATTTGTGTAGAATCCCCTTAGAAGAGTGGACTTGACCATGACTAAGTTGGGTGATGCAGAAACCATCTAGGAAAACATTAATGTCTAATAATCCATACCAAGTGCCATATGGAGCACAAAAAAAAAATTATTCACCACGATTCTATAATCTACAAAATATCTAGACCAAAAACATTGATCTCAATAGCTTATAACAAACATATATTGTAGGTGTAGATTTCAACCATAAATAACTAGCTTGATATCATATTATTCATTTTTATTAATTCTAACATACACTGTATACACCCAAATTTGGTCAAACAAACACAAGTATTGTCTTTTGTGGCTTTCATATTTAGAAGCTCCTAATGTTGAATTAAATTCTCATTTGTGCATGTTGTCCTAGTCTTATGTTTTTTCTATCACTCTTTTGTACGGATTTCATTGTTTTGATAAAGTTTCAATCTTCCATGTTAGTCCTTTGAGTTACAGGGATCCCTCGTCTTGTTTCTCTTGCATTCCTCAATTTTCTTATTTCTGAGCAAAAACACCCTAATTGGACCATAGTACACTACTTTCTTATCTGAATCCACTGCTTTTATCAACCGCACATTGAGGAGCTCTTTTCAATGAGTTTCTTTTGGGTCACTTTTTATGATCATTTAATCCTTGTTTGAGTAAGTTGGCGCACAAATGAATTTTTAAAAACAAAATTGGGTGTTTTTTTCTTAAAATGTTCCCTAAGGCATTTTATATCTAGCACCTATCAATTTGGCAATAACATAATAAAGAAAATCACACTACAACAAGCTCAAATCTATGTATGTATCTTAAGTTTATACATCTCACATCTAGATTCCATGTTTGACCAAGAGGAGGGCCTCGGCAAAGAGTATTTAGATAAACATCGTGCATGATCCAATTGCACACACATTAGAGGGAGAACTACATTGACCTATGTAAGCAACACTCAATTCACAAAGATTCTGAGGTCAATTTGACAATTCTCATTTTGCCCCCTTTTGCATTTGATCTTTGTTTGCTTTGTGTAGAGAACTCCATTAGGATTTTGAAGAAGAAAAGGCGAACACACTGGGTGAATCTTGCAATCTCAAATCCGTACTAGGCTCGAGTGCATCTGCAAGTGGATCTACACAGATTCTCAATTTACAATTTTTTCACAAGAGCCTAGGCAACAATGCCCCATCTAGACAACAATGCATCGCTCTCCTATCCAAATCCCCCGCTCTTGTCCTAGGTAAAAACAATAGTCAAATAATCAAATCAAATAGTGCCACAATCAAACTCAAGGTCAAATACACTAACACGCAACTCTATGTACCCTGAAGAGATAAGTTGTTCATTCCTTTTTATATTTTAGTCAACCGTAGTTGTTCAATATCAGTTGTTTGCAAGTAAAATGTATGGTTGAATGTTCATTTAATGGTCCATTTTACTCTACTCGGTTGTTTTATTTGATTAAATTAAAAAACCATTAATCCCAAATTCGATAAAAGACATTGCAATGATATTAAAGCCATCAAAAGCTAGTATTATTGTTGAGAATTATTTAACTATTAAAAAAAAAGTCAGTATGAACATTTGGAAAGCACCGAAATTTGTCCAACTCCAATTGTTTCAAGCAGGTCTGTTTAACAGCTTAATTATGTGTGCGTTGAGTGTTAAAAACACATCTCAAATTTCTTGGAGAAAAATGTTCAAGCAATTTATAAAAACTGGGGAAAATGTCTTGGCATGTGTGCACTTTAAAATGAGAAGGGATCATAGTTAATCTGAAAGTACTCCATAATGACAAAAGGAAACGAGCGGCCATTATGAATGTAAGAGTCCCATCTTTAAACCCAATCTGAAACATCTGTTCTGAAATGAAATATGAAATAGACACATTTAATATTCAATAAGTGCTGTAAACTCCGCAAAAGCATGATAAAATAAAACAAACATAACAAATTGCAAGAGAAAATAACATGACATCAAACATCCCAATAATTTGCCAATTTATGCGACACAACATAATAAACCTAGAAGCTCGAGGATAATGCGTCCTTTTAATCTACATGCAATATTTCGCATGAGATAAACAGCAACAGAAGCTTATACATTATAGCTGACTACTCTTTACATGTTAATACAATTCTTACATCCTTGGGTGTGAACAACTTTGTATTAAGACTCAAAGATCCTATTTCATGACAGCAGTCCATTTTTGTCACAGCAAGAACCAAATTTGGATGATTTCATGCAAAGCAATTGACTGCGTTAAGACTCTTTGTTATTCTGCATTTATATACAATCCTTGAAGAAGGAAGCTTTAAATATCATTTTCTCTATTCATCTTCTCTTTCTGGAGCGCTCAAATCCTTAGTCAGGCCCTGAGAAACATGTAGAACACATTTTCAATTACTTGAATAAAATAGCACCTATCTATAACAGCAGCGGGTCATTAGCAATATGAAAAACCATAGCGATCTCCTAACTGAATAACAACAACATAAACTCACCATAATGCAAACATAAACATAATGCAAGTCAGGGTCCTCACTGTGAAAATCTGGACCAAGGCTTCCATCATCATCCACGGGGACAGGATCGGTCACTGCCCAAGATGTAGTTTCCAAAGCTCTTCGAGACCCTGGTTTAGCTGCACATAGCAACCATTGTCACTATTTCAGATATCAATAATCTTGGATACAGTATGAGGCGAAAAAAAGTTATATGGTAGCTTATTTTGTCGGTCTTCTTGAAGCTTTGTTACCTGCGAACACATCAAATTTAACCCACAAAAGTTCAATACCCGAATAACAAAAACAATCATAACATTTTTTAATTTTCGAAAACATAAAAAGCAAAATAATATAAAACTCCCCCCAAAGGCTGTTGAGACAACAAAATACAGAAATAAAATAGACAATGGATGAATCAATGTGCGGCAAGCTCCCTCACATCCACTACATACTCTCAAATTAATTTTACAATACAATAAAACCATTTGGGAAACAACCAAACTAATTTGGGAATCACCCGAACCTATTTGTGTGTAACCACCTACTAACAATAGTTTAATTAGGTAATAAATATAAAAGAAGACTAGATAATATTCCAAACAAACCCCCTGTAGTAAGCTTAATATTAGATAATAGTTAAGTCAGTCTCTGCAACTACTGCGACGCAAATAATGCGATCAAAACTTTGATAACTGCAAATCATGATGAAACCACTCCCTGTGATCCATCTTTAACTCTGCAAGGAATCACATCCACTCACAATGTGTCCTAATCAATCATATGCCAAAGAGAGCGAAAACAGATAACTTGAGATAACTTTCATGAGTAACCCATACACCCCAATAATGTGTTTGCAGCTGCACTATATTTCCTAACTACCTCAATCTCTGCAAGTTGTAACTGTAAACCAATCTTTGTCCTCAAATCTCTCAAACTCAAAAATATGTATGCACATGTTGACACACATTAAACTGCCCGTGGTAAAAACAGTGTGTCAAAACTCAGAGAACTGGTGACCCAACTCATCAAGTACAATCATCGAAAACCCCAATAATCAAATCTCTCACATGTGTAGTGTCAAACTCTACAATCCACATCTCTAAAGTTTGATGTGTCAGCTGCTGGTCTGAACATCACTCACTCAAAATTTGGAAATTGAAAATCATGGGACCTGTCACATGTCTCATCCTCAATGTTGCAATAATCAGGGCCAATCTCTGACCAATTCTATAATAAGTTGCAATGCTGAAATCCGCCATAATCTGCAATCAAAGATGACCAATCCTCAATGGCAAATATAAGTAGCCCTAGTTAAAACATCTAGGACAACTCCTCGCTAAACTATAGTCACTTAAACAATATAGACAATGTGCTAAGATATATCCCAGTACATCTGGAATATCTACAACCCCATACATAATCAAACTGTGATATACACCCCAAAAGTCAAACATACATGTCAATCACGAGTATCCAAACCCCAGCATCAAACAACCAGTTGCAATGGCAACGATCAAATCTTGAGAAACAAGATACACATACAGGGTCTCTAATCCCCCACAAATATGTACTTTGGTAATTACAAATCAAGGCAAACAAAACATCTTGTGATTAACCAAATGTCAACAACTGTAAGTCAAATCCCCAATCACTCGGCTAAAAATAACTTGGATCAACATCATCCTCAAATCAACAAAACTCAAAATCTGACTCCTGGTATTCCCTCTTTCATATGAGAGTGGAGAACCTCTATAATAATCCTCATGAAAGCAAAGTAGTTTTTATCAAAAAACTCAAATCACACTCAAACCTATATAGAAAAACTGCACAACTCAATTATGCCCTTTCAGTTTTCATCACAAGTCTCTATTACGCTGCCCTTTCCGCCTTTCAACTTCATGAAACAAATGGTTATTATGGGACATTTTATCTATATACCATCTCGATCTTAATAGCTTCATCCAATCTAAGCACATCAATAAGGTCCATCACCATCATGCAGTGCAAAATTGCAAATAATTGTCAAATTGATCACTAAACAAGTCTGAGCCATCATTATCTAAGAAGACAATCATCAGCTTCAATGTCAAAATAAGAGGATGTAGGCACAATATCTAGGTCTAGGAAACAAGTCTCAATAGTAGGCTCAACAACACTGATAATGTCTGTTGAATCAGAAACAACTCAATCAAAAATACAATCCCAATAGTAGGCTCAGTCAAGGTATAAACAAAGGCTTATCAGCATGAAGAAAGACATCTTTGACAGGAACATGAGGTGCAACTTTACGAGACAAAACTTTTGATCTCCAGCAGATTGCATCAATCCACCCAAAAGATAGTCTTCTAAGGGAGCTTGAGTGACATTGATAGATAGTCTTCTAAGGGCGTTTGAGCGACATTGATAGCATAGTGTAACAAAGTGTGTTGTTTGACCACAAGATGTATAGGGAGGGATGCATTTTAATTAAAAAAAAATTGACTCTTTGTCATTTTGACCACAATGAGAACAAGTTGATTTGGGTTGAATTGACAACTTGGTAGTTTTGATTTCACTAGATTGACCAACAAGTAAAGACTCGTCAAATATTCAAAAGACCTAATATAAATTTATTGGGATTTGAGTACTATGGCATATGAAAACCCACAAAGCCCAAAAACCCTAGGCCACAAAAAGTCTTATTAGTCTTTTGTGTTTCCCACAATGGAATAATGGGTTTGGACTGCTTTTCAACAACCTTGGGCTTAGAGGGAGCAAGAACAACAGATTCAACATTTGGCTTGACATTGTTCACAACAACGTTTTGAGCACTACTAGATGGTACAACAAGATTAGTTCATTTTACAAGTGGCTTGACATCAAGTTTATTGATAACACTAACAGGATGGACATTAGGATGTGTTCCCTGAGAGTTGATTTTATCATGTAAATGATCTATCTCGTTGCAACAAAGTGTACTGATTACAAAACTGCATAAATGTAGTCTGAAACTACCTCTAAGACACTACAATCAAATCTTCCTTATGATGTGTGCTTAATCTAAGTTGTAAAGATAAGATTCCATCTTGAGTACACTAAGCTCATGGTGTATGTTGTGACAAAAATATCAAGAAAATCAAGAAAAAAAGAGCACAATGACAACTTGTAATATGCATCAAGTACCACTGAAACTACTCAAAAAAACAAAATATTTTGATTGACATGTCTTTGCACTTGGACCTTGTTCAAACAAAAAAAATTATAAGTGTTACATTACTCCAAAGAATACAATACATTCTTATCTCTCCATTATAACATTCAATCAACTTTTCAACATACTCACAATAGATTACTTTACAAATAGAGAAGCTTGGAGCTCTGCAATGAGGAGGCAAAGAGTCATCCTCCATTGATGGTGTTCTAAGCTTTCTCTTGTTTGCTTACCTTGGTTGCCTTTGCTTCCTTTGTTTCTATGTCTCTTCCTATGGTGCCCATAGTTGCTTTGTTACTTTAATGTTTATGGTTGTATTGTTTGGTTTGTTGGTTTGTGGTGTGTTTTGGTTTTCTTTGGTTTTTTCTCCGTCTGCCCTGTGCCTACCCATGTCCCTCCGCCTGGCTTTTCGTGCACGTGGCCTTTGGAATTAAGAGTGTCTATGGTATTAATTGCATCTGTATATGGAAATTGACGAAAAAGACGGACCGGAGCATGCGACGAGTGCAGAGGATGGTGGTTTTAATGAGCCAATTGGTCCTCTGGGGTCTGTTAAAAATTGCAATATCAAAGACAGTGTGTCAATTTTCGCTGAGGTGGGCGGAGAAGCTGGAGCACCGAAAAAATTGTTCAGTGAGGTTTTACAACAAGAAGAGGCGGTAAAGCACTCAGAGGATGCATAATTCCTTGTCAACAGCTCCATTGAAGGTGAGTATGGAGATCAGGAGCGGGACAAAGCCCAAATCGGTAAGCGCCCTTGTCTTGAGAAAACCCTAACTCTGCTTCTGAATGATTCTATGAAAAAAGACCTACAGCAGGAAGAAACTAGGTTAAAAAGTGTCAAAGTTTTTTTTGTATGTTTGAACAAAAACTCTCTCCCTTCTAGAATTTTTTGATAATTGGCTCAATTTTGTGTGGGGTAAGAAATTGAGTATCTACATTAGCTTTTGTAGAATGGTTCAGAAAGGGGTTTTTATGATTTTATTCAAAAATTCTAATATGCAGAGAAGGGCCATCAGTAAACCCCCTTTCGAATGTTGGTCAATCTTTGTTTAAGGCGATCCCATGGAACCCTGATATGGATTGCAACAACCTTATCTTTAAAACTGCACCTAGATAGGTGGATATTGAAAATGTTCTTATTCAGCTATGAAATTTCTTATCTCAAGCTTTGAAGCCCATTGGGGAAGTCCTTCGAATTGAGGACACTAGGTCTTTAACTCATATGAATGCTAGGGTTCTGATATCCTTAGAACCTCTAGATGTATTCCCTGAATCCCTGAATTTTAAAATTAAAGGGACCTCTCATATTTGTGTTGTCAAAGGGATGGGAGGCATAAACCCTTGTTTTTTCTGTAAAAAAGACGGACATCTTAGAAGGAATTGTCCATTGTTGGTTAACAACGAGGATTACCATAGTAAACAAAAAGGTCAGGTGACACAAAAAGATGAATGTGTGATGGGTACTCTTCCAATAGATGATCTAAAAGTCTTTGAAAATCCCATTTTTAATAATGAACCTCTCAAAGGCTGTTCCTCCCCTGAGGAGCCTCTGGGGGAAAATGCTCCAGTGATTGTTGAAGAGTTAGATAAAGACTTGCCTCAGTGCTCTCCCCAATCCTATGGCTCCCCTTCACCCTCTGTTGACATGGTGACTTGCATGTTTGAATTGCACAATTGCTTGCTTGATGACTTGGAAGATGTTTTACTTGAGCAGATGATTCCATTGAAATCTTCTGACTCATCGCTCAAGGATTCTCCCTAAGATGAGTACGTGGTTATCTTAGCTGAACCTCTTGCTGTTAATATTTGTAACCTTGGCAGCATGTCATCAACCAACTAGTTGGAAAAAGGTGATGATTCCTCCCCCATGTTGATTTCATAAGAGATGAAGAAGCTAAGTAATTTTGGCTCTAGTCTTGATACTGAGGTGGCTGCACATTTGTCCCTCAAGGAGCCTAATGTTTCGGAAAATTGGAAGCCTAAAAGAGGTGGCAAAAGACTCATGAGTGACATTGCCTCTACCACTCATGAATAGGCCCTTGTGATTGACAGAAAAAAATCTAAAGATATCCCCCTTGGTAGCCCTGATTCAGCTATTAAGAGGAAATCAAAAGAAAATAAAGTATCAGACCACTTCAAAAGATTATATAACAATGGGGGCAAATCTCAAAGTCTAAATGACCCCCACCCCCTTTATTTTCATGCAAATTGTAAATTGGAATGTTAGGGGCTTGGAATCCCCTAATAGAAAACTCATTATGAAGCAATTCAAACACTCCAAAGATAAGTTGGACTTCTTGTTTCTTCAAGAAGTTAAAGCTATGGGCTCCCAGTTGTCCTTGGTCCTTAATTTTATTTGGCCAAATGTTGCTTAGTTTTCTACCAATCATTTGTAGGGTCCCTTTTTGGGTTGAAACCACACAAAAAGGTAAACTGTAAAATTCCAAAAATAACCTCAAACACTCAACTAAAAACCAAATGAACAAAATCTGATTTTTATTGCAATTTTTGCCCCAAATCTGAAAATCGCTATTCCCCTTTGGGCGACTAGGGTTTAGCGAGAAATAACAGTGCCAAACAATTTCCAAAAATTATGAAATTAATTCTATAGATCCACAAAAATATTCCAAACACAATGATGCAATCGGATCTGGAAAATAATGCTTCCTAAATTTTATTTCTGAATCTGAAATGCTGCAAAAATTGGAATATTAAAAAAATAATAACTCCCAAAATATGGCGAGTTTTACATCAAGCAATAGCTCTAAAAAGAGCTAAAAATATAAGCTATCAAATGCATCCAAAAGCATAATTTTTCCATGAAGGTAAGGCCTCCAAACTGAAGCTCCAAGCTCTCAATTAGGTCACCCAAGTTGAAACCCTAGGACATGCAATAATTTGTCTTCACTTTGGTCTTCAAGCAAACAAACCAGCAAATCAACACCTTTGCAATTTCTAAAATGAAATTGCCTCTTCAAGATCTCCTTGGAACTCCAAGTGCCTTGATCCAAGGTTGGTAGCCACGCTCCAAAACCTGAAAATAGAAATGTTTTGACAAAAGATATTCTTCAAAGATCACAAGACTTGATTTTATAATTCCTCCTAGGTGGGTGAACCACTCATGGAGACTTCTTGACAAAGATAGACCTCTTTTAGCCACTTGGGTCTTCCCCAAGTGTGGCGTCCACTTTTGGGTCCCTTCCCTTATGTCAAAAGCATTAAGGATTTTTAATTCAGGGTCAAGTCCTCATGAAAGTGTCATTTTATTATCTAATTTACACCTCATAATATAGTAATTAAAATTAAATGATTAATTAAATAATAAATTACAATTAATAATTAAGAATATTGTTTTTTAATTTCAAATGATGAAAATCACTCTCTAGCAACATCTTAATTACGAGAAGTATCCCCCTTGATTCATCCCTTAGCCCACGAGGAATAAAATAGGCTAAAGGTCTTCAAAAGGTTGATAAGAAATCAACCCCCTAGAAAAGGGGACCTTACAGTCCTCCCTTCCCAAGATTGCTTGCCCTCAAGCAATTGCAAGTTTGGATGCTCCAAAAATTTTGCACTCTCCCATGTGGCATCTTCAATAGGCAAATCCTTCCAACGAACCAAGTATATTCTGCAATGCTCATATTCCTCAACTTCTCTCTTATTTCCAAGATGGCTTCGTGAACAAGAACCAATTGACCTTCCTCATCCAAAGGAGGCAACACAATGGAAGGAGTTATGTGATGTCCTATCGCCTTCTTAAGGCATGAAACATGGAAGATATTGTGAATTCGACTTTCCTTGGGAAGCTCAAGCTCATATGCAACGTCTCCCACTCTTCTCACCACCTTGCAGGGGCCAAAATACCATGGTCTCAACTTTTCCGCACCACTCTTCTTGAATGAAGATTGTCTATAAGGTTGCAACCTTAGAAACACAAGATCTCCCACCTCGAAAGTCCTCTCAATACACTGCTGGTCTGCATACAATTTCTATTGATTTTGGGCACAAAGAAGGTTCTCCTTGAGTGCTTTCATGATGTCTTGGCTCTGTTGTACCATATCCTTGGCCTCGGGAACTCTACCATCCAAGAAAACCAAATCTATGAATGAAGGAGCATCATATCCATACAATGCTTTGAATGGTGTCATGCCAATCGATCTATGGTGAGTAGTATTGTAGCAATGCTCAACCAAATGAAGCCAACTAATCCATGTGTTTTGTTGTCCCGAAATGTAGTTTCTCAAGTAGCCTTCCACCCATTTATTCACAATTTTTGTTTGCCCATCCATTTGGGGATTGTAACTAGTGCTAGGAGTAAATTCAGTCCCCACCAAATTGAACAATTCTTGCCAAAACAAACTCATGAACTGGCTGTCTCTATCACTCACAATGTTCTTTGGTAACCCATGAAGCTTGAAGACTTCTCTAAAAAATACTTCAGCCACTAATGGCCCATTATACTTGGCTAAAAGTGGATTAAAATGAGCAAATTTTGTGAGTCTATCAACCACAAAAAATAAAACATTCTTACCTTGAACCATTGGCAACCCGGTAATGAAATCCATAGGGATGCTCTCCCATTTTTTGTGATGGAATAGGTTAGGGCTGCAGTAGACCAGCTGGTAATGAACTTTCCAACTTGTTTTGTTGGCATATCTCACACTCCCTTATGTACTTGGCTACTTCTTCTTTAAGTCATTTCCTTGGATTTGTCTATATGTCTTATAGTACCTTTGATGACCAGCCAATGGACTGTTATGAGCAGCACTTAAAATCAGAATTTTTACCTTAGATTCGGGTACCAAAAAGATCCTCTCTTTGTACAAAATAAGCTCATTTGAAATTCTGAATTTTTCCTCTACAATATGGCCCTCAAACAAATCACTAGCAAACTGATTGTTTACATATTTTGCCATAATTAAATCTTTCCAATCAGCTGCAAAGTTAGAAAGTGCTAAAAAATATGCTTCTTTGAGTAAAATTTTAGTCCTCAAAGAATTTAAACATGCCACATTGCTCAACATACCTCTTATCACCTTCTCTTTTCCTTCATGCTTGAACTTCAATTCCATTTTCTGAATATCGAGGGTGAATTCCCCCAATGCCTGCAACCATTGTATCCCAAGAACAACATCTAGATCACTTATGTCAATCACATAAAAATTATCACATATCTCATGTTCACCCAAAGTGATGAAGAGATTAGGAATTTTTTGAACACATATCATAGAAAATCCATTTGTAATAGTGACCTTGAAACCCTTGAATTTTTCTATGCCAATATTCAATTTTTCAACCAACCCTCTATCAATGAAATTATGAGTAGCACCACCATCAATGAGAATAGACACTTCTTTACCTTTCAACATACCTTTCACCTTGAATGGGTGATATCTAGGAGCTCTCGAAAGAGAAGCAAGAGTGTTGCCTACATTTTCTTCTTTTTGCTCTCCTTCAACATTTTCTCCAACATTGTCTTCATCATCTTCAAAATCAGAAAATAATTCAATGTAATGTACTTTACCTTTGCCCAAGCAATTGAGATTTGGCGTCCATTGATCCTTGCAATGATAGCATAAATTCCTTCTTCTCATTTCACTTCTTGACATGTATTCTTTGTTGTCATTGGTTGTCCCTTTTTCAAGTGTTTCCTTTGGCTGAAATGACCTCTTTTGCTGCCCATTACTTGCTGTCCATGGTGGCTTTTGATCCCCAAATGGCTGCCCACTCACTGTTCTACTTAGTAGTCCCTGAATTTCTTAATTTTTCAGCCCACTTGTGGCTGTCCTTGGCTGTACCTTAGGCCCAAAATTACCCCTAGACGCTGATCCTTCCAAATCAAATGCCTTTGTGATGGCATCTTGAAGGGAAGTGGGGTTAAATGCTCTTACCAAGCCTCTTAAAGGCTCCAACAAACCATCAACAAAAAGTACAACAAGTCTTCTTTCACTTGCATCTAAAACCATGACTGCTATGTTTTGAAAATCAGCCACATGCCTTTCCACATTTCTCTCTTGCTTCAATTGGGCCAACTCTCGAAAATGGATCTCGGGTTCTCTCCTAAAAAATCGTTCCACTATCTTCTTGTTGAATTCTTCCATTGTGCAAATTGAACCATGTCCTTGAGTGTGCAAACCATAGTACCACCATTCATGAGAAATACCCTCCAAATGCAAAATGGCGAATTTGAGAGCTTCTTCATACATTAGATTCAATGACAAATAGGTCTCTAATTTCTGCAACCAAGACTTAACAGAAATGTTGTTAGATCCATCAAATGAAGGTAAAGTTACCTTTCCCAATCTTTGTTGGATGTCCCTCCTCAGTGTCCTTTGATGTTGCTTCTTCCTAGCATCAAATTGGTCTTTGAGTTCACAAAACACATTGAAAGAAAGCTTGTCTTTTACCTCATCACTCACAAGATTATATTCTTCAATATTGGTGAGAATTGGGCTCTTCTTAGGTGGTTGTTCCACCTTCTCAATCGGCTCCTTTTGCAGAAATGTTGCATGAAACATATGCTTGGGTTTTGGAGAAACGCTCTCATTGGAAACCCTTTCATTTGCAGCCTTTTCACTTGCAATTTTTTTATTTGTAGCTCTCTCATTTTCTGAACTTCCCTCTCATTGAGGTGCCACAATTTTCCCTATGGCTTTGGAAAATTGCCCTATGGTGTCTTTGATCTCCCTTTGACTTTGAGCTAGATCTCTCAATATCCTCTCCATTTGATTTTGTTCTTCCATGCCTTCTTCATGTGCCATTGTATTTCTTCTCTTGTAGTATAGGATCTCTTTTTTCTTTTGCATCCACAAACCCTCAGGCTGGCAAGATCAAGGCTCTGATAACACTGTAAGGTCCCTATTTGGGCTGAAACCACACAAAAAAGGCAAACCGTAAAATTCCAAAAATAACCTCAAACACTTAGCTAAAAACCAAATGAACCAAATCTAATTTTTATTGCAATTTCTGCCCCAAATCTGGAAATCGCTATTCCCCTTTGGGTGACTAGGGTTTAGTGAGAAATAACAGTGCAAAACACTTCCAAAAATTACAAAATTAATTTTGTAGATCCACAAAAATATTCCAAACACAATAATGCAATCAGAGATCTGAAAAGTAATGCTTCCTCAATTTTATTTATGAATTGAAATGTTGAAAAGATTGGAATATTACAAAAATAATAACTCCCAAAATATGGCAAGTTTTACATCAAGCAATAACTCTAAAAAGAGCTAAAAATATAAGTTATCAAATGCACCCAAAAACAGAATTTTCCCATCAAGGGAAGACCTCCAAACTGAAGCTCCAAGCTCTCAACTAGGTTGCCCAAGTTGAAACCCTAGGACATGCAAAAATTTGTCTTCACTTTGGTCTTCAAGCAAACGAACCAGCAAATCAACACCTTTGCAATTTCTGAAATGAAATTGCCTCTTCAAAATCTCCTTGGAACTACAAGTGCCTTGATCCAAGATTGGTAGCCACACTCCAAACCCTGAAAATAAAAATGTTTTGACAAAAAATATCCTTCAAAGATCACAAGCACTGATTTTATAATTCCTCCAAGGTGGGCGAACCATTTATGGGGACTTCTTGACAAAGATAAACCTCTTTTAGCCACTTGGGTTTTCCCCAAGTGTGGCGTCCACTTTTGGGTCCCTTCCCTTATGTCAAAAGTCATTAAGGATTTTTAATTGAGGGTCAAGTCCTCATGAAAGTGTCCTTTTGTTTTCTTATTTAATTTACATCTCATAATATAGTAATTAAAATTACTTGAGGATCAATTAAATAATAAATTACAATTAATAATTAAGAATATTGTTTTTTAATTTCAAATGATAAAAATCACTCTCTAGCAACATTTTAATTACCATAAGTATTCCCCTTGATTCATCCCTTAGCCCACAGGGAATAAAATAGGCAAAGGTCTTCAAAGGGTTGATCAAAAATCAACCCCCTAGAAAAGGGGACCTTACATCATCAAAGAGGTAGAGGGGCTTCTATATTGGTTAACTCTGAGTGGAGAGAGTTCATTATTGACCATGGCTCTTCTCACTGTAATAGAGTTGTTTAGGTTTTACTGGAAAGACAGAATCAATGCTTCGGTTTGTGTAACATATATGTTCCTAATGACTATAGAGAGAGATCTGAGCTGTGGAATTGGCTTGCAACCAACCTCAAAAATGTCCCCTAGGTTTTTGGAGGTGACTTTAACATGGTTGAGGAAAAAGAAGATAAAATTGGAGGTGATCCTCAGTCTTGGAAAGGCAATGAGCTTTTCTTCTGGTCCAAATTCAAGAGAATGCATAGAATTTTTGATCTATTACAAAAAGGTAAAAATCAAAGCAAAATTATTTGGTATACCTGGTGCAACAATCAGATCAATAAGAAAAGACTATTCTAGACTTGACAGATTTCACATGAACAGTGATTGCTTTCAAGTGACCCCAAATAGCGTTGGAAATGTGGTCAATGTTTTGCCCTTCACCATCTTTGACCACCATCCCATTGAGATTGGAGTCTCTCTAAGTATTGATGTTGATAAAAGTTCTACTTCTTTGAAAGGGCTATATAAGTTTAATGTCTTTCACCTGAATGATCATGTCTATATGGATGGTATTCAGGCTTCTTCGAATATCAAGAGGATCTCATGCAACTCTAGTTCTAGCATTGTAAAGTGGAACTCTAGTATGGAATTGTCTAAGAATTTAGCAAGAACTTATGGTCATTTTAAGGCTAAACGTAGGAAATCAGCTAAGAACACCCAAGAAAAACTAATTTAGGTTGAAAGTTCACTACAACTTGACCCTTCTAATGGTAGACTTTTGAATGATCTTAATTCTCTAAAGCATCAAATCAGACAATCTCAATGCTACGTTGCTAGAGAAGCACATATTCGCTCTCGTTTGAGTTGGCTTAAACTAGGAGACAAGGGGTCTAAATTTTTCTTCCGTTTCTTGAAATCCAAAAACCAAAGGAGCAAAAATTTTGGCATTTAGTTCTAGGGCAACCTTTCTCATGACTAATATAATCAAAGCATTCTTTGACTTTTACTCCAATTTTTTCTTGTCTGATGGATCCAACGCTTGTAATTGGCAGAATAGGGCTCTGTGTGATCTCTATATCCCAAAGAAGGTTTCACAAGTGCAAGCCAACTCCCTGAATAAGGCTATCATGCTAGATGAAATAAAAGAGACCACTGATTTGCTCAAGAATGATAAAGCTCTGAGTATTGGTGGTCTCCCTGCCGAATTCTTCAAAGCTAATAAGGAATGGATGGCCAAGGATTGTCTTGAGGTTTACAATGAAAGCTACTTCTGGAGGTTGCTTGGGCCCTGAAATTAACAGAGGTATTATTAAGCTCATCTCTAAGGAAGGGGATCCCCACCTGGTAAAAAATTGGAGACCCATTACTCTACTAAATGTCTCCTATAAAATCTTGGCAAAAATATTGGCCAAAAGGCTCTCTTCACTTCTCTCTATTGTTTCTGAAATCCAAACTAGATTTGTTGAAGGAAGGTACATTCTAGATGATCTTATAACTAGTTGGGAAGGAATGTATTAGGCCCGGGATTTTTAACAAGATGTGGGCATGATTCTGCTTGATTTTGAAAAAGTCTATGACAGAATTGAATGGCCCTTCATTGAAAGGATTCTTGGAGCCTTTGGATTTCAAGACAAATTTTACAGAATGGTAAATGTTCTATTCAAGGACACCTCTGTTGTTGAAGTGAATGGGGAGTTGACTGAATCACTTGCTCTTCAACGTTCTATCAAACAAGGCTGCCCTCTAGCCCCTTCTTTGTTTTTGCTGATCGCTGAAGCCCTCCATTCCCTGCTAAGAAGCTCAGATGTAGGTATCCCAGTCAAAGGAATTTCTCTGCCCAATGAAGATGAATTGATTGATGTTTTATTTGCAAGTGAGACTACTCTTTTTGTCAAACTTGAGAAAGACAACTTAACCCAGGTTGCCTTAAGGCTTGATATCTATTGTTTTGCTTCTGGATCTAAAGTTGCTCTGCATAAATCTTGTATGCTAGGTTGGCAGGACACTTCCCCAGATTGGCTTGCACCCTTTGGCTGGGAATAAAAAGGGCCTAATCAGTTGGTTAGATATTTGGGTGTTCCTTTTGCTCTTACCCCTTCTTTCAAACTCATGTGGAAGTGGATCTCTGTAAAAATTAACAAGATAGAGAAATGGGAAGGCCACCTGCTATCCCTACCTGATAGGATCCAAGTCTGTCAAAAAGTTCTTGCCTCGTACAACATATATTATGCTTCTTGTTGGCTTTTTAGTAAACCTCATATCAATTTGTTACACAGAATTATAATAGATTTTATGTGGACTGATGGCAAAGGTGGGAGAAAAAAACATGCTGTTTATTGGTAATTCTGCTGCAAGCCTAAACATATTGGGGAACTTAGCCTGAAAGATTTAAGGATTCAAGGGCATTACCCTTGCTGTCAAATGGATTATCAGAGCATTCGAAGGTGAAAAGCCCTGGAAAGTCCTAGTCAAAAATAATATCTTGCGAGGTTTTCCTAGAGGGAAACCAAATTGGAAAGGGTTCACTATTGTGGATCTTCTTCTAGATCCCTTCTCTGTTAAAGTGGTTGGTTCTCCAATATTTGCTTCTATTTGGTTTGCTTGGGATTTTCTACTTGGTCTACCTGGGATTCTATCAAACCTTTTATCACTGCTAAACATGTCTCCAGCTGGTTTGGGACATGCTGCCAGGGTTATAGATCCATTTGGTGGAATCTTTGTGTCAACAAGAGGCCTCTTGCACTCACCAAGGGTTGTTCTGCCTTTGAGTGGTTCACTAAAGGTTTGAAGAATTTTAAAGATCTTTTCTCATAGAATGGTTGGGCATCTTGGTTGGAAATTAGAGCTAGATTTCAAATCCCATCTACTCCGCGTAGAATATATACTCTCCTACAAAAAGCACTGTAAGGGAATAACAATGCATCTTTTATGGATGAGGAGGATGAATTCTAGGAAAGTGTTAAATGGTTGAAGGGTCCATCTCTTTTTGAATTCTCCACCCAGATGCTATACAATAAACTCTCTTTTTCCAAAGTCCCTTTATCTTATCCTCAATCATATTTGGAATGTTTGTGATCCCCTCCATTCTTGGTCTTTTAGGTTTGATGTTATATGGGCATCCTGTATTGAACCCAAAAAGTCTTGTTTTAAATGGCTATTGATTTATAATAAACTTGTTATTGGTATTGATCTAGTTAGGAGTGGCTTTGGTCAAGCCTATTGCTCCTTTTGTAGTGATTTTGAAACTATTGAACATCATTTGTTTCTCTTGTCCCTATTATTTTTGATTGTGAGATTGGATAGCTGAATATTGCTTTTGGTTATTTTTGTCCTAAAAAGAAAGTCCACCCTTTTTTCCATAAGTTTTGGCTTGTTTTCTCAACCGAAATTCTATGGTTTTTATGGAAGCAAAGGAACTTAGAGGTTTTTCAATCAAAGGCTAGGGTGCTTACCAATTTCACTATTGAAGTCATCGTTCGCATTGTTTCTCTGTAGATCTTTCTCCAGTTGAAGGTTTCACAAGTGCAATTGGAGCAGTTCTTGAGGACCGAGATGCTAAAGATCACATCTAAGCTCCTAATTGATTCGGGTGGATATCCTAAATTGAGTCCTCATCTGGACTAGTGAGCCTGTCATGGATTGGCCGACGAGGTAAAGATCTCTGAACATGAATGGGAGTGCATCAAAGATTCTTATTTTGATCAAGCAGATGACCCAATCCATGAATGGGTTGATTCATTGGAGTCAGACAAAAATGGTGTGGACTGTTGGCTTGTTGCCAACAATGATATGATTCGGGATGTGCAAAATGCTAATGTGGACAGTAGTGTTAATGTGATCAAGGAAGTTGAGAAAACAATTGCTCCTTTGGACCTTGAGATTGATCTATTCCTTGATGAAAAATGTCCTATTCGACCTCTTCACCCCCTTCTCTCCCATCCCTATTACAAAGCATTGATGACCAAAGCGAAATTTGAAAAATGATTGAAGATAATGTGAATGTCTTTGCTGGAAAATTGGAAAAAACTCATTGAAAGAGGTGGTGCTACAGAAGTGGATGATGTGCTGGAGTATGTCAAATCTAGTAACATGAAGTATTTGCTAAAGAAGGTCGACTGCTTCACTCCACCAGCAATCTTTGGCTTGGAACAAATGGGACCTGGTACAAAGCTGAATGGTGTAGTGAGACCTGTTCTTGTGGATTTTGATCTTGATGACGACACTGATATGGATTGTGTCGCATCTTGGAGGGCACCAGATGATGAGATAATGTAGCTGATGGACTTTGGTGCCACCTCCGTTCTGGATGGCAGGCTGGGTCTATTCTGGGTGACAGGCTGGGTGTGTTCTGGTTTTTTCCATTTTGCTGGGCCACCTGTTTGGGGCCGGTTTTTTTTATATTGTAATATTGAATGTTAACACTTTGACTATTGGGGGGATGCCTCCTGGTTTTATACTTTTTTTTTATACTCTGCTTGCTGTTTTGCATCGCTAATGCATATACTTTGTACTGATATTTCAGTATTAAAAAAAAAACATACAATAGGATGCAGATAGATTGTACAATGATGTAACCCCCTTATTCGACTTCAGGGAAACGTACAAACCATCAAAAACCAATGTTTAGCCAATAAAGCAAATGAGGTTCATACAAACTTAATGATAATGACCTCATACACCAAATACAACCCCAACAATGCTTTTTGAATGCCCTTTCCATGAAAAACGAGTGGTTACAATAAAAATTTGGATTCATAATGAAAAAGTTAGAGCAATTTCTTGTTTTGCATGCCCAAAAAGGTGAATTTGCATGCACAGATTTTAACTCTGATTTCCATCACAATTTTGTAACTTTAAAATTTCATACTTTCTCTGCATGTACCCTGTCGTGCAACTAGTCAATGAAAAGCTTTGTGGGTCTAGTTTCCAGAAAGAATGAAATCGCAGAAAAACTCAACTCAGGGAGTAGTGAGTTACACAATCAAACGTACACAAGTATCACAGTAAATCTAGAAGGAAAAAATAATAATTTGGTCTCATACACCAAGTACAACCTCAACAATGCTTTTTGAATGCCCTTTCCATGAAAAACAAGTGGTTAAAATCAAATTTCGGACTCATAATGAAAAAGTTATGACAATTTCTCGTTTTGCATGCCCAAAACGGTGAATTTGCATGCACGGATTTTAATTCTGATTTCCGTCACAATTTTGTAACTTCAAAATTTCATACTTTCTCTGCCTGTACCCTGTCGTGCAACTAGTCAACAAAAAGCTTTATGGGTCTAGTTTCCAGAAAGACTGAAATCACAGAAAAACTCAACTCAGGGAGTAGTGAGTTACAGCATCAAACGTGCACAAGTATCACAGTAATTCTAGAAGGGGGAAAAAAAAAGTTTGGCCGCATAGACCAAATACAACCTCAACAATGCTTTTTGAATGCCCTTTCCATGAAAAACAAGTGGTTAACATAAAATTTCAGATTCATAATGATAAAGTTGTGACAATTTCTTGTTTTGCATGCCCAAAAAGGTGAATTTGCATGCACAGATTTTAATTCTTATTTCCGTCACAATTTTGTAACTTTAAAATTTCATACTTTCTCTGCCTGTACCCTGTCGTGCAACTAGTCAACGAAAAGCTTTATGGGTCTAGTTTCCAGAAAGACTGAAATCGCAGAAAAACTCAACTCAGGGAGTAGTGAGTTACAGCATCAAACGTGCGCAAGTATCACAGTAATGCTAGAAGGGGAAGAAACAATAGTTTGGCCCCTTTGCAAAAAAATGATTTTTGACTCATGGGTTTTGAACATGGGATCTCTAGGTTGCAAATTGCAAGTTTTCACCAAATACAATATTGCCAACTATCTTATAAGCATTTGTAATGACAATTGGGGACAACGTTGCATTTATAGGGAATACTAGGCTTTGTGCAGTTTGAACACTAAACCTGAGGTTTTTGATAAAAGAAATATACCAACTGTGCTATGTGATACTTATGATATACACATAGTGTAATTTTTAGCTTTGATTGCTGCAATGTTTCAGACATAAAATTTCAACTTACATTCAGCATGCATGTGAAGCAATTGCAGCTCCGAAAGTTGCACTCTAGCAACCATAAATGGTCTATGCTTGCAGCTGTCTTTGAGCAAATGAGAGGATTTAGTGGCCAACATTGGAAATTCAGCAGCATGTCATCTGTATCATTTAACAGGTGATATAGTGAATCCAAAACCTCATCATTTGCAACAACAAAAGCACACTCTTGGCCAGCGTGGACTGTGCTGTGTAGAGAAGGAAAAATCCAAAGTTGCACCCTCCTCACGGAGAGATCTGGTGTTAAGAAATCCAAAGACAGGTTAAACACCACTGGTAGAGATAAATGTTGACAGACCTAAAGATTTCTAACGCACTCAACCCGTAGAAAATGCCACCCAACCTATGTATATGATGATCCATAACTTATGACAGCACGCTATACAATCTGATAAAGCTTTCCTGCTCCATACCAAGTTGTAGTAATGTCTTCCATTATTATTTTCTTTAAGGCTCCAAGACCGATGCACATGGAGATGAGGAAGTTAGGCATCAAACATTAACAAAGATAGTAGGATGGATATCACAGATCCAAGTTGGTTAAGAATGTTCAGTGTTGGAGGAATTAAAAGTTCAGCATTCAAAAGTATTAAGAATTGGATTGATCACATACAACGTTCTGCATTCAACCTCTAATAGACTTGTGGTGAACTGATAGGATGAGTCCAGCTCCTATCTTATCAGCAGTTTGAGTCCTGAGGGTAGCATCAAAGGATAGCTCATACTTGCTAATAAGAAGAAGATCGGCAACATATTGTCTATGTTGAAGCTATGCAATCATGAAGGTCAGGCTGCTCATATTGTTCTAGATGACAATCCTTCTTCCACACCATTGTCTGCCTCTAATGATGAGAAACGTAACAATGCAAATAACAGAAATATATCTGGTAAGAGAGGAAGCACTTCAAAATTCAGGGCTGATGTGGCAAATGCCAAGGAAAGTGGGTTTCAAAGGCGACTGGATATCATCATTACTGGACACAACCCCATAAATAGGCAGCACTCCACATATCCTACAGAATGATAGCTTGCTGAGAAATACAACCAGCAGCCATAACAAAAATGAAGAGCACGAATTTGCATGGCCCTAAATGTACACAAATCCTCTTCTGGGATATGTACATATTTATGACAGCCACGTGTTTTTCTTCCACACGAACCCCTGATAAACTTGATTCCCTTGAGTATCTTCTTTAAAGTAGCAACATCTCTTTAACGCCCACATCTTTCTTTCCATACCCAGAATGAAGGTAAGGGACACAAACAAAGTAACTAAAAACAATGCACTTACCACGCCTTTTTTTTGGCAGGCACCTTCTCACTATGCTTTAAATCTGATCATGCAAAACAATTTTCTTCTTTCTTCTTCAAATATCTATTCATAACCTCTTCTAACCACCATATCCTCCTTCATAGGCCTCTCATCTGGTTGTGCTCCGATACCACATGTTTAGACAAAACAAAATACACAATGGATGAATCAATTTGTGGCAAGCTCGCTTACATCATTATGTTCTCTCAATATAATTTTATAAAACAATAATGCAAGAACCCAAACCAGTTTGGGAATCACTCGAACCAATTTGGTGTAACCACCTACTAACAATGGTTTAATTAGGTGCTACATCTATAAGACTTGGGATTAAATACTATTCCTAACAAAGGCTGTATCGGTCAAAAAATCTCATAGATGATTTCTTCATTACTCAAGGACTGGTAGCTTCACAAAAAATCATGTACCAGTAGTTGATGCAAAATTAATTGGTTTCACAACTTTTAGACTCCCAAGCCAGACTCAATCCAAAAGCAATGTAAAATATAGCATGAAATAAAATTCAGTTTACAATAAAAGTAATACTGTGAACTATAAAGTCAAAATTTCAAGAGGAGGATGCAATAATGAAATACAAGTGAAAAGGCTTTAAGATGTAAACCTTGCATCAAAAAAACATTGTAACTAAATGCATAGTGTTGAAAGAGCAGCTCTTCAAAATATTAGTAGCTTTATCACCTATATTACAATCCATTAATCAAAAAATATTTACATGATGTAAATTCTGTCTCAGCTTAACCAACAGGATATTTCTCTGATGAAAAGCCAACTATACTAAGAAAAAAAATTATAGTAGAATAGTTCCAGAGATTATTTATTCAGTTGAGGCGCTTATCAAGAGATTAGAGCTGGCCACTTTCTTAACAAGGTTAACCCAGCTGACTAATATAAATGAATTTAAAATTTAAGTGCAAAATTCATGCATTATAACACACAATTTCAATCTATTACTATATATACTTGCAATATTTTCCCTGCACTCAACCAGCTCATGGAATTTATTTTAAAAATATTCACAACATTTTAAATTTGACCTATTACAGTGGATTCTATTGAGTATTTTATTTTTGTTAGATAAAAGAGGGTTTTGCATGGATCCCTCAACCTCAAATAAAATGAAATGACCAAATTATGAGGGCCAGCTTCACATATATTAAAAAGATACGAAAGTAGTTTTCCATTATGGAAACACCAACTTTATACAGAATTCCAGTACGCTAATCATAATCCTGCAAGCTCCCATACCCAAGTTTTTTTTCCCACCGAAAGACAGGAATAAACAAGAGAGAAAACTGATGAAAACGAATGAGTGAATGACACAATCTCTATCACAAAAAACAAAAACCAGATGATTATCAGGGCAGATCTATCTAATTAGCCCCCGCTCATATTCTTCTGGCTACAATAGTCATTCTGCCTAGAATAGGCAAGAAGGATTTCCACTTGAAATAGCTGGCTCATCTGCTTCTGCTGCTGCTGGGTCTCGATCCATCACTCATTCCAGACCTTCTGCCATCTGCTTTTTTCTTACCTCAAATATGCACACCACCAGTTCTAAATCCTCATAATGCAGACCATACTCTCCTCAAGCTTGGATCTGGTCAGGATTGACCCATTTAGACATCTACAAACTCTCTCTACTCCGTTGCTGGCCCCTTCTTTCTTAGCCTCCCAACCTTTTTACCTCCAGCGTAAGCAGATCTTTTGGGCACTGATTCCACAAAAGAGGTTTTCCTAGGGATGGGCAAAACCCTGGAACTTGAAACCTCGACTTCCTTTCTGTCAATTTTAGCATAAATTTTCCACACACACACACACACACACACACACACACACACACACACACATATATATATATATGCACGTCATCGGTATGCCTCCTCACAGCTTCAAAGCAACATGTAAGTTGTCACAGGCTTGCCTTCAGCTCCGCCAACTCCCCATCGCCAACCTTATCCATAAATTCATCCACACTGCCTAAGCAGCCACCATCATAGTTACCAAGTTTGGAAATCCAAATCCGTTGGGAGGCCAAAAAAATCTGAAATCCGGAATTCTTGAAAAAGCTCGGAAAAATTGGATTCGGAATGTGTGTGTGTGTGTGTGTGTGTGTGAGTGAGAGAGAGAGAGAGAGAGAAAGAGAGCATAGTTTTATAAATATGCAAAATTGACAAATACAATGAAAAACATTCATAAAGTGATATAAAATGTTGATATTATATAATATTTATGGTTTCTGGCATTTTTTTCAGCAGAAATCCTTTCAAAAATATTTAAATTATAATTTTTGGAAAAAAAAGGGGCCAACCCAGATGAACTTATTCGGGTTGGCCAGAAAATCTGGATCAGGCCAGATTTTGAGCAGATCCAGCCGGATTTGATAACCATGGCCACCATCACCCTTCAAAACTTCAACACGAGTTGGAATCTCCTCAAACCAAACAATCCTTGCCACCACCCAATGAAAGACCACCTAGTCACTAATAAACAAAGCAAATTTATGCAAGAGATCTATAACTATCATGGATGTTTTGCACTTTGTATCATTATCAGTAAGCTAAGCCTGGCCTAAAACAGAATGGACCATAGCTACAGATTCGGAATCAGAGACATTTAGTAAATACTTCATGTGGATATTAGAAATTTCTCCAAGAAAAATTCTCCTTAGTCATTTTAGTAGAGCTGAGTCAAACAGAGTCATAGGAAACAAAAAAATGGAGTTTCAAGGCATGAGATTGAAGTGAGAGAATGTTGGATATCCAAATGAATTCGGAAATGACAAAGGAAGAGGTGGTTTTTGCAATGGGGATATCGAGGTACTAACACCCACATTGTAGAATCCACCACCCCACATAATCCCACATAAGTCCTCAGTACAATATACTGGTGCTTTAGAATTTTAGAGAGTTTTGATATTAACTTCATCTCTTTCCAAATTTTTCTTATCAGGGCATGTAATCATTATTTTCATTCCTTCTATGAGCCTAGGTTGTGATATCAAAAAGGGCCCAAACCACCCCAAACCATAGTCAGTTAGGTGATGTGGCAATCCATGAGGGATTTCAACCCCTACTGTTCTTCAATACTTAAGCTAAAAGTGAATGAAATTGGGGCCTGCTCCAAGAGATCATCTGGTTTATGGGCCTCTCTATAGCAATGCTTATAAATTTATAAGAGATGTAGTCAAAGTTGTGAAGGATATGGACTTTGTTCAGAATACTGTTCAGTTTATAACCAAGAGTCGCTTCTTCATGACTTGGATCATGATATTGAAATCTCCTTCAACTTCTAACCTCCTAATCCTTAAATCTACAGACAAACGAAGCCCTTCCATAAGGGCAATAGCTTCGGCTTCATTGTTTGTTAATCCTCAAATAAGGGTCGCTCTTTCATCCCAAAGAAGAGACAGTCACTACTGCATTTCACATGATTTAAGTCATCTTTCAGATGGCCTTTAAGTCACTTTTAAGACATGTATTTCTCTATTGTAATTATGACTTAAAATTTCAAGGGGCATCGTAAAATCAATGTGAGATTGTCTTATATTTTATCTGTCGTACATTTTTTTTCGTGTTGTAACTTTGTAGTAATTAAATTGCCATCTTGTAAAAAGTATGTTATCAGTTGAATTTGTCATTAATATGTTATGTGTTGTAAATTAATGACACCCGTATGATGTTCTGCAACTTGAATTTAAAAAAAAGAAAAAGGATATACCTAGCAGTTCTCTTTTATTTATTCATTTATCGTTTCCCTTTCTCAACATTCTCTATCCTTTTCTGAACATTCCCTTTCCCATTCAGAGCCACAAATATCCCCATTAAATAAAAATGACCTTGAGTAGATCTAGCAAAGAGGTGAGAAGGTAAAGCATGAAGAGTGAAGAGCAATTTTTCCGAAGCAGGGAGAGAAGACGAAACCCTAGCAGTCCAATTTTCTGAGCCAACAAGTGGACACATTCAGGTTCTAAGTTCTTTAGAAGAAAAGGTTAATTTTGTACTTAATTTTTTTTTATTAACATTAAATATATTTTACCCTAATTTCTGAAATCTTTTGATCTCTTTGCAGATTTAATTTAGTCAAACTATCTTCTTTGAAAATGGCAAACAAAATTGAAGTTTTTCCTTTAAAATTATGTCTAGGGTTTTGATAGGTTTGTTAGGACATGAAACTCTAGGGTTTCAATTTATTTTTTGGGATTGTTTTAATCTTCAATGGGTTGTTTATCCAGAAAACTGCAATCTTAAGATAATCTAGTATTTGCATATCTAGTCAACATATAAAAGATTTCAAGGCAATCTCAGTTAGGTCAATCTACATGTTCATTCTTGTTGTGATCTTAAGTATTTTGTGTTGTATTTGTGTGCTTGTGTGTAGATAATGGAGACCTGAGATCAATTTCTGCAAGCATGTTTTTTTGTACGCTTGTTAATATAATCCAACATTTTTAATGCTCTTGATAGAAACTTTTTAACTGTTATCGTGTGGAACTCCCTCCACAACCGGCACTAGCATATAGAATATGGCATATTGCAGACCCCACAACTTGTCTTCTGTCCCTAGCAATAATATGGGATTAAACCTTCTTCAAACACTTGGAAACAATAATGTCTAGTATCACGTGTAAAAATTAGAAAGGTTTCTTATTTGAATGTAGTGCTACTAGACCAATCTAAAACTAATTTGATGTTAGAAAACATTGGTGCATGGGTATATTTTGTTAGCATCTTAACCATTCTCCATTCATCGTAAAATAATATGATTAAAAGTTGAAAGTCTGTAGATAAAATGTACATACATTAGATACAATCGTTGTATAAAGATGCTTATATATTACATTACTAACCAACGAAAGCAAACATCATTGGATTGTTGCTTTCTATTTGTCCTTGATTTCAAAGCAAAGTTATGATGCTACTAAAGGTTGAAAATCTACTGCAACAAACCTACACAAGTAATTGATATTTGTAAGAATAACTTGAAGCTTTCATTCTCCCCGTGTATGTCATTTCAAGGGTTCAATTTTTGTGGCACAATTTAAAGAGGGTTTAAAGGTATATAGATTTTAACATCAAAATGCCACCTCCAATGCTGTGTGGAAAACCTACAAGCTATAGAAATCTTAGATGATAATATAAATAATAATATGGCCGTCAGTTTGACATTGAAATATTTGTCCAAAGTTTACACCAATCAGTTCACCTTTGGCATCATGAACCCAGCTTATGAAAACATAAGAGCTTTGGAATGAGGTATGGACATCCATCAAACCATACTGGAAAGCGGTTTTTTATCATATTTTGTAGTTGTAAATAATTGCCCCCAAAACTTTCCCTGCCCAAAATTTCACCACCCAACTTCTACACTATATCCTATGTTGTTTTTTGCTTTTTCGTTTGTTTTTCCTAACTGCAAACATTGGACTGATTTGATTTTAATAAAGTGTGAAGGACATAAAGAATTGTAAATAAAACCATTCACTTGCAATCCTCTTTATCTTCTTCTATGTTTCTCTTCTTTGTCTCTCTTGTTCCAACAAACTAAGCATAAGAAAAGGAAACAGAATTATTATTCCATAAGTTAAGGCCATGTCATGATGTAGACAATAGCAATAAATTTTTAGGAAGCTCATGATAAAATTATTTGGTAAGATGTTCGCATATAATAATATAAAAAATCCAAACAATATGCAAAATATAAAGAAGATCAACAACAAAAGATGTTTGTGGGCCAAAATGCCCTAATATGAAATACATTCAGAATAAAAATAAGTACCCTTAAGGTAGGGCAACACCATACACTACTCTTTTAGGCAAGAATAACTCCAAAAGAACTCCCAATATGGGAATGCCACTTCGGAAGGACAACCTCCAATATCCTTCTACCGAATAGAAGATTCTCCCTCGTACATGATATCCTTCACAATATTTTTCTCCTTTATATAGACCTCTATTACTAATGAATGGGTAAACACCTAATCCCAATGTAAGCCAACTCATTACCCAATATACTTAGTTCCACAAGTTACCTATTTGACCCAATATAACTAAAGAAAGGGAATGTGTGCCACATGTCGACATCTCCATCAACCCATATATATCATAATCTCATATCCCTAGGTACATAACATTATTTCTGTTTATTTTCTACAATAACAGTTTCAAAATGTAGAAGTATTTTACTCCTTGCTATAACATCATTTTTTTTTTGCTTCAGTTGTAATATTTTGTCTTTTGGTTCTTCACAACCAATTGAAAACCAATATGTAATATAGACCAAATATTATTTTTTAATTACTTTTTTTACATCATTATTTCACTACTACTAATTTTGATTCCTAGGTGGGGATAGAAGATGAGTGTTATTTGATGCATTCAAAGAATATTTATATGTGGATCATGAACGTTATCAAGTCATCATAGGTATGATAGAGAAATGGAGCAAAATCATGAACTAAGGAGGTTGACATTCTCATGTGCATCGCACTCAAATGCGAGTGTCAAACCAATTCCAAGTATGGACCATTATTTAGCTACTTTCAAACATCTTGGAATGTATCTATTCTCTTATGACCTTACAATGTTTATGAAGTTATGTGGAGGCCATGTGTCTAGAAAATGTTCTCTTTATAAATACTAAAAACATTATATGGCCTAGTACTATAATCAAAATATCAGTTTGTATTTCAACCAAAGCACTCTCGTAGAGACAAGGAGTAGGTGGAAGGAAACAATGTCTTCCTGCTCATTCCCACGAAAGTACTTTATGCCATCTAATTAATGCAAATTAACTCAACAAATCAATTTAAGTCAAATTATCAGGGACTATATAATTAGTCGGTTTGTGTTACAAGTCGTGTGCTCCTACAAGACAAGGAGCAAAGGGAAGGAGGCGGTGGATTAGCAACTACACCACATTGATCAACTCCACTTATGCCAAATTGTAATGTCCCCTTATTTAAAATAAAGAAAAACAGGTTGAAGACCTTTAGCCTAATTTTTCCCGTAGGCTAAGGGATGGTACTTGGGAAAATTTATTGTAATAATTAATTAGAGTTGCCCGAATAGTGATTTTAATCATTTGTTATCATAAGACAATTTTAATTTGATTATTAGAACAATGGAACTATCATGATTATTTATTTAAATTACCTGAAAAGTGATTTTTTACCACTCCAAAAATTAAGGTAATTTAAGTAAAAAAATGGAAAGTATTTTCAGTTAATTAATTGCTCAAAAAGTGATTTTTATCACTCTTGCAAATAGAGCAATTTAATTATCTAATTATTAGATTATTTGCCCCAAAAGTAATTTTAATTATTATTTATTAAGACAAATTAATTTAATAATTGGAGAATGAATTGTGACTTCATCGGCCTTTGAGTTGTTCCAAATTGGAATGCTACCCTTTGGGTGGGATCCAAAAGTGAGAAAGTGGAATTAAAGGTTGGCAATGATTTTTAATTCATGCATTGGACTCCCTCACATGGTTCGCCCCATTTGAGAGGGTATTTATTGCAAGCAAGGGATGACATTTTGATATGCCATGTTTTGAATATTGAATCTATGTCAAGCTTGGCCAAAGCATTTTGAGGACGGAAACCCTCAAAGTGTGAATACGGTGTGAGAACGAAAACATTCATATCTTCTATGTGAGTGGCTCTACATCAAGGGCTTCAAAATTGTGCTTCAATGGGGAATTTTAGATTGTGGATGCTAGGCGACTTGTTTCTAAGGGTTGCTTGATGTGTTTGGAGGTCATCCTTTGGGTGGAGAATTGCATGGAGGATTGAAGACCCCTCTTTGAGGGCTGCTCTACAAGGAAACCCTCTCCTAGGGTTTGGATATTAATTCTGATTAATTGTTGATTAATTCCAAGTTGGGCGATTGGGTTTGGAAGGATTGTAAGGCCATTTGAGTGGCCGAAGTATGTCATAATTTGATAATAATAATTCTGAAATTATTATTATAGTTTTCTAATGTTTATCACATTAATTTGAGGTCATTTTGACGCCAATTGTGGTACATTAAATTCTGAACTTTGTGAGCATTTTCATTTAGGGCATTGACTACATACTTTTAGGGTTTGGACTCGGTTTTGGGTGACTTCCACCCAACAAAAAATTCTAATTTGTATTTCATTTGAAAGCTCTTATTTTTAGCTTTGATTTGAGCTATTATTCAGTTGGAGATCTTCTATTTTGTGGGAGATATTGAATTTCTTCGTATTTAGCAAATTCTGAAAAAATTCAATTTATTTTGAATTCTGAATTTCATTTCTTTTATGAAATCTGATTGGGAGAATTATTTGCAAAAATCTGAAAGTGGTTTCATACATTTTGGTTGGATCAAAATCATTCTATGATAAAAACCCTAGGCGCTAGGGTTAAGGTAGCAAACAAAAAAAATTGGCATTCATTTTCAAAATTATGGCATTGATTTACAGATTACTTCTTGAGCTGAATATTGTGCATTTTCAGAATTGTTAGGATTTGTGGAAAACCCTTGTTTTGGTCATTTGTCCCACTTTGGGGACATTGTACAAATATTCAACCTACAACAACTACATTGCAGCATCTATGTACCTCCCAAGAGCATTATTGTTATATGCAAGAGCATGCACATGAAGTAGCCCCAACATTCAATATGTCATTTTTGGTTATTTGTCCATTTTATGTAGTTGGCCTTGTTAAGTTTCGGAGCACGATATCATATCTTTGTACAGTTTAATATTGTAGCTTAATGGTAGCATGGTTATGTCGATCAATAGTTTAGCTAGAGGTTGAAATAATATTAAATTATTTTGAAGCCTTTGTTAAGGAAAATACTTTTATGGCATTCACATGGAAAAATTGGAAACCAAATTTGTACCTACTTTTTTTGTAAATCAGATTTATATAATTTACATGTTTTAAATTTGCACCAACCTTTTCTTGATTTTGAAGAAGGCAAAAGAATTTTAACTTCAACTTGCTTGCGTTGGTTGGTGTGGTCTCATGGAGTGCCAATTTATGGAATAAAAAACATGACTTGTTATAATGCACCTTTTGTATGATTTTGTTTTTAATAAATTATGTTGGATTGATGTTATCTCTCTCTCTCTCTATATATATATATATATATATATATATATATATATATTACTGCAATTATCATGACATAATAACATTTGAATGGTAAACAAAAAAACATATATCCCTGATATACGACAAACAAATGACACATAAACAATAGACAAAAGACATAAACAACATATATACAACAAACAAATGACATATTTATGACACAATGGTAAAACTGAATTTAGGTGTCATAAATGTGTCAAAATTTTGTTGTTAGCAAAAATTGAAATGTCCTTTTTAGGGAAGATTTGAAACAATTTGGGTTTTCCAGCAAACCTTAGGAATGGAAATATAAATTTTGACTTTTATTTCTTGAAACCCTAACTGAAAATTCCAGAATTCTAAAAATGATAATTTAGACACAATCAAATTTCTCCAACATCAAATAACCCTCATAAAATTGCAGAATATTCAAAATATTTATGGGAACCCAGAGTCTGATTTTTATATTAATTTCAGACTTGAAAATTATAAAAAAATATCACCAAACCAAATGAAAGTGAAAACTAAATTTTCCACTCATCCAACCATGTGAAAACATCTGTCCAAGTCTCCCAAGCAAGTTGCCACACTCCAAGTGGTTGGAAATGACCTCGCTGACCCCAAAAGGCTGATCCACTGCTGCGTAACCCTACAAAGTCCCCAAACTAGTTCACCCACCTTCCAAGCAACCCTTGAAGCTAAAATTTTGGTATTCTACCCAACTATTGACCCCTAAATGAAGTCACCAAGAGAAATGAGGGTTTTTGTCCCCAATTTTAGAAGCTAATGAGAGTTTATATCCTCATAGGTTGATAATGCAAGCAAACGCGCTCAATGTTTAGAGAAAAAATGGGATTCTTGATTGTGCCCAAAATTAGCAATCACCCCTTATATACTCTCATTTTCCCTCCAAACTTTCCCCAAGGGTGGCGTCCCACAAAGGGAGCGAAAAACAATATTCATAAAGCACCCCCCCTTTAGAAAAGATCAAGAAGGGCTGACTTAAATTAAAACAAAAATTCCCCCTTATTTAAAATTCAAATAACCAAAGTTGTCGACATTATCACCTTCTAGCAACTTGAAAAAAGAAACATAGTTTCCCTTTTTAAAACCCTTCCCTCAGCTAATGGGAAACAAAGAGTTGGCCAAGGGTTCCAACCTCGTTAAGCCCAAAAAGGGGACATTACAGTCCTCCCCTCTCGAAATTGCTTGTCCTCAAGCAATGTTGTTTTCCACTACCTGGAACCCAAATCCACCTTTGGGATTTGTAATCCTAAACACTTGCTTCATGGTTATAACCTTGTGCTCCAATGATTCCCTTAATGTTATTATGGGCTATCCCCTTCACTTCATGGCACAAAACAGCTTGCATGTAGGCTGGAAACAGTCCATAACAGCCACAACCTCCTTGCATCTCATCCCCATCAACATTAGGATGGCTGGGGTGTTTGTCCCTAATAGCAAACATCTTTTACTAACATCATCGTGCAAGAAAACTCTCCCAAAATACACAAATTCACAGGTGTTCATGGCTGATAATAGCAGCGCATGATTTGGAATTATCAAAATCAACAGCGTGATAGTGGTACAACTGTTAAACTAATATTTCCTTCCAAAAATCAAAGATATAAATGCTGGAAACTACCCAGTACAATCTGAAAAATACTTCAACAAGGATAATGAGCTAGAAACTCCTCCACCGTGTGACCACAAACTCTTCATCCATGAGTTTCCTTTCATCAAATAAATATATCCAATGCATGCCAACACTTATGCTCACCTCTTCTAGATTGTTGTTACACCGATTACCTTGGACTTCAAAAGTTCTTATCATGATGCCCCGGGTACTACCATTCGAAAAACAGTTTAGATCAGAATGTATGCTAGTTGATTGGTGGTTGTAATAGTCATACATGGCTCTAACTTTCTCCCCAATTGGCACTAAAGATGCTGGAATGTTTGCAATTAATGATCTCAAAATGTGAGACCTCCTATACACCACATCAAACAAAGAAACCCTTTTCGTACCAATAGATCTATAAATGCTCAAATAGGATATTCTTAGTCTATCAGTCCAGGACATGACATTACCAATATCTCATCAAGTGGCCACCTTAGAAAAGTTATGTTGAGCACACCCACAATAGCCCAAACATTATCATAAGAAGTTGTCTCATCTAGACCCACGGTATAGGAATCATTGCATACCTTGTGTCTACCCCAAGCACTAACAAGTTTTTGTGCCTTATCAAATAAATATACCCCATGCATGCCCAAAGCATGACTGAAGTGTTACATTCCTTTACTAAAATCAGAATGGTGGTGGATGGAAAACATCTTGTAATAGCTACACATTCACTGGGATTACCATGATTACTTTGAATTTCACGAGTTCCTTCCTTGCTGCCCAAAGCATGACTAAAGTGTTGCATTCCCTTACTAAAAATTAGAATGGTGGTCGCTGGAAAACATCTTGTAACAGCAACACATTCCCCATTCCTCCAAGAGTGGCAATCTTGAATGTAGTTTGAGACCCATCCAACCATGGCCTGTTGATTCATATCATCTTGATTATCAAAATTACATATGTTTGGCTGACCACCTTTCCTCATCAAGTGTTCTATGGGAACTATCTCCGTTTTGTCAACACCTATGATCTCATCTTCAAATGTGGAACTCAACTCCGAGAAACAATCTATGGATTGATCCTTCACAACTTCGTTAGAATACACTATGTATCCTATATGATTCCCCATTAACTCCCTTTCTAACCACTTGCCAAAGATGAAGAATGCTAGAGTAGATTCAAAGCTTCTATTCATTTCGTCACTCAGAATTTTGCCCAAGTCCCATATGCCAACATAACGTCTAAACATCACCATACACTTATTCTGAAAAATCTGAATATCAACATGATGTTTACCTAGTTCATATCTAGAAATATCTCCAAAACTTCATATTAGGATACATAGGCAGCTTTGTGACTTATCTTCTTGATCTTTGACTACCACCGTCGGATCATGATGCAAACACAACCAGTTATACAAATACAACTCATTATATATGGAGAATATCATGCTAGTGTTGAATAGTATATTAACAACTAAATCATAACCTATATAATAAAAGAAAATTGTTGATGCCTTGTCTAGCATACCATGGACCTTGTATAGGAGACAACCATTTGCCGACTTATAACCAATCACCATGTCCTATATTATGATACATTCATTTACAAATATGAATCCAACCATCAAATTTGAATCCAACAATGATGGTATTGGTATGAATCTGATTACCTTGTAAATACTGAATATTTTGTTGTTGCAACTACTGATCCGTGGCTTGTAGCTAAGATATTTGGCTATTGTGCTTCAACCACTGAATCCCATTGTCATTCATAATATTTGTCTTATGCTTATTTGAGGTCAATTCTAATTGTTTCCTTATCCATTTGTATGAGTTAATGAAAATATTAACAACGATGATATTGAAATCAAAAATTCTATCATTTAATGTCATATGGATTCCATACCCTTATACAAAATGCATTTTGAGCCAAAGGCTCTAACTTTATTCTTTCACCATGCTTGAAATGATGGCGGAACTAAAATAGAGTTGTGCTCTCATTCCCATATTATGAATTGACATTATAAGAGTGCTTACCACGATGACAACAACTCTGAAATGGCATAGTATGAAACAACAAACCTGAAATATGGCTTTCTTTTTTATACATTGAGCCGGAATCCAATTGTTTACCTCCTTTCTCTGATTTAGAAGTAGGAGCATTTAAGAGATTTGCCTTGACACAACCATCTGTGTAATTCAGAATAGTGCCAGTAACTGAAACATTCTCCTTGCATGCTCATCATTGTAATTACTCTGAAAATCACTCTCACACAATAATGACTCAATTCTTGCAATGCTTGGAAGATTGATAGATGCTTCTAGGGATGAAACATCCTCCATTTTGAATATTCGGCATTTAACATGTAATGTTTCTTGGGCTAGAATAACTCCAATCTTGGATACTTGGCATTCAACATGTAATGCATGTTCTTCCTTAACATTTTTAATACAAACCTTTTGTTTATCAAAAGCCGTACATATTTCTATTGAATATCCTTCACCTTCCACTTGCATGGTGGATTCCTTTATGGACTGCTCACTAACTTCTTTCAGATCTAAATTCTCTTGCTTTTTGATTTCTTCCTTGGAATTATTTTGAGGGTTTGACCTTCTATCTCCCTTATTCAACCTTCTATTTGTATTTTCTGTGTATACCTCCAAGAATTCTTCAAATTTATTATAAAACGTATATATATCAGTCTTCTTATCATATTCATCAAAATCAAAAAGTTTGACCTTTCTATCACACTGTTTTTCTAACCATGCTTCTTGAATAGGATCATTCTTTTGTGTTCTTCTAAATGACTCTCGGGTTTTATAGCCGATAGAAAACTGCTTCAAAAGTTGATTCTTAATATCTTAGCTTTTTGTCTACTCTTTCTTATTCGCATCCACACCTCTTGAATAGGTTCTATGTATTCTTCCTTCAGTAAGAACTTAGGTCACCAATTCATTGTAGACAACTCAAATCCCACAGCTAGCCAAGAAATGGCTTTGATACCATTGAAATGTCCCTTTTACCGCAGATTTAAAATAATTTGGGTTTTCCAGCAAACTTAGGAATGGAATCATAAATTCTGATTTATATTTATTGAAACCCTAGCTGAAAATTCCAGAATTCTAAAAATTATTATTTAAGCACCAAAATTAATTTCTCCAACATCAAATAATCCTCATAAAATTGTAGAATATTCAAAATATGTGTGGGAACCCAAAGTTTGACTTTTATATTAATTTCAGCCCTGAAATTTTTTTAAAATATCACCAAACCAAATGAAAATGGAAACTGAATTTTATGCTCATCCAAACATGCGAAAACAGTTATCCAAGTCTCCCAAGCAAGATATGAGGGTTTTTGTCCCCAATTCTAGAAATTAATGAGGGTTTCCATCGTTGTATGCTTGTAATGCAAGCAATCATGCTTAAAATTTAGAGGCAAAATTAGATTCTTGGTCATGCCCAAAATTAGCAATCACCCTTCCTTATATACCCTCATTTTCCCTCCAAACTTTCCTCAAGGGTGGCGCCCCACAAAGGGAGGGAAAAACAATATTCAGAAAGCAACCCCCTTTACAAAAGATCAATAAGGGCTGACTTAAATTAAAACAATAGTCCCCCTTATTTAAAATTCAAATAACCAAAGTTGACAACAATATCACCTTCTTAGCAACTTGAAAAAAGAAACACAGATTCCCTTTTTAAAACCCTTCCCTTAGCCAATGGGAAACAAAAGAGTCAGCCAAAGGCTCCAACCTCGTTAAACCCAAAACGGGGACGCTACAAAAATGCACTCATATGATAGATTTAAGGTGGATTTATGACACCCTACTCTTAAATATGACATAAATAAAAATCGTAAAAATAAAAAACATGCAAAGATATCAAACTTTGTCTTAAAGGTCATGCAAATGTGACTTAAAATCAGGTCTTAAAGCTGACTTTAAACTCAGGAAATGTAGTAGTGAGTATACCCATCTAAGTCCTGGGTTTCCCCAAGAATCCTTGTAAAAGTCTAGTTTCACATACATAGGCTTTGGTGAGAGCCATTTGACTTCATTTCTATTTACTTCATTTGTGATTGACACATTAATGGGCAAAAAATATAGGGCAAATCTTATGGCAGAGCTCAAAGTGTATGTCGAGATAGGCTTGGGTTTGTAATATAAGAGTGTCACAATGATAAGTTTGACCTCTACCTTCATGCTGAGAAGGTCAACATCCTCACATGCAGCACACTCAAATGCGGGTGCCAAACTGTAATGTCCCTAAATTGAGACAAATAACCAAAACAAGAGCATTCCACAAATCCTAACAATTCTGATTATGCACAATATTCAACCTAAGAAGTAATCTGAAAATCAATGCCATAATTCTGGAAATGAATGCCAAAAAAATTTCTGTTTGCTGCCCTAACCCTAGCACCTAGGGATTTTATTATAAAATGACTTTGATCCAACCAAAATGCATGAAACCACTTTCAGATATTTGAAAATAATTCTCCCAATCAGATTTCATAAAAGAAATAAAATTCAAAATTCAAAATAAATTGATTTTCCCAGAATTTGTTGAATATGAAGAAATTCAATATATCCCTCAAAATGGAAGATCTTCAACTGAATAATAGCTCAAATCAAATCTAAAAATATAAGCTTTCAAATAAAATACAAATCAAAATTTTCTACTGGGTGGAAGTCACCCAAAACCGAGTCCGAACCCTGAAAATATGTAGTCAATGCCCTAGATGAAAATATGGAAATGCTCACAAAGTTCAGAGTTTAATCTACCACAAATGGCGTCGAAATGACCTCAAATCAATGCGATAAAAATTAGAAAAATATAATATTAATTTCAGAATTATTATTATCAAATTAGGGCATACTTTGGCCACTGAAAAGGCCTTACAATCCTTTCAAACCCAATTGTCCAACTTGGAATAAATCAACAATAAATCAGAATTAATATCCAAACCCTAGGAGAGGGTTTCCTTGTAGAGCATCCCTCAAAGAGGGGTCTCCAAACCTTTATGCAATTCGCCACCCAAAAGATGACCTCCAAACACCTCAAGCAACCCTTAAAAACAAGTCGCCTAGCATCCACAATTTGAAATTCCTAGTTGAAGCACAATTTTTCATTCCTTGATGTAGAGCCACTCACATAGAAGATACGAAGGTTTTTGTCCTCACACCTTATTCACACTTTGAGGGTTTCCGTCCTCAAAATGTTTTGACCAAACTTAACATACTTGACATAGATTCAATATTCAAAACATAGCATATCAAAAATGGATCCCTTGCTTGCAATAAATACCCTCCCAAATGGGGCAAACCATGTGAGGGAGTCCAATGAATGAATTAAAAATCATTGTCGACTTTTAATTCCTCTTTTCCACTTTTAGGATCCCACCCAAAGGGTGGCATTCCAGTTTGAAACAACTCAAAGGCCGACAAAATCACAATTTATTCTCCAATTATAAAAGTAATTTACCTTAATAAATAATAGTAATTAAAATTACTTTTGAGGCAAATAATCTAATAATTAATTATATTGTTCTATTTGCAAGAGTGATAAATCACTTTTTGAACAATTAATTACTAGAAAATACCTTCCAATTTTTTTCTTAAATTACCGTAATTTTTGGATTGGTAAAAACCACTTTTCAGGCAATTTAATTAAATAAATAATCATGATAGTTCCATTATTCTAATAATCAATTAAAACTGTCTTAAGATAAAAAATGATTAAAATCACTATTCAGGGAACTCTAATTAATTATTAAAATAAATTTCTCCAATTACCATCCCTTAACCTATGGGGAAAATTAGGCTGAAGGTCTTTAACCTACCTTCTTTTATTTTGAAAAAGAGGACATTACAATCCTCCCTCCCCAAAATTGCTTGTGTCCTCAAGCAATTGCAAGCTTAGCTGCCCTGTATCTTCCCACTTAGCCAACTTTTGTATGCTTGTATTATGCTCTATCTTTGGCATGGAACAAATACAATCAACCCTTACCAAAGTGGCACCCTTGTCTTCAATCCAAAAACCATGTGAGTTGATCTCTTCAATAGAAAGAAAGATTGTACCTTCCAAAACCGGGTACGAATGAGGCTCCATGTGGATTGGGAATGAATCCCAACTAAAATCAAAAGTCTCACCTCTCACACCTACACATGGAACAAAAACAAGTTAGAGAAAAAAGCAGTGTTTAACAACACTTTTGTGATCACACCATCATGCTTCATGGACATGACAACTAGCTTTCTTCCATTGCCTGCAATCATCTCATGAATTCCATTCAAATGATGGAATCCCTAATCATTGTGTTATAGCAATCCCATTGGGCTATTCTCATGCAATGAAGGTTTTGGAACACCAAACTCTTGAGTTCTCATATATCCTCTCATGACTTGGCAAGGTGTCCCACTCAATATATGATGCGAATCAGAATGTGGGTGGGCTGAAAACAAGTCACAACAGCCATACAACACTCGGAAATTCATCCAACTAGGCGCCTTGGTGTGTCATGTCCCCTTCTCAGTGACATCTCTCGGAGCACAGGATTAGCCTATCATATGACCCTCGTAGGCTAATACACTGGATAGAGGGTCGCATAGGAGCTTGGCTCAGCTTCAGTTGGCAGAGTTGGATCAGTTGGCTTTCGTTTGGGCTCAATCGGAGACTTCTTGCAGAAGTTACTATTTTTAACAGTTCCTGGTGGTCAGAGTGGGACCCCTGCTATTTTTAACAATATGGGTTGGCAGCGTTCGGAATCACTTCAGTATATGACAGCTTCAGACGGTTCAGTCATCAGGCGAGTAACGAGGAAAATATTAATATTTAATTGTATTAATTAAATATTAATTATGCGAAGACTATTATATTAAGTTATAATTAAAAATTATAACTTAAGTGTTTTAACGCTGAGGGGTCGTCCATCATCAGGAGGGGGCCAATTTGTAATTATATTTTATTATAAAATTGGCCAAGACTATGGAGATATTAAAATATTGAGAAAGTGCGAATTTTTAATTAAAACCCCTATTATGAAGGAAATCACACCTCTTTGGTTATTAAAGCATTTGCCTTGTGAATCGAGCCATTATGTCATTATTGAGAATTGAAATTGATCAACTTAGATCTGAGCAAGAAGCTTCAGGTTTTCAAGTTCGAATTCCTTGGAGAACGTGCCATCTCCATTGAAAGCAATTCAGAGGGTGTGAAATAACCCCTGATTTATTGCAGCAGAGGTTTCTTCATTCAGGAGAAATCACAGAGTTTTCAGAGATCTATTATCTACAGAGTTTTATCAGTGTTGCATCCGAAGAGCCTTCCTCATACTAGGCGCTTCATTTCAGAGGGTTTAAGCATTGATTTGGGCAGGCCGTACTGTTGTACTTGCTGCTGATATAGAACTGTACTTTCCTATACCTGGCCGTACCATACACCAGGGCGTACTTCATCTTCTGAGGGAGGCGCAGCCATACTTCACCTACCAGCTTGTTTCATCATTGGCGCCCTGTATCTGGGATCATCTGCCACCAATTTTTAGAAGGAGAAGGACGCATTTAATGCAGCTGTACCGAATCTGTACTTTCAGCTGCTACAGCAAAGAAAAAAATCAGGTTTTCAAAATAATATCATTACTTTACACTTTGCATGTAACTGTTTAGTTGAAATCGTCTCTGGTAGATTTTATATATAAAAAAATAAGCTTGAAGTTGCAGTATACTATATAGTTACTGAGTTGGATAAATTTTATAGAATTTATTTACTATTTTATGCAAAATTGCATTATTCCTATTTCTTGCAAAAACCCCAAAAAACATCAAAAAATCAAAAACTTCAGAAAAAACAAATAAACAATCAGTTGTCAGAATCAGAGGAAACTAGGAGTTTCTACAGTGGTATCAGAGCCAAACCCTGCCATCCTACGGGTTTAGCTATCTTATGCAGCCAGATCAGATTGGGTCACCCAGGTATTACACGCGCAGGCAAGCTCTGATTGACAGGCAACAGAGCTTGAGCAGGCAGCCGGGAAATATGGCTGACAGAACAGATATACCTAGGACAGAACATAATGACAGAGATCAGGAGAGTGCAGAGTTCATGCATACACTCAGAGATCTTCGTGCAGGACAACGGCAGTCCGATGAGGTATTACAGCAGGTGGCAGTGGCACTGCAGAGATTGGGTACTTCGAGGAGACCGTCACCTCACCGTGACGATGACAGAAGTGATGCAGGGTCACGGAGAGCTCTTAGAATAGCGTCACGGACAGCAGATAGGCCTACTTTCACGAGACAAGAGCCCGATAGGGCTATACTAGATGAGGAGCATGATGAATTGTTCGCTGATACCCTTATGGCAGCACGTGAAGAATGGGAGTTGTTATTGCCTGTGGTCCAAGAGATGATCACTTTTGACCGTTTTATTACATAGAGGCGAGAACACAACAGAGCTCGACAGGATAGGAGACCTCGACAGCAGAATAACGATTTAAAACATGCTACGAACCGGCTCACATTGGCGACGTTCGATGGTAGTGGTAAGATGACAGCCCAAGCTTGGATTAGCAAGCTTGATACACTCCTTACACTGCGCCCGATGGTTGAGAGTGACGCCATTAGATATGCTACATTGCATCTGGAGGGAGTAGCCTACGACTGGTGGCACCACGGTATGGTAACTTTACAGCATGACAGGATCACTACTTACCAGGAGTTTGTGGATAGATTAGTGGAGAGGTTTGACAGGAAGGATCCGGAAACCTACTTTCGAGACTTAGCACAGTTGAGGCAGAGTGGCAGTGTAGAGACCTACATAGGTGACTTCCAGAAGTTATCCGTTATGGTCCCTAACATCTCAAAGAGACGCTTGGTAGTACTCTTCATGGAGGGGTTGTCAGAGCCATTGCGAGGTTGGATCAAAGCTTTTGATCCTCCTTCGTTACAGGGGGCGATGAAGAAAGCACGGAACATGGAGTTAGCAGCACCATCGAGTAAATTCAGCTCCAGAGGTTCTTCATCATTCAGGGATAACAAAGGCTTTAACAGGAATAAGGATAAGTCTGATTTTAATAAAGAAAAATCAAACTCAAGAAACGATCCAAAAGGTAAATCAGCAGCCCCACCTTTGGATCATGAGGCCCTTAATGACCTACGCAGGAAGAAGCTTTGCTTCTACTGCAAAGGACCGTATGACGCCAATCACGATTGTCCTCTAAGACCTAAGGGCAAGGCAAATCGTATAATGTGGGCGTTCTATGAGAACTAGGAATCAGAGGATTCCGAACAGCGGGAGAGTTCCGAGGATTCAGAGCCAGAGGCTCCATAGCCTAGAGTTGAGACAGAGCCCGAGCTTCAGATACAGGAGGCCCGTTTATCTAGCATTCAGCAGGAGGGTTCTTTCAGGATTCGTGGTGTGTTGGCAGGACAGAGGGTCATTACCTTACTTGATACCGGAGCCACGCATAATTTCGTAGATGCTAGATTCGTTGAGAAACGTGGACTCATCACTGAGGGGTTCGAGGGCATAAGAGTCAAAGTGGCCGATGGGTACACTTTGAGATGTGAACGCATGATTAAGGATCTCCCTTTATGCTTGAACAATTATGAGTTCAAGGCAGATTACTATGTTGTTAATATGGGGGACATTGATTTGGTCTTGGGAATGAAGTGGTTACATTCATTGGATGAGGTCACACTTCGTCTCAAGGACATGGAGATCCGTTTTGATGTTGACGGGAAGACACACATACTTAAGGCAATACGGGACAGCAACATCAAAACAATTTCTTTCCACCGGATGGAGCGGCTTATGCGTCACGACATGGTAGAGTGGGTTGCTGTGTGTCATTTAGCACCTATACAGGAGGGACAGCAAAAGATAGAATATCATCCGGACATTCAGAAATTGAGAGTCAAGCATGACAAGGTGTTCAGGGATATTCCGCCAGGTAGACCTCCAGACAGGGGCATAGAGCACATCATTGAGCTCGAGGAGGGTGCGAAACCCGTTATGATAACTCCTTACAGGCATCCAAAAAGATTGAAGGATGAGATAGAAAAGACAATAAAGGAGTTACTTGCTATGGGTCACATTCGGCCTAGCAAGTCACCATTTGCTTCTTCGGTTGTTTTGGTGAAGAAGAAGGATGGAACATTATGCATGTGCATTGATTACAGGGTCCTGAATAAGAAGGCAATTAAGAATAGATACCCGATACCGAGGATTGACGAGCTTATTGATGAGCTCCATGGGGCATGTTACTTTACTAAGATTGATTTACGGTCAGGTTATCACCAGATCAGAGTCCGAGAGCAGGACATAGAGAAGACTGCCTTCCGATGCCATTGTGGGCACTTTGAGTTCATAGTGATGCCATTTGGGCTCACTAACGCACCAGCCACTTTTCAGTCTACGATGAACAGGGTTTTTCATTCATTGCTGAGGAGGTTTGTGTTAGTCTTTTTCGATGACATCCTTATATATAGCAGGACTTGGCAGGAGCACTTAGCTCATTTGGAGACAGTATTGAGTATCTTGGAGAGGGAGTCCTTGTACATCAAGGAATCCAAGTGCGACGTAGGGATGACCGAATTGCTATATCTCGGTCACATCATCAGTGCAGATGGAGTGCGCATGGATCCTGAAAAGATCCGCGCCATTATTGACTGGCCTACACCGGCAAACCTGACACAGTTGAGAGGGTTTCTCGGTTTATGTGGATTCTACCGCAGATTCGTGAATGGTTATTCACGACATGCAGCCCCGATGACAGATTTATTGAAGAAGGGGGCCTTTGTTTGGACTTCAGAGGCACAGGAGTGTTTTATGAAGTTCAAGGAGTTGATGACCACATGCCCTGTTTTAGCACTACCCGACTTTACGAAGCCGTTTGAGCTTCAATGCGATGCATCAAGTGAGGGCTTTGGTGCGGTGCTTATGCAGGACAAGCACCCGATTGTATATGAGAGCCGCAAGCTCAGAGGACCAGAGAGGCTGTATAGCATATATGATAAGGAGATGCTCGCGATTATGCATGCCTTAGCAAAATTTCGACAATATCTTGTCGGCAGCAAATTTTGCATTAAAACTGATCATAACAGTTTGAGACACTTCTTAGGGCAGCGAGATCTCAATGATAGGCAGCAGAAGTGGGTCAGTAAGTTGCAGGCTTATGACTTTGATATCTCATATATCAAAGGTACACAGAACGTAGTGGCTGATGCACTCTCACGTAAGCCGTACTTGAGCACTATGGTTCATATTTCTGAGGATTGGAGGCATATGATAGTGGCAGAGTATGCCAAGGACAGTTGGGCCTCCAGCATTGTTGAGGGATCAGCAGTTGATACCAGGTATACACTTGTCAATGATTTGATCATTTACAAGCGCATGATATATTTGATCCCAGGTTCAGAAGTGAAGAACATTGTTATGCGAGCCTTTCATGACATGCCTACAGCAGGACATCCTAGATACTTCAAAACCTACAGGCAGATTCGGGAGAGATTCACCTGGAAAGGACTCAAGGCAGATGTTCTTCAATATGTGCGTGAGTGCCCTGTTTGTCAGCAGAACAAACAGGAGAACATGTACCCGGCAGGTTTGTTGCAGCCACTTCCGATTCCTGACAGGAAGTGGGAATGCCTGTCGATGGATTTTATCACGGGCTTGCCTAAAGCCCAAGGGCATGATTGCATTTATGTAGTTGTGGATCGGCTTACGAAGTATGCCCACTTCTTTCCGATCACCACGACTTACACAGCTACACAGGGAGCAGAGGTTTTCTTTCGCGAGGTATTCAGACTTCATGGGTTGCCTCGGACCATCGTGAGCGACAGAGATAGTCGGTTCCTGAGTAACTTCTGGCAGGAGGTTTTTAGACTTTGTGGGACTGAGCTCACTCCGAGCACTAGCTACCACCCGCAGACTGATGGACAGAGGGAGATTGTAAATAAGTGGGTGGAAGGTTACCTCCGAAACTATATAGCAAGGCAGCAGAAGGTGTGGGTCAAATGGATACATTTGTGTGAGTATTGCCATAACTCGACATTCCATATGACCATTCAGATGTCACCCTTCATGGCATTGTACGGGTATGAGGTGCCAAGTTTCCTTGATTTGCTACTGAGCTATAGTAGAGTGCCGAGTGCAGGAGGTTGGTTGCAAGAGAGTCAGGACACTATGAGGGCTCTTAAAGGAAAATATAGCTAAGGCACAAAATCAGCAGAGACAGTATGCAGATCAGAAGAGGACGGAGAGGCATTTCAAGGTGGGAGACATGGTTTACCTCATGCTGCAGCCCTACCGTCAGTCCACTCTTAGGAAGAGTGGGTCAGAGAACCTTAAGCCACGCTATTACGGACCTTTCAGGATCCTGAGGAGAGTTGGCGAGGTAGCTTACGAGCTTGAGCTTCCAGCGAAGAGCAGGGTGCACAACGTTTTTCATGTATCACGCCTCAAGAAGGCGTTGGGTCATCGTGTGGTACCATCTGCGGTTCTACCTCCCTTAGATGATGAGGGAAAGCTGATTTTAGTACCTGAGTCCATCCTGGAGTATAGGGAGAGACAATTGCGTAAGAGGACTATCAGGAAATATTTGGTGAAATGGAGAGATTTGCCTGTTGAGGATGCGAAATGGGAGAGCGAGGATATTCTACAGCATCCGGCATTGAGATTGCTTGAGGACAAGCAATTTCAGGAGGGGCGGACTGTCATGTCCCCTTCTCAATGACATCTCTCAGAGCACAGGATTACCCTATCATACAACCCTCGTAGGCTAATAGACTGGATAGAGGGTCGCATAGGAGCTTGGCTCAGCTTCAGTTGGCAGAGTTGGATCAGTTGGCTTTCGTTTGGGCTCGATCGGAGACTTCTTGCAGAAGTTACTATTTTTAGCAGTTCCTGGTGGTCAGAGTGGGACCCCTGCTATTTTTAGCAATATGGGTTGGCAGCGTTCGGAATCACTTTAGTATATGACAGCTTCAGACGGTTCAGTCATCGGGCGAGTAACGGAGGAAATATTAATATTTAATTGTATTAATTAAATATTAATTATGCGAAGACTATTATATTAAGTTATAATTAAAAATTATAACTTAAGTGTTTTAATGCTGAGGGGTTGCCCATCATCAGGAGGGGGCCAATTTGTAATTATATTTTATTATAAAATTGGCCAAGACTATGGAGATATTAAAATATTGAGAAAGTGCGAATTTTTAATTAAAACCCCTATTATGAAGGAAATCGCACCTCTTTGGTTATTAAAGCATTTGCCTTGGGAATCGAGCCATTATGTCATTATTGAGAATTGAAATTGATCAACTTTGATCTGAGCAAGAAGCTTCAGGGTTTCAAGTTCAAATTCCTTGGGGAACATGCCATCTCCATTGGAAGCAATTCAGAGGGTGTGAAATAACCCCTGATTTATTGCAGCAGAGGTTTCTTCATTCAGGGGAAATCACAGAGTTTTCAGAAATCTATTATCTACAGAGTTTTATCAGTGTTGCATCCGGAGAGCCTTCCTCATACTAGGCGCTTCATTTCAGAGGGTTTAAACATTGATTTGGGCAGGCCGTACTATTGTACTTGCTGCTGATACAAAACTGTACTTTCCTGTACCTGGCCGTACCATACACCAAGCCATACTTCATCTTCTGAGGGAGGCGCAGCCATACTTCACCTACTAGCTTGTTTCATCATTGGTGCCCTGTATCTAGGATCATCTGCCACCAATTTTTAGAAAGAGAAGGACGCATTTAATGCAGCTGTACCGGATCTGTACTTTCAGCTGCTACAGCAAAGGAAAAAACCAAGTTTTCAAAATAATATCATTACTTTACACTTTGCATGTAACTGTTTAGTTGAAATCATCTCTGGTAGATTTTATATATAAAAAAATAAGCTTGAAGTTGCAGTATACTATATAGTTACTAAGTTGGATAAATTTTATAGAATTTATTTACTATTTTATGCAAAATCGAATTATTCCTATTTCTTGCAAAAACCCCAAAAAACATCAAAAAAATCAAAAACTTCAGAAAAAACAAATAAACAGTCAGTTGTCAAAATCAGAGGAAACTAGGAGTTTCTACATGGTGGCTGCCCTAAAAATACCTTTTAGCTGAACCCTTCCTCCACCCATTTCCATTAATGTTTTCCTCTTATTTTGTGCAAACTTGCTGCTGTTCACAACTGATAACAACAGCCCCATGCCTGTCATCTTCATGGCCAACAACATGAAAATGATGCAGCCGGTACCAACCCAACATGTCCTTGCAACATTCAACAAGTTTGCCAATGAAAACAACCATGCAAGGACTGAAAATACCATGTTAGCAACCCCAAACAAAAAAGAATTATTTTCCATAAGTGAAAGTACTTGTAAGCCCACTTGTTACGAGCTGGCTGGAAATGGAGATGACAACAGTACTAGAACCCAAATTTATTGTTGTCCCCATTGTTTTACCTCTATCTTTTGATGGTAGGACACTTCCAACACTTGTTTCTAGTGTTCCCAACCAATGGATTCCTTCCAGCAACCTTTTAAACAAAGGAAACATCATCAAACTTCCCAAATTACAGTTGTCCAAAGAAAACACTAGCATTGCAACATGTGAAATAGAGATTATCATCATATCATGGCTATAGCAATGCATCATTCCCTGCAAAATTATGATAATGGTGGCCAGAACCAACCCTACAATGGCAAAAAATGCTCCAACAACATCAATAAATGAAAGATTATCCCAATGTATGATTGAACTTACTTGTAGGACCGCATACAAGTTGTTCGGCTTCCAGGAAATGATGATGACAACAGCCTTCCTACTTGCAATATTACAAGTCTTTTGAAGCAATACATTCTCCTTAAACTTCTCTTCACACCATGTGATTGAAAATCCCTTAAAAGTGGCTTCAAACTGTAAAAATCTTTCACCTTAATGACTGCAGCTACTTGCATGGCAGCAAGCTTGCAATTTGGATCCAATGAGGGACTCATGAATTGTGTGTATTGGCCCCTCACAAAATTTTTAGAATTCACTACACTCCATGTATGATCCCTTATGAATTTTATTTGAATGTATAGGATGAACTTATCAACCATATTGAAATTAAGGCCTCTAACATTCATCTTGGCATGTTGCCCATGATGGCCATAATTTAGTGATAAAGATAAATTTAGAAGACCTCCATACCCTAGCTTGTGATTAGCATGCTTGTCTCTCTTTGCCAACACAACATCTTCACCCCTATAGCATACATTTCTCCTTTTATGAGTATGCTTATCAGCTGAATCAAAACTAATGTGAAAGGAGAATGTTGTTGTCCCATCTAGCATACCTTGGAACTTGACTAAAGGATAGTCATCTCCAATCACCAAAACATGTGCATGCTGTCCAAGATGACAAAAATACAATGATGACATAAGTGAAAGCCATAAATCTGAACTGTTTGCATACTTTTGGCTGCCATCATAGTGCTTGTCTTTCTTTGCCGAATAGACATGAGTTGAGATGTCTTCCACACCCCCAATCTTGTGAATACCATGGTTTTCAAATAGGAAGCTTATTTTTGTATGCCAACCTTCCAATGTCAACTTGTGCATGCCTATATTCCTCCATACCCCAAACAATTTGGATCCTTTCTTTATTCACAACTCCACTGATTACCCAAACACAAATCTGGATTTCCTTCTTCCAAATGCAAAATGAAATCTTCTTTCTTTTTATTTGGCATTACTCTATCAAAGGACCCCTTTTCCTTGTCCAATCTTGTTAGGACTTATGCTTTCTTTCCAAGTGTTAATTGTTTCTTCCAAACTTTCTCTTGAAATCTGAATCTATGCAAAGAAGGTGAACTAAGATTAGAAACAAAAACATACCTTTCCCTTGTGATTTCTTTATCATTTTCCAAGCTTTCTCCTTGATCCTTTGGTTGCTCAAGAAGTTGTTGAACAATGTCTTGCTTTACCTTTGGTAGTTCAGGTTTTTCTGTTACTTCCACCTTAGTATCTATTATTTGCAACCCCCTTGGCTGCCCCATGGCTCATTGTAAACCCTCATTTGGTTGCTCCAACAATTTTGATTTTTGAAACTCATTTTTCCTAATATTAGGCTGCCCTTTGTGAAGTTGTATGTTATTTTTTGGCCGCTCTACAAATTCAGATCTTTGAAACTCCCTATTTACTTGTAACTCAACCCTCTCTCCTCCTATGAGAGACTCTTGGGGTCTAGGGATTAACCCCAAACACTTAACCAAATCATTGGGCCTTAATGCCCTTAGTTCTCTTTGAAAATTCTGCATAGCTTGTAAAACATTCTCCAAAGCTTCTTCCCTTTTCTTCATTTTCATCCCCACATTTTGAATGGGAACTTTGTAATCTTCTTTTAGAAGAAACCTAGGCTTCCACATCATTATGTAGAATTCGAATCCCACAGTTGGTTAAGAAATTGGCTCTGATACCGCTATAATGTCCTCAAATTCGAACAAATGATTAAAACAAGGGCTTTCCACAAATCCTAACAATTCTGAAAATACAAAATATTCAACCCAAGAAGTAATCTGAAAATCAATGCCATAATTCTGGAAATGAATGCCAAAAAAAAATTTGTTTGCTGCCCTAACCCTAGTGCCTAGGGTTTTTATCATAGAATGACTTAGATACAACCAAAATGCATGAAACCACTTCCAGATTTTTGCAAATATTTATCCCAATCAGATTTCATAAAAAAAATGAAATTCAAAATCCAAAATAAATTGATTTTTCTAGAATTTGATGAATATGAAGAAATTCAATATCTCCTTCAAAACAGAAGATCTCCAACTAAATAATAGCTCAAATCGAAGATAAAAATATAAGCTTTCAAATTGTAATGTCCCCTTCTCAAATCTGATCTCACAGTGACCGTTGGCCTAGTTCTGGAAATCCGTAGGCTATTCGAAAGGTGCAAATTAGGGTTTCCTATTTTTTAGGATGACCTTGCTCGGAGTTTTGATGGCGGATTCTTTCTGGGTTTTCCGAGAGCTTCGCAGGGGTATGTTTGTTTCGGCTTTCTGAGCATTTCCAGGAATTTACTATTTTTAGTAAATTCTATTTTTGGCAGCTAGCAGGTTTGTCTCAAGGAGTTGACTTTCCCTTTTCAGTTGACTCATTCAGTTTTGGGCTTCAGAATGCGGTTTTGGAGAAATAAGTTTATTTCACTTAAAAATAACATTATATTTTAACGTTATGACCTTGACCTAGTCGAAATAACTTAATGTTATTTTAAAAGGTGGACTTGAAGGGGGGCGCCATCATTGCTTGGGAAAGGGCGCCATCATTGCTTGGGAAAAGGCGCCACTTTTTAAGGCTTCAAGGGAGGCCAACTGAAGCCTATAAAAGAAAGCATTGGGTTCTCATTTGAGGCATCTTGATTTTACTACATGGTTATGCTGCCGCTTTGGTTCTGGAATTGCTTCGAGGAATGAAGGCCTCCTAGCTAGGGCATCGCTTCATGCTTGAAAGACAGCATCTAGTGGTGATTCAGTCTTTGAGATTTGTATTAGTTGTGCATTGTTCCCAGTTATTTCATTGTTAGTTTCATTTGATATATTAGTGTTTTCAGTTATTGCAATTCTGTATAAGGCAGATCTATGTTTTTCATCATAAATCAAAAAATACAAAAAAAAGAGTTCTGGGTATTAGATCAATATTTTGGCTAGGCTTAGGCGCCCCTTTTCTCTTATTTACAGAATTTTTAAAGCTTGCAATTAATTTCTAGAGCAAATCGCCCTATTCAGCTGGGATGCCCTTGGGGTTTGCATTGGAATCCGTGTATTAATTATTAAATGCAGATTGGATCAGATTTTGGGTGCTAGGTTGGGCGCCATCTTAAGGAAGGGACTTTGCAACAGAAATCAAGATCGGACAAGTTTTCTGTGAGTTATGAACATTTGCATAATTTAATAGGTTGCTGGTTTTGTCCTCTTCCTAAGAGCAGAATTTGTATTCGAAACTGAAATTATTATATTGCTCTTGAATCTTTCATGGTTGGCATGATTATCCAAGATATGGATAATATTCTATGATGTAATGCTAATCATTCTGCTTATTACAACATTGGCATACAGATCTTTCTAATTTTGTAAAGCTGACAATAGTACTGGGAGCCATTCTTTACTTGTTCAAATCTGATTACAAAAGTTCAGTTTCTAATAAAGTTATTGTATTAGTTTATAGCTCCGCCCTATGGTAGCTACTTTCCCTATTGGGGTTAGCAAGCACATTCTGGGTGTAGAGCTCCGCCCTATGGTAGCTACTTTCCCTTCTGGGGTTAGCAAGCACATGCTGGGTGTGGAGTAGTTTTATCTTTCAGCATTTTCCATTAAAAGCATTGTTTGTAATTTCACTCCGTCTTATGGTCGCCCCTTACTCCGTTTTGGATTGGGTAGCACTTACTGGACGTTGAGTTCCTTTGTTTTGTATTTCACTCCGTCTTATGGTCGCCCCTTAATCCGCTTTGGATTGGGTAGCACATACTGGACGTCGAGTTCCATTTCAGTACGTTTGGGTTTATCTTTTAACCTTAACGAGTGCATTGTTTGTATCTTCTAGTCTTATGGTCGCCCCTTACTCCGCTTTGGATTGGGTAGCACATACTGGACGTCGAGTTCCATTTCAGTACATTTGGGTTTATCTTCTAACCTTAACGGGTGCATTGTTTGTAACTTGCAATTTGAAAAAGTTGAAAAAATTTGGCTCGGAATATTTCAGTGGTATCAGAGCCAAGATCCTGCCATCCTGTGAGCAAACCATCTATGAGTGACAGAGAAAAGAGATACATTGCAAGAGAAGATAAGAAAATTGCAAAACAGTTCCAATGGTATCAGGTTCCCGAAGGTCAGACAGCTTCAAAGATCTTGAGGGCTCATTGGGAGTCTTCTCAAGAAGTAGATATGGCAGAAGGTGAGAGATCAGTCGGGGGTAACGAGAGGTTTACCAACACTAGAAATGATAGTGGGAAGGGTAGAGAGAGATCATTAAGTCCCGAAAAGAGATTTGAAAAGAAGATGGATGCCTTGATGGATATGGTATCCCTCATGTTGGGGAAAGTGGGTCAGAACCCAACTCTCCAGAACAATTCCGGATATAGAGGAGAGCCTAGTGCCTCAAATCAATTTAATGGAAGTGTTGCTCAGCCTGTTTCGAACAACACTTACATTTCGTCAAGGCCCTTCAAACCCACCTTCGTAGCACCAGTAATCACCTAACCTGATCCTGAAGAGAATTCTTCATTTGTGGAATAATTGAGACGTGGCCATGCGGAGTATGATTCTCTCCCTGATGACATTAAAATGGACATGTCCTATAATGAATTTATAGATCATAAGAGAAAGAGTAAGGGACAAGGGAGAAAGTATGACCCAAGAAGAACTCCAGCACAAGGAGACTTGCATCAAGCTATCAACAAGGTTTTGCTTTCCCACTTTGATGGAAGTGATAATAATTCTGCTCGAGCTTGGATTCAAAAACTAGACAACTATTTGGCTCTTAGGCCAATGGCTGAAGAAGACGCGATTAAATTCGCTACACTACACCTAGATGGGGTGGCGCATGAGTGGTGGTACCATGGCCTAGTCACTTTGGGTCATGGATCTATCACTAGTTACGATGAATTCACAAATAGACTCATTGAGAGGTTTGAGAAGAAGGATCCAGAAGTGCATTTTAGAGAGTTGGCGCAGTTGAAGCAGTATGGCACTGTTGATGCCTACATAGCTGACTTTCAAAGACTTTCAGTTATAGTCACTGGAATCACTGAGAGAATATTAGTGATCTTATTCAGTGAAGGTTTGATGGAGCCATTCAAGGGATGGATCAAAGCTTTTGATCCACCATCCTTACAAGAAGCAATGAAAAAAGCTAGAAACATGGAGTGGGCTGCTCCCAAAACAAAGTTCCATTCTAAACCATCATTCCACAAGAAGGATAGAGGGAAAAGGTTTCATCAAAAGCCTTACCAAAAGGAGTTTAAACAGCAAAAACCTCTTGGCACAAGATTGGATCCGGAAACTATCAATGAACTCCGAAGAAAGGGGCTATGTTTCCGATGTAGAGATAAATAGTCTCCGGAAAATGTTTGCCCAAAAGGAGTCAAATTTCACCAGATTGAGTATTATTCAGTTGGTGAGAGTAACTCTGATTTTTCGGACCAGCAATCTGATCCTGAAGATAGTGAAGTGGAAAGAGCTCCTGAAGAATCCGGAAGTGAAAAAGAAAGTGGTGGTACGTTGGCTCAACTTTCGAGTTTCCAAAAGAATGAGTCTTTCAAAATTCGTTAGACAATCAAAGGGCAGCGTATCGTTGCTTTAATTGATACTGGAGCAACCCATAACTTCATTGATGAAGCTGTGGTGGCAAAGAAGGAGTTGCAAACAGAAGATTTTGAAGGGTTTAAAGTTATGGTTGCGGATGGGTTCCACATCTCTTGTACCAAAAGGGTTCCCAACATGTCAATGCAATTGGGCAATTACGAAGTCAAAGATGACTTTTATGTGGTTAATATTGGTGATACGGATGTTGTCCTTGGCATTCAGTGGCTGCGATCTCTTGGAGAGATCTCTTTAAATCTGCAAACCATGGAACTCAAGTTTCAATACAATGGAAAGAAGGTGGTGTTGAGAGGGATGTTAAATGGTGGCCCTCGGATTGTGTCATTCAAAAGGATGGCAAGGTTGATACGTCATGACCAAGTGGACTGGGCTGCGGAATGCATGGTTCTTCCAGCTAGTCCTGCTAAAATGAAAATAGAGTATCCTCCTGATATTCAATCTTTACTCACCAAGAAGAGTAAAGTGTTTGCTGATTCACCTCCTGGACCACCTCCTGATAGAGGTTCAGAACACATCATTGAGCTCAAGGAAGGGAAAAAAACGGTGATCATAACTCCATATCGGTACCCGAAGAGGCAAAAGGACGAGATCGAGAAGAATATTCAAGAACTCTTGAAGATGGGTTTCATACGCCCAAGCAAGAGCCCCTTTGCTTCTGCAGTGGTTCTTGTGAAGAAGAAGGATGGTACCATGCGCATGTGTGTGGATTATCGTGCTTTGAATCAAAGCACCATAAAAAACAGATATCCCATACCCAGGATAAATGAGCTCATTGATGAGCTACATGGGGCTAAGTTCTTCTCAAAGATTGATCTGAGATCGGGTTACCATCAAATTCGAATGAAGGGATCGGACGCTGAGAAGACAGCTTTCAGATGTCACTATGGCCATTTCGAATTCTTAGTCATGCCATTTGGGTTGACTAACGCTCCGGCTACCTTTCAGTCTTGCATGAATCGTATTTTTCAGAATCAGTTAAGGAGGTTTGTGTTAATATTTTTTGATGACATTTTGATTTACAGCAAGACTTGGGGAGATCATCTTAAGCACTTGGAGGAAGTGCTTAGTATCATGGAATCTGAGAGCTTGTTTGCAAAAGCTTCCAAATGTGAATTTGGAATGACGGAGTTACTATACCTTGGCCACATAGTCAGTGCTGAGGGAGTGAAGGTGGACCCAGAGAAGATCAAAGCAGTAGTTGATTGGCCACCTCCTGCGAGCTTAACTCAGTTGAAAGGTTTTTTGGGTCTTTGTGGTTTTTATCGGAGATTCGTAAAGGGGTATTCACAGAATGTTGCTCCCCTTACTGATCTCACCAAAAAGGGAGCCTTTGTTCGGTCAAAAAAGGCTCAAATTGTTTTTGACAAGTTCAAGAAGATCATGAGCTCGTGTCCGGTTTTGGCAATACCGGATTTCTCCAAGCCATTCGAGCTGCAATGTGATGCATCAGGTGAAGGAGTGGGGGCTGTCCTGATGCAAGACAAACACTCTATTGTGTTTGAGAGTAGAAAATTACGAGGTATTGAAAAAACATATTCAATCTATGACAAAGAAATGCTTGCCATTATGCATGCATTAGCCAAGTTCAGACAGTACTTGGTGGGGAACAAGTTCGTGGTTAAGACTGACCACAATAGCCTCAAGCATTTCATGCACCAGAAAGATCTAAATGAGAGGCAACAGAAATGGGTGAGTAAGCTTCAAGCTTACGACTTTGATATTTAATATGTAAAAGGAAAAAATAATATTGTGGCTGATGCTCTCTCCAGGAGACCTCATCTTAGCTCATTGTGTGAGCTTACTGCAGATTGGAGAGACATGTTGCTTGCTGATTATGCTAAAAATCAGTTTGCAACCAGCATTCTTGAGGGTACTTTTCATGATGAAAGGTACAAGATGGTTGAGGGATTGATACATTATAAGGGAAGAATCTTTCTGGTGGCTGATTCTAAGCTGAAAAAGAAGATTCTTTTGACTTTTCATGATATTCCAGTTGCTGGTCACCAAGGTTTTTTCAAGACATATAGGCAAATCCGAGAAAGGTTTTTTTGGAAGGGATTGAAAGGAGAAGTACAACGCTACATTCAGGAGTGTCTTGTTTGTCAAGCGAATAAAAATGAGCATACATTACCAGCCGGTTTACTACAACCACTCCCTATTCCCAATCAAAAATGGGAAAGTATCTCGATGGACTTCATCACAGGGTTGCCCAAAGCCCAAGGGAAGGATTGCATCTATGTAGTGGTGGATCGGCTAACCAAATTTGCTCACTTCTTCGTCATTACCAGCACTTTTTCTGCAGTCCAAGTTGCAGATCTATTTTTTCGAGAAGTGTTTAAGCTACATGGATTGCCAAAGAACATCGTGAGTGATAGGGACAGCAAGTACCTAAGTAAGTTTTGGCAAGAAGTCTTCAAAATGAGTGGCACTGTTCTCACCCTAAGCACTAGCTACCATCCCCAAACAGATGGGCAAACTGAAGTGGTGAACAAGTGGTTGGAAGGCTACTTGAGAAATTATGTGTCAGAACAGCAGAGAACTTCGGTCAAGTGGCTGCATATTGGTGAGTACTGCTACAACTCTACTTTTCATATGTCAATTAAGATGTCTCCTTTCTTAACACTTTATGAGTATGAGGCACCTAGTTTTGCAGATATAGTGTTTGGTGACAGCAAAGCACCCCTAGCCAAGGATTTGTTACAGTATAGTCAGGACATAATGAAATCCTTGAAAGATAATTTGCAGATTGCACAAAATCAGCAAAAGTTGTATGCGGATCAGAGGCGTGTTGAGCGTTCTTTCGAGGTTGGAGATATGGTCTATCTTAGATTACAACCATATAGACAGTCTACTCTCAAGAAGAGTGGAGCTGAGAAGCTCAAACCTCGCTTCTATGGGCCCTTTAGGGTCATCAGAAAAATTGGAGCAGTAGCTTATGAATTAGAACTACCTTCGGATAGCAAAGTGCATAACGTCTTCCACGTGTCTCGCCTCAAGAAGGCACTTGGACATAATATGATTGCTTCATCACAGTTACCACCTTTGGATGAAGAGGGACAGTTGACTCTAATTCCAGAGGAGATACTTGATGTTCGAGAACGTTCTTTGAGGAAAAGAACCATCAGAGAATACTTGGTAAAGTGGAAGGACCTACCTATGGAGGATGCAACTTGGGAAAATGATGACATCTTGCATCATCTTAGTTTGCAATTGCTTGAGGACAAGCAATTTTGGGAAGGGCGAACTGTAATGTCCCCTTCTCAAATCTGATCTCACAGTGACCGTTGGCCTAGTTCTGGAAATCCGTAGGCTATTCGGAAGGTGCAAATTAGGGTTTCCTATTTTTTAGGATGACCTTGCTCGGAGTTTTGATGGCAGATTCTTTCTGGGTTTTCTGAGAGCTTTGCAGGGGTATGTTTGTTTCGGCTTTCTGAGCATTTCCAGGAATTTACTATTTTTAGTAAATTCTATTTTTGGCAGCTAGCAGGTTTGTCTCAAGGAGTTGACTTTTCCTTTTCAGTTGACTCATTCAGTTTTGGGCTTCAGAATGCGGTTTTGGAGAAATAAGTTTATTTCACTTAAAAATAACATTATATTTTAACGTTATGACCTTGGCCTAGTCGAAATAACTTAATGTTATTTTAAAAGGTGGACTTGAAGGGGGGCGCCATCATTGCTTGGGAAAGGGCGCCATCATTGCTTGGGAAAGGGCGTCACTTTTTAAGGCTTCAAGGGAGGCCAACTGAAGCCTATAAAAGAAAGCATTGGGTTCTCATTTGAGGCATCTTGATTTTACTACATGGTTATGCTGCTGTTTTGGCTCTGGAATTGCTTCGGGGAATGAACGCCTCCTAGCTAGGGCATCGCTTCATGCTTGAAAGACAGCATCTAGTGGTGATTCAGTGTTTGAGATTTGTATTAATTGTGCATTGTTCCCAGTTATTTCATTGTTAGTGTCATTTGATATATTAGTGTTTTCAGTTATTGCAATTCTGTATAAGGCAGATCTATGTTTTTCATCATGAATCAAAAAATACAAAAAAAAGAGTTCTGGGTATTAGATCAATATTTTGGCTAGGCTTAGGCGCCCCTTTTCTCTTATTTACAGAATTTTCAAAGCTTGCAATTAATTTCTAGAGCAAATCGCCCTATTCAGCTGGGATGCCCTTGGGGTTTGCATTGGAATCCGTGTATTAATTATTGGATGCAGATTGGGTCAAATTTTGGGTGCTAGCTTGGGCGCCATCTTAAGGAAGGGACTTTGCAACAGAAATCAGGAAGATCGGACAAGTTTTCTGTGAGTTATGAACATTTGCATAATTTAATAGGTTGTTGGTTTTGTCCTCTTCCTAAGAGCAGAATTTGTATTCGAAACTGAAATTATTATATTGCTCTTGAATCTTTCATGGTTGGCATGATTATCCAAGATATGGATAATATTCTATGATATAATGCTAATCATTATGCTTCTTACAACATTGGCATACAGATCTTTCTAATTTTGTAAAGCTGACAGTAGTATTGGCAGCCATTCTTTACTTGTTCAAATCTGATTACAAAAGTTCAATTTCTAATAAAGTTATTGTATTAGTTTATAGCTCCGCCCTATGGTAGCTACTTTCCCTATTGGGGTTAGCAAGCACATTCTGGGTGTAGAGCTCCGCCCTATGGTAGCTACTTTCCTTTCTGGGGTTAGCAAGCACATCCTGGGTGTGGAGTAGTTTTATCTTTCAGCATTTTCCATTAAAAGCATTGTTTGTAATTTCACTCCGTCTTATGGTCGCCCCTTACTCCGCTTTGGATTGGGTAGCACATACTGGATGTTGAGTTCCTTTGTTTTGTATTTCACTCCGTCTTATGGTCGCCCCTTACTCTGCTTTGGATTGGGTAGCACATACTGACGTCGAGTTCCATTTCAGTACATTTGGGTTTATCTTCTAACCTTAACGGGTGCATTGTTTATAACTTGCAATTTGAAAAAGTTGAAAAAATTTGGCTCGGAATATTTCACAAATGAAATACAAATCAGAATTTTCTATTTGGGCGAAGTCACCTGAAACTGAATCTGAACCCTGAAAATATGTAGTCAATGTGCTAGATGAAAATATGGAAATGCTCTCAAAGTTTAGAATTTAACGTACCACAATTGGCATCAATGAACTCAAATCAATGTAATAAACGTTAAAAAAATATAAAAATAATTTTGGAATTATTATTATCAAATTAGAGCATACTTTGGCCACTCAAAAGGCCTTACAATCCTTCCAAACCCAATCGCCAAACTTGGAATAAATCAACAATAAATCAGAATTAATCTCCAAACCCTGGGAGAAGGTTTCCTTGTAGAGCAACCCTCAAAGAGGGGTCATCAAACTTCCATGAAATTTGCCACCCAAAAGATGACCTCCAAACACATCAAGCAACCCTTAGAAACAAGTCACCTAGCATCCACAATCTGAAATTCCTGGTTGAAGAACAATTTTGCAGCCCTTAATGTAGAGCCACTCACATAGAAGATATGAAGGTTTTCATCCTCACACCTTATTTACACTTTGAGGGTTTCCGTCCTCAATGCTTTGACCAAGCTTGGCATACCTGACATAGATTCAATATTCAAAACATAACATATCAAAAATGGATCCCTTGCTTGCCATAAATACCCTCCCAAATGGGACGAACCATGTGAGGGAGTCCAATGCATGAATTAAAAATCGTTGCCGACCTTTAATTCCTCTTTTCCACTTTTGGATCCCACCCAAAGGGTGGCATTCCAATTTGGAACAACTCAAAGGCCGACAAAGTCACAATTCATTCTCCAATTATTAAATTAATTTGCCTTAATAAATAATAGTAATTAAAATAACTTTTGGGGCAAATAATCTAATAATTAATGAATTAAACTACTCTATTTGCAAGAGTGATAAAAATCATTTTTTGAGCAATTAATTAATTGAAAATACTTTCCAATTTTTTATCTAAATGACCTTAATTTTTGGAATGGTAAAAATCACTCTGCAGGTAATTTAAATAATTAATCATGATAGTTTCATTATTCTAATAATTAATTAAAATTTTCTTAAGATAACAAATGATTAAAATCACTATTTGGGAAACTCTAATTAATTATTAAAATAAATTTCTCAAATTAGCATCCTTTAGCCTACGGGGAAAATTAGGCTAATGGTCTTTAACATGTTTTCCTTTATTTTGAAAAAGGGGACATTACACAAACCAATTGTAAGTATTGACCAAATATTTAACCACTACCAAACATCTTGGAATGCATCTATTTTATTATGACCTTACAATGTTTGTGAATTTATGTGGGGGCTATGCATCTAGGAAATCTTCTCTTTATAAATACTAGCAAATTTATATGGCCTAGTACTCTAACCAAAACAACTAGTTTGTATTGCAGCCAAAGCACTCCCATAGAGACGATGAAGTATGTGAAAGGAAACATTGTTCATACACATCATGCTCCTACCCATAAAAGTATTTTTATGCCATTTAATTAATGCAATTTAACTCAACCAATTTAAACTAAATTATCATGCACTTTATATAATTATTATCAGTTTGTATTGCAAGTCGTGCAGTCTCGCCAAGACGAGGAGCAGAGGAAAGGAGGCATTGGAGTAGCATCTACACCACGTACACAACATAGATCAACTCCAGCTCTACCACTTATTCAACCTATGACAGCTGCATTGGAGCATCCATATACCTTTCATGAGCATTATCGTTATATGTTGCAACACGCACATGACATACTCCCAACATTTGATATATGTGATTGTTGGTGATTTGTCATTTTTATGTTGTTGGCCTTGTTAAGTTTCGAAGCACAATGACATATCTTGCATGCTCGGAAATTTTAGCCTAATGGCTGTACAGTTATGTCTATCAATAATTTAACTAAAGGTCAGAATAATCTTAAATTATTTTGAAGCCTATTTGAGGGTAGATACTTTTACGGCAATCATAAGGACAAATTGGAAATAAAATATGTACCTACTTTTTTGTAAATAAAATTTATATAGTTTACATGTTTACCTTTGTACCAATTTTTTTTTGCTTTTTTAGAAAGCAAAAGAGATATAACATTAGTCCAACAAAATTTATCTACGTTACAAGTTCACCCTATTTCGCAGGCATGAGGCTGTCTAAAACGCATCGGGCACGGGCATGGGCTCAAAACGGGAACCCCAATGCCTAGGGTTCATCCCTAGGCACTCGAGTTCTTTTGCCAATTTTTTATTTACTTTTCTAGAAAGCAAAAGAAATATACATCAGCCCAACATAATTTATCTACGTAACTGGTTAGCCCTATTTCGCAGGTGTTGGGTAGTATAAAACACATCGGGCGCAAGCATTAGCTCAAAATGCGAACCCCAACACCCAAGGTTCACCCTTGGGCACCTTGGTTCGCTCAAGTTTTTTTGCCAGAAGAACCCTAGCGAACCTGAATGCCTAGGGATGAACCCTAGACGATGGGGAGCAGAATCCATAGGGTTTTACAGTCAAAATTGGTCAATGACGGATCATTTCATTTTTTTATCATTTTTTCACAAAAGCCAATGACTTTAAATAATAAAAAAACACATTTCTAAACCCTAAAGGGCAAGTGAAAGACAAAAGCAAAAGCTAAAACAATACAAATGATAAAAACAAATTGACAAAAGCAAAACCACTTGCCTCTCATTTTTCTGATTTTCTCATTGCATACTTGCCTTCCATTGCTGATGTAGGGTTGAATATTCATCAAGCATCATTCTTATCATTTTCCTACGCTGATTGAGGAGCCAATTTGTTGCCAAAATAAGATTTGTATTGTTTTATCTTCTTTTTTGTCATTTTTTTGCAAGTTGTTGCCCTAGGGTTTGTTTTTAATTTTGTGTTTGTTTTTAAACTTGTAGTTATATATAATACAATGTTTCTTAGTTATTCCTTTGTTGGCCAAAACCAACACAAAATGGACATTGCGCACTCACCACTTTGGAAATATGTGACACTGGTAGAGCAAATTTCAAGTGGTATGGCCTATGTTTGGAAATGCAATACTTGTGATTGTCAATTTACAAGCTCATATAGTCGAGTGAAACCCCACTTATGTCATAGCCCTGGTGCCAGCATCAAAGGTTGCATGGGGAAGGATAACTCTCCAATGCCAAAATCGAAAATCCTTGAATACATCAAGGAGCAAGAAGACACAGATGCCGCCTATGCATTGAGATTAGATCACCCTCTAGCAAAGAAAGCCAAAGGATCAAGGAAGCCACCTATTTCCCCAACTCCTCTTGGCGGTTCTCCAGTTGTGCCCATTAGAAGACATCCATTTTTGGCAACACACTCCATGCACGAAGAGCTCTCTCCTCTTTCAAACAAAACAACAAAAGGACCATTGCAAAGATCTATTCAAAATGAGATCAAGGAGATCATGGATTAGAAAATTGCACGATGTGTGTATGCAAATGGATTGTCTTTCAATGTGATTCGATCATCATATTGGCAAGAAATGGTAAGAGCGATCAACGAGGCCCCAAAAGATTACAAAGGTCCATGGTTTGCGAAACTCCGCACCACCTTATTGACAAAGGAGAGAAAACATGTTGAAGATTCTTTGAATCCAATTAGAGATTCGTGGGCTGAAATGGGGGTCTCCATCGTTTCCGATAGATGGAAAGATGCAAAAAACAGTCCTTTGATCAATGTGGTTGCAATGTGCACTAAAGGGGAATTGTTTTTGAAGGCCATTGATTGTGAGGGTTGTGTGAAGGATGCCGAGTTCATTGTCAGCATCCTCGTCGAATCCATTGAAGCGATGGAACCTCAAAATGTTATCCAAGTTGTAATCGATAACACCAAAAATTGTAAGGTCGCAGGGATGTTGGTGAAGGCAAAGTATGGACACATTTTTTGGACACCTTGTGTTGTCCACTCACTCAACCTCATGCTGCAAAAAATGGGAAGGCAAATTTAGAAGCAAGTGTATGCTGAAGCTAAGAAGATTCATATGTTTGTCACCAACCATCACCTCTCTCAACCCATTTTCAAATCTTTCTCGACATTGGAGTGTTGAAGGTATTTGTATTTTAGTACTTTTATTTTTGTTTTAAAATTTTAACTTTTTTAGTTTTCTAATCTAGTACTTGTATATTTGCATAAGCTTTTAATTGTTTTTTATTTTAATTTTGTAATAGGTTGTTGAGACTAGATTCGCCTCTCACACAATCATCTTGAGACAACTTGTGAAGGTGCAACAGGCATTTGGTAGCATGGTCATAAGCAACGTGTGAAGTGTATAGAGGTAGTCAAGCAAAGAGCAGGCCCAAAGAGTGAAAAATTGATCCTAGATGATGACTGGTGACCCCATGTAGATTATTTGTTGAGTTTCACTGATCCCATTATGAGTATGATCCATTTCACTAGCATGGATCAGCCATGTTTGGAAGAAATATATGATGGCATCAACTCAATGATTGAGAATATGAAGGCCATCATCAATGCGAAAAAGCAAGATCATGAGATGTTTTTCAAACACGTGCATTCAATCCTTGTTGAGTGATGGAACAAAATAACCACCCCACGACACCTCCTTGCCTTTGCATTGACTCCTCGGTTCTATAGCACGGAGATCCTTTCTTTGTCGAGGAGGGTGCCACCATACAGGGATGTTGAAGTGGCTAAAGGGCATAAATTGGAATTCTCTAGGATATTCCCCGATCCTATGATAGAAGACATGGTTATGAACAAGTTTGGGGTTTTTATTACCTCCCGAGGTCATAATCTTGGTGCTCTTCGAGACAAATACAAGGATGGTCCTATGTGGTGGTACCTTCATAGCCAAGGATCATCGAACCTACAACCTCTTGCAATCAAGATCTTGCCACAGGTAAGTTTTTTACTTTTTAAGTTTTTAACTCTTTTCTTTTTGTTTTAAAATTTTAAAATTTATGTTTAAGAGTTGAGTTGTAGCTTTTAGTTTTTATTTATAAATTTGATTATAAGTTGCAAGTTCACCTTCTTGTGAGTGGAATTGGAGCACATACAACTTCATCCACTTACAAAAGCGCAACAAACTCGCAGCTAAAAAGGTTAAGGAGTTGGCCTACATACACTCCGATTTGTGTCTTCTATCACAAAAAAAACCAAAGAACAAGGAGGGGACGTCAAAGCATTGGGATATAGATCCAGAGGTCGTTGACTTGGATGCTTCCATTTCCAGCTTCTAATTAGATAACATTGACACTCCTCTGACAACAGACAACTTAGCTAGTGGGAGTGGTGGTGGTGCTAGTCTATGTGGTTCTAATGAACCACAACATGATGTTGATGTTGATGTTGATGCTCTCGATGAAGAGCAAGATGACTATGAAAATTAACTTTTAAGTTTGATGTAATTAAGTACAAGATAATTATTGATATTTATGTTTAGTGCTTATCATGACATTTGACATTCGGTTAGTATTTTGTGATTATTTTCATATCATGTTTTTAATATCAATATGCCTACTATGTGGTTAATGGCAATGTCACTAATTTCCTATGTAATAGGCTAGAATTTCTATATTTTTAAAAAAATATATACTTTTTTTGTACGGACGAACCCAAAGAAAAAGAAAAAAATGCCATACAAGCAAACCCAGTTTTTCAAACCAAAACCAAAAAATGAACGGGTAACTTACCAATTTATTTTAAAATATATATAAAAGGTGCATTATAACAAGTCATGTTTTCTACTCCATAGATTGACATTCCATGAGACCACACAAACCAACGCATGATAAGGGGCCCAGATGGAGACCTGATGGACAACCTCACTAAATGGATTTAATGGGTTATGTGCATGTGATTATAAATGATATAGCCCAAAAATATATCAAAGTGCAATAAGAAAAAGGCAAAGTAGAGAAACACAATGGACACCATACGTAGAATTGTAGTAGTAATGTTGTATGATGCTAAGTTCTATAGAAGATCCAAGAGAACGGATGTATGATGTCTACGTTCTCCCTAATTTCATTTTGCCTAACTAGAAAGAATGGCAATGTACATTAATATACAAAGGAGAAAGCCTAAAGCGTTGGTTGGCCCATCACAATGGTTGTCAACAACCACTTCACAACCAATCTATAGACTAATGACTTCTGTTGATGTCACTAACAAGCTGCCAGGTATAGTGTTGACACAGTAGGAGATGTGCGGTATGGCAGAAGAGGAGTTAGGCCTTGCAATCTCGCATGCATGTGCTTGAGATGATGTTGAAGGTACTAGCGAAGCCAAACAAGCTATCGAACAACACCCAAATGCTGCAAATTGAAGTAATGACTCAAATCCTCCTAAATCAATTGCCCATGTTTGAAGAGCAATGGTCCCCATTGAATGCAATTGTGGTAGAAGATGTCGGAACAAATTGGCAACCTACGCTTCTATAAACCATATTCCCCCTAGAAATGCACTTCATCTGCTTTGACAATCTGAAAGAGAGGTATCTCTTGTTGGCATGTCCATTTCGCCTTGGTGTCAATGACTTGATCTGATTTTGCTCGTGCGTTGCAATTTGGATTGATCTCTACCTACTGAAGATTCTCTACAACATCTAAAGTGTCCAACAAAGGTGGAAAGTAATAGCGCAAAAGTTTTGCATTAAAGACTGGATGCAACCCAAGGTAAGAAGGAAGAGTAAGCTCGAAAGCATTATCTCCTTGTTTGGGGATGGTGCAAGGCTTGTACCTAAGTCAATGACACTTGTAGTATGGTCTTGTCAGTCTTTTCTTCTACAGGTGAAGCCATTATTGATCACCAACCTAAAAGGTGTGCGGTGTTTGATGCTTATCATGGTGTTGCTTGTGCTTAGCGATTTCCTAATGTAGAATGGTCTGCACTTATTGTATGTGTTGAATTTTCTCAATGAACTAAACACCTTTGTCAACTTCTTTTTGAGCTAAAGGAGTTGCTATTGTTGATGGCGGTACACCTTAAGCTACATCCATCAATGCCAGAGGTTGGCAACCCAAACAAAGATGAAAAGGGTTGTGCATTGTATGGTTGTGCAAAGCTCTATTGTAGTTGTCCTAAACGAAAGGAAGACTTTCATCCCAAGTGCATTGCTTCTTTGAATTGTACATTCTAAGAAGATGCACTATCATGTTATTTAACAATTCCGTCTATCCAAAAGTATGTGAATGGAGTGCAATAGACTTGTTCAACTTTGTGTCCAACATAGACCAAAGCACTTTCTAGAAATTGTTGAAGAACTTTATATCCCTATCAAATAAGATAGTTTCTTGGATGCCAAAGTGGATCCAGAGATGTTGAAAGTACAAAAGAATTGTTTCTAGAGCTGAGATTGCTTTCTTACAACATATAAGAATTGTCATCTTTGAGAATCTATCAACTACTTCATGAACAAAATCATTATTGTGCTTGGTAGTAGGGTAGCTTGATAGGAAGACCATGGAAATGAATTCTGACGATCTGATTTGAACCGAAAGAGGTGTGTACAAATGTCGCTTCTTATTGACGGTTTGGAGTTTGCACATGTGGTATAAGACCTGGTGTATTTGGCAACATCTGACCTAAGGTGTGGCCAAACGAAAAAAATTTGTAACATTGCAAGGGTCTTCTCAACTCCAAAGTGTAATGCAACCTTGTTGAAATGAGTTTCCCGTACTAGTTCGTGTCTCTCTACCTCATGTGGCATGCACAAGTGGCCAAGATGATATAGGAATCCATCCGACAAGTAGTAGAACTGAATTTCCACAATGCAACTTCTTATACATATCTGCAAAATCCACATCAGATGGATACAATTCTGATCATGTGTTTACTTCATGTCCACATGCATCAAGTACAGAAAGGAGAGCTTGAGCCAAAGGTGAGCACAGACAATTTGCTACTAGATTGGCACTTTCCTTGTTGTGATTGATGTTTAGATGGAATTGTTGACGATAAGACGGCCATTTTTGGTGTCGATCTTGCTATAACATGTTCTAAGTCTGCAAGAACTAAAGTAGCTTGTAATCTATGTGGATCAGATATAATGCTTACATGCTTCAACAATAGCATCAAGCTCGCAATCATATGTTGGGTAGTTTCTTACTAGCGCATTGAATGTTTCACAATGGTAAGCAACTGGGTGACCATGTTGAATGAGGACTACTCCAAGTGCATAATCATATGCATCACCATGAATCTCAAATGGTTGTTGAAGATCAAGTAACATGAGTAATAGCGCATAACAAAGTCTGCATTTCAATTCTTCAAATGTTTTTTGTTGTGCAGTTGACAAGATTAATCTTGCTTTAGCACCGCCTTTGGTAAATTGGTTCAAAGGCCAAGTCACATGAGAGAAACCAAGTTCAATTCTCCCATATAACTTTGCTAACTCCAAGAAGCAATGAAACTTTTGTGAGATTATTTGGTGTAGACCATACCTAGATGACTTGAATCTTGGTCAGGGCCACATGCACTCCTTGTGCATCCACTATGTATCCTAGATATTGAATCTTTGGTATGGCAAACAAACATTTCTCCATGTTAGCATACATTTTATAATGCTGCAAAAGTGTGAAACACTTGTTCAATTAGGCACAAATGTTCATCCCATGTTTTATTGAAGATTAGGATGTCATCAAGGTAGACTTTAATAAATGAAGTAGTGAAGGGCCTACGGATGTCATTCAACATCTGCATGAATGTAGCAAGTGCATTAGTTAAGCCGAATGGCATAACCAACTACTCAAACAAATATTCCCTTGCTTTGAAGGTTGTTTTCCAAATGTTTGTGGGTTCAATAACAATATGAAGATACCCAGACTTACGATTGATTTCGATGAAGAAATTTGCATCATAGATCCAGTCCAGTAGATCCTCAATTCTTGGAAGAGGATAATGTTTCTTCACTGAGATCTTGTTGAGAGCTCTGTAATCAATGCACAATCTCCATGTGCCATCCTTGTTTGGCGCAAGCATAGTTGGGTTTTGCAAGGCGATAAGCTAGGCCTAATGTGTCCTCTATCCATGAGTTCATGGATCTATCGTTTGATCTCTACAATCTCTATAAATGATTTGCGATACAAAGAGGCATTATGTAGAGTTATTCTACGGATCAAACCAATAGCGTACTTCACTGCATAGTGTGTAGGCACTTCTTTAGGTGAATGAAAGATATCCTTGTATTCTTCCAACTTGCAATTCATCTCTACAATTTTTGTTGCTACTTGAGGAACTACAATATAAATGGGTGTCACATGGGCATTCTTACATTCAGGTCTCGCCATCAAAGGCACAAACTTGTTACTAGAACTGACTAGATTCTTACACTATTTGGCACTAATGAGTGATAGCTTAGGAACTACTTCTGGTATGCAGTATATCATATAAACATTCTATAACATTTCTAGGATTTTCTTCATAGACCATGTGTCGATGGTAGGATATGGTTGCCCAAGTAAAACATCACATACCTCTAATGGCGCTTCGTCACAAAGGACTACATCTTGAAAAGGCTTGATTTATATACTAGGTGACACTATTGAGTGACGTATTTCTCAAACCCTGCACTGAACCATCCATTGGAGTATGGTCGTGGGTTAGGCATCAATGGCAAGTCCAATCATTGAGCTATTTCTAGAGAAATCAAGTTCTTTTGACTTCCATTGTCAACAATGAAGTGTATTGGGTGACCATTGATCCACATTTGAGAATGGAACAATCTTTTTGCTTCCTCTGAATCTGCGCTGAGGGAAGTAGAGATGTTTGAGGTACCCACCATAGCACTAGGTTCAAAATCCATTATATGTTTACCTTTGTCCAATGCCACAGTGCTTGTACTCACTACTTTAAGCTGTGAAAGTAGAGTTTTCTGAGCATGACACTCTTCATTGGAGTGACTTCTAAAGTTACGAAATGAAAATCACTTGTCAGTCTTAGACTACTTATTCTGATCATTTAACGGTTGTTGCTTCTTTTGTGGATGGAGTGAAGGGTCATCCCTGGTTTGGAATTTTGTTTGGAAGGCTTAGACAGAGGCTTGTCTTGAGACTTGAAATCTTCTTTCTTGGTCTTTAGTTTGGCCTTTGATTCAAACTTACAGACAAATCTTTGGGCTTCTCCGAGGGAGATCTTAGGAAATCCATATCCAATTGGATATATGGTCTCAAACCTAACCTATACTTCAAAAAAAGGTTTTGCTTTGATTCCTAAACATTTAGTTTGAACACCAAAGTATGGAAAGTGTATGTGTATTCCTACACAGATTGATATTGTCCTTGGTGTAACTGAGAGAACTTGATGTACCGATTATCATAGTTTCCAATAAGATAATAGGTTGATTTGAGTGCTTCTACAAAACTTTTCTAAGTATCTACGGGTGTGTCTAAGTTGACTTCATCTTCACTATTTTCATGTGTAGTGCAATAGTGACTTTCAGAAGAGCAATTGTAATCCATTATTAGTTAGATAAATGATTAAGGTAGTGTGTATAGATTAGGTTGAGCTAGTTATTTAGGGCATCTACATCTATTTTGCCTTCAAACAAAGGGATGACTAGATTGACTTGTACCTTGTATGGTGTTTGATCACCAAACAATTGGTATGTATGCGAAGTGTTGGAAGGAGTTTGAACATGTTTGGGAAGTTGAACAAACTAATCAATAATACCCGCTCTTTCATGTGCATGGTGTTCTTCCAATTCTTCTTGTTTCCCTTGCAAAGCATCCTCTATCACTTTCTAGACCATTTATGAATTCAAAGTTGTTGTGGATTTGTCTGCCATCTAAGGACATGTAGAAAGGTATGACGAAGGGTCACGAGTCTCAAGCCTTGATTTCAGACCTTGTGTGAGTCGGCACACAAACAGAAATGGAATTCAAATACACCACGATACCACTGTGAGATGATATAAAGTGTGTATGCTTTGATACCACCAATTCTAGCGCCAGGGGGAGACCTGATGGACCACCTCACTAAATAGATTTAATGGGTTATGTGCAAAAGCGATTATGAATGATAAATGTTGAAGGTATATCAAAGTGCAATAAGCGAAGGACAAGGTAGAGAATAACAATGGACACCAGATGTAGAAATGCAATAACAAAGTTGTATTATGCTAAGTTTTGTACAAGATTTGAGAGACCAGATGTATGATGTCTAGCATAGATCAAAATCTCACCAAATATCATCGATATATCGCAATTTCTCGCAAGCAGACATTAGGAAGAGATATTGGTTCAAAAATTGCAAGACGAAAAATAATGATTACTCAACAATTTTCGCCGAGTAATAATTGTGATTACTTGGAGAAAATCGCTGAGTAATCATTGTCGGCTCGCCTGCTAGCTGAATACAAACCCAGGGAAAAAAAAGTAACACAATTTTATCATTATAGGGCGAGATTAGTAAGCATTTTTCCCAATTGCGGTTTGGTGACTCAAGACAACAAGATTTGAATCGGGGGTTTACACTATATACTGCTCATTCCTTTTGTTATATCATAAGCTAATAAATTTGTTGTTATATGAGTGGTTCCTGGCTTCCTACCACCTAGTATTGTTATATCATCACAATTGTTGCCACCTAGTAACGTTGAATTGAAATAGCTTCTTTAACAATTGTTCATTGAATATTGTCATTGATATTCTGACTCACATAGAATAGTCCTGGACATTGGTTATATTCAGGCAACAAGCGAGTCGAGATTAAAAAAACCCAGCGATTCAGAAGTTATATTTGACATTTGTATCTCAAGGTTCAACGATTCAGGTCTAGGCTCCATCCATTGTTTGTAACTTTGTGCCAAGGGTTCCACAGTTATCCACAGTGCAGTGAAATTTGAATATCACTGTGTGACAGTACAGTCACTTCAAGGCATCAAGTTCAAGCCCTCAAGTGACTGTCACAACTGAATCTCTGATACAGTCATACATAAATGAATGAAAGCCATATTCAAGTTTGAAATAGTCATACATAATTGAATGAAATTTTAATCCATATTCAAGTCTGATACAGTCTAATATGGTTTGATAAAGCCATAGTCAAGTCTAATACAGTCATAGACTCATACATACATATTCAAAAATTTATGCTATTGTTTACAACTTTACTTTGAAGTACACTCTTTTCAATCCTGAAAGAAAATAGTAACACAGTTTGAGCCTACAACATAAACAGGTATTTATTTTTATTTTTTTCAATTTTCATTATCTTTCTTATTTCTAATATGAAATTTGAATCGTGATCACTAAAATTTGATATCTAGATTCTACTGTCTTTGACTAGTAGTTATGTTTAAATTATAAAACATTTTTTTTTTATATATATAGGGTTTAAGTTTGTTGTTAAGAATAGCATCAGCATCGGTATCCAGTTCAACGGCCCGTCATAAGCTTAAGTCCACTGACCCTTCTTGGAAGCATTGTGAACCAGAGGTAGAGGGCAACTATGTAATGTGTAACCATTACGAGATGAAAATGAGTGGAAGTGTTTCTTGCCTAAAATACCACATCGCACGACTGTCAAGGAATGATGTGACATTGTGTACACAAACACTAGTTGAGGCTCAACGAAAGATGGTTGCTTGACTTGCAGCTTATGCAAAGAAAAAAAAGGAAAATTGATTTACTTGCGATCCTAATAAATAGGAGGGCAGCAAGAGATGACTGTGACATTGAGGCCTCTTCTATTGCCCCAACTCTAGGAGGTTGGGGTAGAGGACAGGGCTCATCCACTGAAAGTAGTTCATTACCTTTTTTGTTCTTCAAAGTAGCCCTATGTCACAACCTTCGCTCGAAGGTACCACTTGGAACTGAGAACTCCACTATGAAGCAAGGATAGCTACAAAAAAAATTTGGTTCTACAACAACATTCCTTTCAATGTGGCAAAAAGTCCATATTGGGAGAATTTGGTCACTACATTGACCACCGCTAGGAAGGGGTTCAAGGCTCCCACTTCACATGGTTTGAGTGGCCCATTGTTGGAGGATTATGTAAAACATACGCAAGCTCTTGTAGAAGACCAAAAAGAAAAGGGTAGAAAAAGCAGTACACCATTTTATCTGATAGGTGGACAGATGAAAAAAATCGCACATTGATTAACTTTCTAGTGGCTTCAAATGGTAGCTGGTCTTCTTGAATTCAATTGATACCTCCCATCAAGTAAAAAGTGTGAACACTTTGTGTGACATATTGGATGAGGTGGTGATGAAAGTAAGTGTGCAAAATGTTATTCAAGTTGTGACAAACAACACAGCCGCATATGTCGCAGCAGAGAAACTTCTTGAGGAGAAGCATATTAGATTAAACAAAACACAGAGAGAAAATGAGATTGAGAATAGCATAGCACTTATTCAACATGTTCAACCAAGCATGAAGGCCTATTAAATAGGCAAACAAATGAAATACCCGTGAAGCATGAGACGGGTATAAGAAAACTAACCTACGTCGGCTTGTATGAAATAGCAAAGACCGAACAAAAAACTAACCTCTTAACCAAAGTGGTTAAGGCAACTAACCAACATAAATTACCTTAGTAAATAACCTAAGGTAAATACAATAATATGCTAACACCCTCCCTTAATGACTGAACCAGAAACAAGACCAAGTTTATCTCTGAATTTTATGAACTTGTCTGTACCAAGTGGTTTGGTCATTATATCAGCTGGCTGCTCTATAGTGGGGCAGTAGAAGAGACTGATGTCTTCATTTGTAACCAACTGTTGGATGTAATGATGGTGAACCTCAATGTGTTTAGTCCTGGCATGAAATACTAGATTCTTCACCATCTTCAAAACACTTTGGTTGTCACAAAAAATTGGAGTAGGCTTTGATGACTCAAACTGAAGATCCTCCAAAATTTTCTTTATCCACATGGTTTCACAACCTGCACTGACTACAACTTTATACTCTGCTTCTGTTGAAGATAATGCCATTGTAGTTTGTAGTTTGCTTTGCCATGAGAAAACTCCTAAACCAAAAGTGAAAACATACCCTATTGTAGATTTTCTTCAATCAACTAACCCTGCCCAATCAGAATCAGAATATGTTGAAAGTTCAAAATCTACAGACTTCTTATACAGTATGCCAAAGTCAAGAGTACCTTTGACATATCTTAATACTCATTTTGCAGCTAACCAATGGACTTCCTGTGGTTTAGACATGAAGCGAGATAGAAAACTCACTGCAAAACAAATATCCGGTCTAGTGGTAGTGAGGTAAATGAGACTACCCACTAGTTGCCGATACATTGTTTCATTGACCGGAGGTGAATCAGTGTCTATTGAAATTTTAGCTCCTGCTTCCATAGGTGTGTGAGTTGGATTACAATCCATCATTCTGAACCTTTCTAGCAATGAATTGGCATACTTATTCTGTGACATGAATACAGTATTACCACTTTGCCAAAACTCAACACCTAAACAGTATTTCAGTAGTCCTAAGTCTATCATGTCAAAAGTACAACAAACATCAGCTTTCATTTGCTGAATGAGACTAGTACTACTCCCAGTGATGGCTATATCATCAACATATATAATGAGAATCAAGATATCACCAGACACCTTTACATAGAGAGTTGGTTCCGAGTTACACCTTTTGAAACCTGACTCTCTAAGATATGAGTCTATTTTTGTATACCAGGCTCGAGGAGCTTGCTTAAGTCCATACAAGGACTTGATCAACCTGCAAACAAGATGTTCCTTACCAGGAACTTGAAAACCCTGTGGCTGAACCATGTAGACTTCCTCCTCCAGATCTCCATTCAAGAAAGCACTCTTTACATCCATTTGGTGCACCTGCCATCCAAACTGAGCAACAATAGCAATAATCAAACGAAAAGTTACCATCTTGGTGGTTGGAGCAAAAGTCTCCTCATAATCAACCCCTTCCTCTTGTGCATAACCTTTTGCAACAAGTCTGGCTTTGTGTTTGTCCAAGGAACCATCTGCTTTGTATTTTACCTTATAAATCCACTTACAACCAATGGATTTCTTTCCTGGTGGTAGTTCCATCAACTTCCAAGTCTTATTTTTCATCAAGGAATCATATTCCAATTGCATAGCTGATTCCCACTCAGACTTCCCTTTGGCCTCTGAAAAAGAATTAGGCTCAAATACTTGTGAAACATCAGTTGTTAGAGCAAGATTGGCATGCTCACCTCTATTACCAAACTGCTTTCCCGATCTCAGTCTTCTACCTTCCACACCTTGTGGCAAGTCTCTTTTTAGTGCTTCAATTGTGGCAGTATACCACTTTGGCTTCTTTGGTTGTTCTGCTGGAACCTCACAATGACCTGTATCAATTCCCTCCCTGGAATGTGATTCCACTGATGAACAAGAATCTTGCTCACTTTTCACATTATAACTAATAATTGAATCATTAGATAACAATGACTCAATATCTGAAACTTGACCAGTTGCTGTGAAGTATGGCATTTGTTCATTTACTATGACATTTCTATTTACCACAACTTTGTTAGTAGAAACATCAAGTATTCTGTAGGCCTTTGACTGATCACTGTATCCAACAAACATGTATGTTTTGCTTTTCGCATCCAAATTTTTTCTCTTTTGACTAGGAATAATTGCAAAAGCTACACAACCAAAAATTTTGAAATCACTTACATCTGGAGTTCGACCTGACCAAGCCTCCTCTGGAGTCATATTCTCCAAAGCTTTTGTAGGACTTCTGTTGAGGATGTATACTGCTGTATTCACTGCTTCTGCCCAATACCTGTATGGGACATTTTTGCTTTGGACCATACAGCGAGCCATGTCCATCACCGTCCTATTACGCCTTTCCACAACTCCATTTTGCTGCGGAGTGTAAGGTGTAGTGTATTGTCTGTGTATGCCTTCAGTGGCACAAAACTCCTTGAACTGTTTTGAGATGAACTCACCCCCATTATCTGTTCTAAGAGATTTCACTAGCCGTTCTGCCTATTTTTCAACCATAGCTTTCCAAGTAAGAAAGTTAGAAAAACAATTAAATTTCTTCACTAGAAAGTATACCCACTTTTTCCTAGAGAAATCATCAACCAGTAACAGGAAATAACGGGCACCAAAAGGGGTAGGTATCTGCAATGGACCATGCAAATCCGCATGTACCAGATCCAATACTCCATTTGCTCTCGAAGCTTTACCAACATCAAATGAATGTCTAACTTGCTTCCCCAACTGACATCCAGTACATACATGATGACTATGTCGAATAGGACTCCCCTTAACCATCTTAGTCTTACTCAATGTAGTCAAATACTGAAAATTCAAATGCCCATACCTTTCATGCCATAATGAACTTGTGCTATCAACCACTACAAGTGCACTTTCCTTTGCTTTGATTGGATCTGCAAGCTTATACAAGCCTTTCTCACCGATCCCAACAGCAATAATCTTGTTATCTTTAGTGGTGACTAAACATTGTTGCTCTTGAAATTTTACAACAAAATTAGATTTTGAGGTGATCTCACTGATTGAAAGAAGATTTTTGTTCATATCCGGTACATACCTAACATTCTTGAATGTATAATTTACTGTACCATCAAAACTTATATGAACATTACCAAATCCTTTCACAAAATATGTTGTACCATTTCCCAAAGATACAGATTCATTACTACTGTTATCTTCAACAAAATCCACATACCAGTCCTTATGGCATGTATAATGGCGAGATGCCCCTGAATCAAAGTACCAAGCTCGATCCACCGCAGAATTACCACTGGAAGCCATGAAAGCAAAATCTAGTGATTCCTCGCCTTCACCTTCAGCTACATTCGCATGATGAGCTTTCTTTCTGGGGTTAGCCATACCCTGTTGTCTTTTCCTGCAATCTTTCTTAAGGTGACCAGGTTTCTTATAGTAAAAACATTTCCATTTAGATCTCTTATTACCACTTGTGAAGATTCTGATGGATAGCTAGTTTTACCAGACTGCTTACCCTTTTCCTTGATAAAGAATGCACTCTCTGTGGAAGTGGATGTAGACAACACTGCCTGCTCCTGTCGTCTCTCCTTTTGCAATAGCAATGTAGACAATGTTTCAAAATCCAAAGTCTGCATCTCAGCAATTATGTGCAAGGACTCCACAAATGACTCAAATGATGGTGGAAGATTTTGCATAACAAGAGAGAAAATGAGATTGAGAATAGCAGAGCAATCAAATCTTGCTCATCAACAGGTTTCTGCACTGCTTTCAACTGGTCACTGATGTCCTTGATCTGCAATAAAAACTCAGAAATGGAGCCACCTTCCTGCATCTTAGTAGAAAACAACAAATTCTTCAAATACAACACTCTACCGGCTTCGAAACCCTGATATTTTGAAGATAAAGTTTTCTATAAATCTGATGCTATAGTTGCATTTCTAACCTCTGAGATTAAATTATCTGCTACTGACAATTTTAACATGAGAGCCTCACGATGACGTTTATCATAGTCATTGGTAGCAGTGGCAGGTATTTGCTCTTTACCGAGCACTATTTGATCAATATTCAGATATTCACATATTGTCAAAACCTTGTGACTCCACAAACTAAAGTTCTTGCCAGTCAATTTCTGAGAATCTGGTAGTAACAGGGGTTGAATACTAGCCATTTTACTTAGTTTTTCACGAAAATGATAAAATCAGAAAAACTATAATGACCTTTTTTTTAAATTCCTTTTACACACTGATTCTATATTGACACTGAACAACCCTATCCGTTTTCAGCAACAAACTCAATACCATTTGCAAGATCACAAAAATTCTACCACTGAAATAATTAAATCGGGAAAACTACAATTCCGATTTAAAAAATTCTTTCTCCATTGACATCCAGATAAAAAACCCAAAAAACGGTGAAATTTTTAGCTTCCCGAACGCTTCCGTGATTATTAGTCGGCGGTAGGTCCCCAATAACCCTTATTGGCTAAAGTTTTGATTTATTTCAATTATTAAAATAAAAATAATTGAAATATTAAAACTTTAGGCTAAAAATTTTATAAAAAATTCAGCCAATCAGAAAATTGGCCTACCTCTGAAATTTCAGACGAAGATTCTGAGCCCGTTTCTCAACCAAATTGCAAACCGTTTTCACCAGTGTCTTAGTTTTGATTTAACTCGCGATTTAGGCTTTTGTTTCTCTGAAAAAGATGAAGAAATGAATTTTCTGATTTTGTTGAATCCATACGGCACCCTTGCATTGATAAATTCAATAGAGGCTTCTGAGCCTCTAAAACAGCCTATTTTCGCTTCCTTTTGGTCTTATTTAGCCTTCTGATGCTTCCTGGCAATTTTCAGACCTTCTGGTTGAGTTTTCTGAATTCCGTGATGTTTTCTCTCTCCTCGGCTCTCCACTGGGCCCCTGAAGCTCCTCCTTGACAAGACACCGACCTCTCTCTGGCTTCCACAAACCTCCACTCAGGTTCCACAAACCATAGGCTCTGATACCATATTAGATTGAACAAAACACAGAGAAAATGAGATTGAGAATAGCAGAGCACTTATTCAACATGTTCAACCAAGCATGAAGGCCTATTAAATAGGCAAACAAATGAAATACCCGTGAAGCATGAGACGGGTATAAGAAAACTAACCTACGTCGGCTTGTATGAAATAGCAAAGACCGAACAAACAACTAACCTCTTAACCAAAGTGGTTAAGGCAACTAACCAACATAAATTACCTTAGTAAATAACCTAAGGTAAATACAATAATATGCTAACAAAACACAGCGAGCCATGTCCATCACCTACCTATTAAATCTCAGAGATCAGAAAACACAGAGAGAAAATTAGATTGAGAATAGCAGAGCAATCAAATCTCCATCACCAACACAGAGAGAAAATGAGATTGAGAATAGCAGAGCAATCAAATCTTGCTCATCAACAGCGTTCTGCACTGCTTTCAACTGGTCACTGATGTCCTTGATCTGCAATAAAAACTCAGAAATGGAGCCACCTTCCTGCATCTTAGTGGAAAACAACAAATTCTTCAAATACAACACTCTACCGGCTTCAGAAGCCTGATATTTTGAAGATAAAGTTTTCCATAAATCTGATGCTATAGTTGCATTTCTGACCTTTGAGATTAAATTATCTGTTACTGACAATTTTAACAACATGAGAGTCTCACGATGACGTTTATCATATCAAATCCTATTAAACAAAACACACAAATTTATCCTATTATGTCTCACGATGAAAATTTATATGCTTTTTAAGGTAGCAATAAAGTTGTCAAGTAATACCAATAAATTGTCGAGTCCCAAGTCTCGGTTCAAATTTTTCCCTGCTGAGAATGAATTTTTGAACTATGATGTCTAGTACTCCTTAAAATTTCATTGTGCCTAACTAGAAACAATGGCAATGTACATTAATATACAAAGGAGGAAGATAAAGCATCGGCTGGACCATTACAATGGTGGGTAACAACCACTTCACAGCAAACCGTTGGACTGGTGACTTTTGTTGGCGTTAACATCGATTTGCACGGTACAGTGCTAACACTGCAAGACCTATGTTGTATGATAGAAGAGGAGTTAGCACTTGTGGTCACGCACACATGCTTGAAATATGGCTCGAGTTGTGAAACCGCACGAGCTATCGAACAACAACTAAGCGCTGCAAGTTGAAGTGATGACTCAAATCTTCCTAGATCAACACAAGCATGCCCAAATAAAATTGGAATATAATATATTCCAAATTTATTTGGGCATATATATATATATATATATATATATATATATATATATATATATATATATATATAATTTTATTTGGGCTATATATCAAGCATGGCCAAATAAAATTGTATATTAAAATTTTATATATATAATTTTATGTGGGCATGCTTGATATATAGCTATATAATTTTATTTGGGATATATTTATTTGGACATGCTTGATATCTAACTATATAATTTTATTTGGGATATATTTATTTGGACATGCTTGATATATAATCTAGATAAAATTGTATATAATTTTATTTGGGATATATTTATTTGGCATCATTATATATAATTTTATTTGTGCATAATTTTATTTGGGCATGCTGATATAGAGCCCAATAATTTTATTTGGGATATTTTATTTGGCATGATTATATATAATTTTATTTGAGATATATTTATTTGAACATTTTTAATATATATCCCAAATAAAATTATGCACAAACATGCCCAAATAAAATTATGCACAAACATGCCCAAATAAAATTTTATGTTTCAAGCATGCTCAAATAAAATTATATATACATATATATATGATTTTATTTGGGCATGCTTGATTATACATATGGATATATTATATATAATCAAGCATGCGCAAATAAAATCATATATATATATATCAAGCATGCCCATATATATAATATTATATAATATAATTAAACTTGTCCATATAAAATTATATACATATATATATCAAGCATGTCCACACACACAATCAAACATGCCCATTTATATAATATTATATATATGGACAAGCTTGATTATATAATATTATATACATGAGCATGATTATATATATATATATATATAATCATGTTTTATTATATATATGGACATTTTATATTTTATGTGGGCATGCTTGATATATAGCTATATAATTTTATTTGGGATATATTTATTTGGACATGCTTGATATCTAACTATATAATTTTATTTGGGATATATTTATTTGGACATGCTTGATATATAATCTAGATAAAATTGTATATAATTTTATTTGGGATATATTTATTTGGCATCATTATATATAATTTTATTTGTGCATAATTTTATTTGGGCATGCTGATATAGAGCCCAATAATTTTATTTGGGATATTTTATTTGGCATGATTATATATAATTTTATTTGAGATATATTTATTTGAACATTTTTAATATATATCCCAAATAAAATTATGCACAAACATGCCCAAATAAAATTTTATGTTTCAAGCATGCTCAAATAAAATTATATATACATATATATATGATTTTATTTGGGCATGCTTGATTATACATATGGATATATTATATATAATCAAGCATGCGCAAATATATTCATATATATATATATATATATATATATATATATATATATATATATATTATATCAAGCATGCCCATATATATAATATTATATAGATATAATTAAACATTGTCCATATAAAATTATATATATATATATATCAAGTATGTCCACATACAATTATCAAACATGCCCATTTATATAATATTATATATATGGACAAGCTTGATTATATAATATTATATACATGAGCATGATTAAATAAATATATATATATATATATATAGCTATATATATATATATATATATATATCAATCATGTTTTATTATATATATGGACATTTTATATATATATATATATATAGACATGCTTGATTTTATAGATGGACATGCTTGATTATCTATATGTAAAATAATATATATATATGTATATATAATTTTACATATATATATATATATATAATCAAGCATGTATATATATAATTTTATTTGGACATGCCTGATTATATATATATATATGGACATGCTTGATTATATATATATATATATCAAGCATGTCCATGTTTGATATATAGTCCAAATAAAATTATATATAATTTTATTATCGTATATATTTATTTGGGCATGCTTAATATATATACCCAAATACAATGTATATATAATTATATGATACGTATTTGGGTTATATATCAAGCATGCCCAAACAAAATTATATACAGCCATGCCCAAATTAACTCTATATCAAACATGCCCAAATAAAATTATTATATAATTTTATTTGAACATGTTTGTGTATAATTTTGTTTGGGCATGCATGATATAAAGTTATATAATTTTATTTAAATATATTTATTTGGACATGCTTGAAACTATATAATTTTATTTGGGATACAGTTAAATGGTATGACATATATAATTATACAAAGGACATTTATTTGGACATGTTTGATATATATCCCAAATAAAATTATTGGACTATATATGCAAACTGCCCAAATAAAACGATGTACAAGGCTGCCCAAATGGTAATATATATATATATATATAGATCGGACATGTTTGATATATATACTTAAGCATATATAAAAATTTATTTGAGCCTGTTTAAATAAGCATTAATGGCATTCTATTTGAGCTAATATAATATCTAGCATGTCCAAGCATATATATCAAACATGTCCAAAGGGATATACCATATATATATTTATTTGAGCATGGTTAGAATCCCCTGCCTAATTAATTTCATTTGAGCTATGCCTATCAAGCATGTCCAAGCATATATATCAAACATGTCCAAATTATCGTATATATATATTCATATATAATATTAATGGTTTATTTGGGCTGAAAAAACTATCAAGCATGTCCAAGCATATTTTCAAACCCAGTCCAAATAAAATTATATATATGCTTAAGTATGGTCAAATAAAATTATATATACATATGCTTATATATAATTTTATTTGGGCTCCTTGAGTCAGAGCATAAATATATGGACCCTAGCTTGATGAAGACCCAGTGGTTACTTTATGGTGAAGATAGATATCAGGGATGTTCTCAAATCGGAAGAATATTTTTCCACCAGGGGTTTAATCTATAAATTTGTGGACATGCTTGCTAAATGCTTTACGAGCTTACATAGGTTGATTTCTGCAGCAATGGAAACCCCTTCTATCAGATAATACTGATATTTACCCTTGTGCTTCGGGCTACTTTATTATTGTTTTCCATAATATCGAGGATAAGGAATGCGATTCATGATCTATTCTGAAATTTGATATCACCATGTCTTGCTCGTGAAATTTGGTACCTTACCTTCAATCAATGCATGCCATATTATTTATCTGGGTTTGTCACCCAATCTTCTGCTTCTGTTTTGGATGGAATCTATGAAATTTTATTTGGTGAATGTCTAGGTAGATTTTACACACATGCATTCACACACCGACCAGTTCTCCCTCATACCTTTGCTAAGAACAATGGTGAAAGACACTTCCAAAGAATCTCCCAGAAAAATTCACCCTGAAGGTTGGCTCTGCAAACCTGGTCCAAACCATTAACAGCAAGGACTTATCGTTCCGTTGTCATGGTTGTTTTGGCACTGCACCCTTGACCAAAAACTATAGGATCCTCAAAAAACACCAAAGATGTCTTCTTGGTGGAAAGACTTCATTCCCAAGAATCCTCCCAGTGTTGGCTCAGATGAAAGTGGGCCACTAACAGCGAGGATCACCGGCTCCTACTTCTGAAGCCCCTGGATATGCTTCAAACAAGGATCCTGCAAAAGCTGTCACACTCCAAAGATGAATTGTTGGTTGACCTTATCTGTCCAAGGAAGGTTGTGCCAATCCCAGCTTCCTCCTCAAAGGTCTCAAATTGGATCATTCCAGAATACTCTTCCAGGGACTAGCTGAAGCAAATCCCAACCCTCACCCTTACCAAGTCTCTTTAGACCTCCAGACTGAAAACTTTGGTCGTTTCAAATAAAGAAAAAAGGAAGAAAAGCAAAGATTCCCTTCCATGTCTCTTCGTTCAATCCCATGATAATGTTTTGAATATCAGCAAAAAAAGGGGTCAGGGCCCTTGGATAAGTTTGGTGAAAACTTCGCAGAAGTTTCCTGGTAAGTGTGCGGTTCACTTTGTTCCTTTTTATTTTTGGTGGAGGCTCCTGTTGTGTGGGGATCTTGCCGCCCGTTTCTTTGTCGCTGGAAGAGCCGTCCCATTTGAGTTTTAACATTCGATCTTTGTTCTCTCCATTGTATAAGGCTACAGGGCCTTTCAAACCCTGTTTTTTAACCAATCTAATAAAAAATATACGCCAAACTTTAAAATAGGTAGATTTTGCAACATATCTATTTACTGTCCCACAAAGGTAAAACTGAATTTTTTTTAAATGTCATAAATGTGTCAAGACATTTTTTGTTATCGAAAATGCACCATATGACAAGTTTACGACGCACTATTTTGTCTTAAATATGATGTAAATAAAAATCATAAAAAACATAAAAACATGGAAATTTGTCTTAAAGGTGACATAAAGGTAAAACTAAAATCAGGTCTTAAAGTTGATTTAAATCTCAAGAAATGCAGTAGTGAGTCTGCTCAATTAAGCCTCCCCCTAGAATCCTAATAAAAGTCTAGTTTTAAGTCCCTGTATTGAAATCTGTCTTAAAGGTGACATAAATGTGAACTAAAATCAGGTCTTACAGTTGATTTAAATCTCAAGAAATGTAGAAGTGAGTCTGCCCAATTAAGCCCCCCAAAATCCTCATAAAAGTCTAGTTTTACGTACCTAGGTTTTGGCAGGAGCCATTTGACTTCGTGTCTACTTACTTCGTTCGTGATTGACCCATTAATGGGTGAAACCTGATGTGAGGTAAATATTAGGGCAAAGCTCAAAGTGTATGTCTAGATAGATTTAGGTTTGTAATATCAAAGATTACCATATGTGGTTCACAATAATAAGTTCAACCTCTACCTTCATGTATCACCATGACCACATTGAGGTGCCCAGGAGCACATGGAAATAGAACATTGCTCAATGGTGTAAAACTCAATGTTCCTAACTGCTAGCCCCAAACCCTTTGGGCTGGAATTACTGAATATTGAAGACATAATGCAAGGTATTGTGCACGAAGACATTAAGGTGCAATACACAATTGTTTGCTCCTTGCCTTTGCTAATGATACATTTTCTATAGCCGTGATCCTTAATGCTAAATAATGATGCTTACGGTTAGTATACCAATAGTCAATTAATCAATTGCACTGAGAGAATTCATTCATAAACCATAGAACCAATGACTTAATGCCTTGAAATGCTCTAGTGTGCCTAAAAAGTTGGAATATGTCCCAAAAAAAACTATATCTAGAATATAAAGCATTTGTGTAACTTGGCATAACCACATAATTATAAGAAATTAACTAAATAATTGTATATACACTAAGAAGAGGTATGTACTAAAAAAAGCCTCTAGTTGGGTAAAGGTCTCTCTCAGTGTACTTCCAAATGATATTGTGCAAGGCATTAGAATAACCATGCCCAAAATAGTAAATAAAGTAATATGCAAGGTATTAAGTAAATATTGACAATTTTCAAGGCAATATGTACATTAATATCTCAAAGGATGTAAAGTAAATAATCAAACCAGCATGCATGCATCAAATAGAACGGGGAAGGGCAAAGGGATACCTGTCTAGGGTCAACTTCTTGGCACATTAATCTCCCCCTTTGACTAGAGTAGTCCTGTCATAAGATGAGATGTTGTAGGTGAAGTCAAAAAGGATAGAGAAACCCTAATAGAACATAGTAGGGGACTCCTAAGACTTGGTGTACTTCACTAGTGTTTGCTCTATTCTTAAATCTCCAAGACTCGTATTACGACTTATCTTCCTTTGGTGAAGCTCATTTATTGTAGCTGGATTTAAGTATCCATAGTGGAATCTATTAATTTTCCAGTGCAAAACAAAAGATGTGATTGTTGACTCTCTGTTAATAGGCTTATGATTCAAGTATTTGTAGGCATACCAAATCTCAAGTCCATAGTCCTAAAATTTGAGGTTATCGACCAGGCCGGTACAATAATTTTGAAACAATAGAAAAACATAGCTACATCATCCATGGTTGGTGCAATCGACATTGAATAGCTAGTTTAGTTTTGAGGGCCTAATAGGACACAGTAAAACAATGAAGGTAAAGGAGGGCCTAAAAGTAGGCATATGTGAGTGTTAAGCATATGACAGAAAGGAGGACATTCTCTTGCGACAAAATTACTCAAGCCAGCCCAACCTGATTCCAATTGGGAGATTAACTCACCAACAAGTTCATGACAAAAACAATTGTTAGTAAAGTGAATATAGAGTGCATGAACATGTCCTTACAAGCCTTATCACATACCACAGTGTGCAATAAGGGATGGTGCCTTGTGAAAAAAACATGCCAAAGAAACAAGATGAAATAAATGTATGTGATAAATGACATTAGTGAAAATAAATAAATAAATAAAATGTGTCTTCACTTACACACTAATGTAGGACAGTCAAGAGGCTAGAGGCTACAGGCTATGCCCAACGGACTACCAAAAGGTCAATTTTCAAAATTTCTACAAAAAAAAAAAGTAGCATGTAAAAAATCCTTCATCATCATGGTTCCAAGGGTGCAAGGTCAAGTACAACGCAATGGTGCTAGGTCTAGTGAGATGGTTCGAGCACGTCGTCAATTTTTTTATTTGTAGGCTTGTAGCTACACTAGATGCCAATTGACTAGACAATGTCGAGATGTAGTGAATTGGGTCAAGAATGCCAACAAGTTAAAATATGGAATTAGGATATGTCCGTATCGCCAAATGATGCCTTCCATTGATATATCATGTGTTGCTATGTACTTTGTTGCATTTTTTTTCATGTGATGTTGTAGAGGTTAGAAAATGTGCAATATCCTTCATTGACAAATATTAGCATAGATGTCTTTCTAATGCAGGCAAATAAATAATTAGGAAACTAAATAAGATAATAAACAAAGGAAAATGGAATCTTGTGCTACAATGATCAAAATGGATAGCAAAAACCAATGTAATTTAATGCCAAATAATGATGAAATAGTGTGAATAATAGGAAAATGGCTAGAATGATCTGTATAATAGGGGATGCTTTGGGAGAAATGTCAATCATAATCCTAGGTCGTCCAATCTTATACGCATGATCCCAACAACTATTGATAAGGGACTCAAATCTAAAGCATGAGAAAGTGCTAAAAAGAATGGTGGAGGTCAGGTAATGTGAATGTCCATCAAGGGGAAAAGAAATAAAAAGGGATTGATGGGGGAGATGCCACAAAGACGAAAGCTTTTACTAGAAGTAACACACTCTAATCAAAATTCCTTATGTAAGAGCCCCAAATAAGCTCTTAAATCACACTAATGAAATTAGTTGGTTGCTGCCCCAAAAACTCAGAAAACACAGCTAATAGATCTTGCCCAAACCCTTGCCAATTAGCTCCAAAAATGCAATAAATACCTAATCAAAAGAATAGCTGACTTGTGTACCTTTTTGTGGGCAATATGGCGAATGTACTTGCTAGAAATAGATAACAAAATTCTGATTTTTAGCAGCAGCAAGCAATTATTGAAAAACACCAAACCCCAATGCCTAAGGCCAATTTTAGATCTATTACTTCCAGCCACTCAAAAAATTATGAAAATATTACTGTAGATGCACAAAAATATGGAGAAAAAGAATATCCAATTATTTTTCCGAAATTCCGAAAATTGTGATTTTTATGCCCAAAATACAGCTGAAACTTCATAAAATCATAACTTCGAAGATATTTGGAATTTCTAATCAAGTGATAGCTCAAAGCGAAGCTAAAAATATAAGCTTTCCAATGAAACAAAAATCAGAATTTTCCTTCCATGGGAAGGTCACTGAAAATTGCTTCGAAGTTTTGAAAACCCTAGTTTTCACTCGAAAATTATGTAAGTAATTTTATGATATTTTCTGAGCATCAATGAGTCCAAAATCACATCAACCAAACCTCCAAATGATCGCTCCTCTTAGGAAAAATTAGATAAAAATACTAAAACCCTAGGAGAGGGTTTTAATCCACTAAATCTTCCAACTTGTAGACTTTCCCCGCCCTTGAGTGGTTTGCTCTATGCATGAACAGCCCTCCTTTGACCCCTCTCATTCACCACTCTTGAAGACCACAAACCCTTCTTTTTGGTTGATCTTTATCCTTCAAAATGATTTGCTACAACTGCAATATTAGCTAAGAAAATTCAATTGATACTTCAAATAAATTCACAAGTTTTTCTTCCATAGGTGGTGTCGATAGACACCGTTTATAGAGCATCATAGCTCTTGGAAGGTAACATTCTCCAAGGAACGATGCTGAATATAATCAAGCTTGACATACTTGACCTCTTTTCCAAATATCCAAATCAACATATCTTCAAATGTGCCCTCATCCTCTTTAAATAGCCTTCTCCAAGTGTAGCGCCCAATTTGGAGGGAAGACTTAATTTAAAAATATTGAAAGTAACTCCTTATAATTTCACTTTAGGCCTTACGTACCCATGACCCTTAAAAGACCCCAACTTAAGTGAAATTTATAACATAAAGTGTTTTTTCTATTAATTATCTTTATTTTTCAATATTTAAAAATACTTTTTATCTTAGCAATAATATTACTTTAACTTCCAAAAAAGAGACATTATAGTCCTCCCTTCTCAAATTTGTTTGCCCTCAAGCAAATGCAAGCTCATATGCCCAAGAACCATGTCCAAGAGAGAAAACATGATGTAATGACCCCAAAGCCTTGATCCGCTGCCAGTCAAATGTGAGATCTCTTGCCAACACAAACTCATGCTTTTGATGTACTTTGACTGATCTAAAATTTCTACAACCTTCTTTCTTGTTCTTGATCTTTCCATACCTACACATGGAACAAACATGTTAGAGAAAAGTATAGTGTTTAACAACACTTTTGTGATCTCATCTTCATGCCTTGTTGACATGACATAAGATTCTCTTCTCTTACTTGTAATCCTCTCATGAATTCCATTTTTTTGAAGAAGTTTCCAAACCTCAAACATGTTGGCCTGTATACTGCTGTAATCTTGTTTCTTTTTCCTTAACAATGGCTTGGAAATGATGAAAAACCTCTTTGGAACAATAAAAAAAAAATCCTTTTTATTAGCAAATTGTAATTCATTTTCCCATGTGGTTGGGTGACCCTTAATGACTGAAATAGAAGTGATAAGAGGGTTGTCCCCTTTGCAATCAGCAGTCCTAATTAATTTGCACTAGTTGTTATGATTAAAAATCTTTGAACAACCTTTTTGTGACCACAATAAGAGGGCTGGAAATTCCTTATTTTTAACCATAAATCTTACCAACACATAAAAACTGATCCATTTCATGTCAATCCCTGTTTTTTGGGCGGCAGTTAGTGTGTCAATCATGATATTAAACAAAAATACAATAGCTTCATACCTTGAAAGCATTTGCATTGAATCATTTCCCTCATAATTTTTGACATTTGCACATGTGCCAACCATACCAATATGTATTCCAACTTAGGGGTAGTGATATTAAATTTGCCTTGTTCACATCCCAACCTGAAATTAGTGAGCTCAACATTCTTCGTTTTGTTGGCAAACTGAAAATTTTCATAGCATACACAAGCAAAAAGATCTACCTCATGTTTTTCCCAACTAACCATTATGGACTTATGCCCTATATAATGTTTATTAGAATTGCAAAACTGAATCAAATTAATATGCCTAGCAAGGCTACCCATAATTAAATTCATCTCATGGAAAAACGCAATAGGATGTGTCTCCTATAGTGTGCATTTCAAGGTGCTAGGAACTTTATACCACATAACTCCTTTTTTATTTTGTAAATATAGTCCTTCCATTGGTATAAAGGAAACAAGCTTAACCAAATTGGAAAACATACCTTGCAAGTGTATAACACAATCACCTAAATTCATTGGTAGGAATCCCCTTATGTAAAATGAATGTCTTCTTCTTGGCTGCCTTTTGTTAGCTTCCTCACACATGTATGCATCATCAAACAAACCCCACCAATATCGAATTTTATCCCTTTTTATATACGGTTGTACCTGCCATGTTAATTCAATTTTTCTTGTGTAACAATTTTCAGAATACATCGTGGTACAAAGTTTCCCCAACATGGGTTGTAGCGTGCCTTGAAAATGCCAAATTTTCCCTCTTTTATGTGGCTGAACTTGTTTTCTTAACTAAGAAAATTTGAGCTCCAAAAATTTCAAATTTCTTACCACTTTTTCCAGCATTTCCCCTTGGCCATCAATTCTCATCTCATCTCTTTCCATATCAGTATGACAAAAATCAAAACTGGGCAAACTTACCATTTGTGTTGCAGCGTCCATTCTTTTGCAAGCATATGGCTGTCCATTATGTCTCATAACAGACCTACCATTTTTCCTTTCATCCTTCTTCCTCATATTCCTCAAATATCCCTCTATCATATCGATTGATGAAGATAAAGGAGCCTTTGTGTCATTCAAACCATGCAAAATATCCTCATAATCTCCCTTGTTAGCATAATACTCATGACAATGCAAGAACAAAGTATGATGGTGGTACAACAAATCCTTGCTATGAAGATAGTCAAATTGCTTAGCCTTAGTGGCTGTCCTAGCAAACTGAAAATCAACCAATAAAGATTCAAAAGATGGTGCAAAATCTTCACTCTTAGATCCTTTGTTTACCACAAGAGATTTCCCTTTTCTTTCACTTTCATCTATACCTTGAGTGCACATGTATAGAGTACCTTCATAACTCTTGTTGGCATCATAAACATCATTGATTTGCTCCTCATGTACTGCTGTTCCAAAAAAGGCAGCTAGCTGCATACCACTATCCTCATGTGAAATTGGTGCTTCAACCACCAAACTCTCTTTCTCAACCTGTAAATCTGAAAATTTTTTCCCTTTGAGGTGTAGATTCCATGATTCCCTTTTCTATCACATTACTAACATGCATGCAATCATTAGAAGACAAAGAAATATCTTCTACCAATGAAAGATTTTTACCTTGCAATTCCTCATGCTCATTGATTTTTTTTCTTTTTTATGATCAACTTGCAGCCTTATGAGTTGTCCATCATATTCTGATTTTTTTGTTTCATTGCCTCTTTTATAGGAGGCCTCATGAAGGACTATCCCTTCATTCTTTTCCTCAACCTGCTCCATTATCAAATAGGGCTTAACTCTTCTTCACACTCCTTAACAATGTTTCCAAACATCATGTGCTGCTGGAAATTTTTCTTTTTTTTTTTACCACAAACAGCCAATAAAGTAGACAATAGAGGTTCGAAAAGACCATCACTTTTCTTGAGTATCAAACTCATGATTTTTTGCATATGGTTTACAATATTTTGGGTAGGATTCCTACACGCTATTGCAAGAAAATGATGAAACATTTCAACAATAAGCTCATCACAATCCAAATCTGTCATTAAAACATATACCCTGATTTATGCCATAGTCTCTAGCAATGTGACCCTTCTAGCAAAGGAGTCTCCCATGTTATCCTCAAGGCCTCGAAAGCTCTCCACAATCAGCTAAAATATCTCTATCATGATTTTGTCACTGTAATGAACCTCGAGAGCAGTTAGTCTCAAAATTTTTTTGATACAACTAATAACCAAAAGTCTCATCTTTTCATTTGTGGCTCTCAAGAGTTTATGTTGAACCAAGTAAGTCATTGAGGGTTGTACCGCCCAACTCATGGATGCATATCATGATTGACTCATCTTGGATAACATATATTCTATTTCTTCCAATGTGCTGATCACATCTTCTGGTTGGCATAAGTTTCCTAGACTTTTACCTGCATTGTTAAGCCTTAACATTTTTATGGCTTCCATGCCTTTTTCCTTGATCTTACTTTTACTCCATAGTTTTGCCAAGATATGACTCTGATACCACTGTAAGAGCCCCAAATAAGCTCTTAAATCACACTAATGAAATTAACTGGTTGCTGCCCCAAAAATGCAGAAAACATAGCCAATAGATCTTGCCCAATGCAATAAACACCTAATCAAAAGAACAGTTGACTTGTGTACCTTTTTGTGGGCAGTATGCCGAATGTACTTGCTGGAAATAGATAACAAATTTATGATTTTTAACAGCAGCAAGCAATTCCGGAAAAAACACCAAACCCAATGCCTAGGGCCAATTTTAAATCTATCACTTCCAGCGACTCAAAAATTAAGAAAATATTACTATAGATGCACAAAAATATGGAGAAAAGAAATATCCAATTATTTTTCCAAAATTGTGATTTTTATGCCCAAAATACAGCTGAAACTTCATAAAATCATAACTCCGAAAATACTTGGAATTTCTAATCAAGTGATAGCTAAAAATATAAGCTTTCCAATTGAAAAAAATCAGAATTTTCCTTTTATGGAATGTCACCGAAAATTACTCTGAAGTTATGAAAACCCTAGTTTTCACCCGAAAATTATGCAAGTAATTTTATGATATTTTCTGAGCATCAATGAATCTAAAAACACATCAACCAAACCTCCAAATGGCTCACTCATCTTAAGAAAAATTAGATAAAAATACTAAAACCCTAGGAGAGGGTTTTAATCCACTAAATCTTCCAACTTGTAGACTTTCCCAGCCCTTGAGTGGTTCGCTCTATGCATGGACAACCCTCCTTTGACCCCTCTCTCATTCACCACTCTTGAAGACCACGAACCCTTCTTTTTACTTGATCTTTGTTCCTTCAAAATGATTCGCTACAGCTGCAATATTAGCTAAAAAAATTCAATTGATACTTCAAATAGATTCACAAGATTTCTTTCAATAGGTGGTGTCAATAAACACCATTTATAGAGCATCATATCTCTTGGAGGGTAACATTCTCTAAGGAACTATGCCGAAAATAATCGAGCTTGACATACTTGACCTCTTTTCCAAAAATCTAAATCAACATATCTTCAAATGAACCCTCATCCTCTTTAAATAGCTTCCTCCAAGTGTAGCGCCCAATTTGGAAGAAAGAGTTAATTTTAAAATATTAAAAATAACTCCTTATAATTTCACTTTGGGCCTTACATGCCCATGACCCTTAAAACACCCCAACTTAAGTGAAATTTATAACATAAAGTGTTTTTTCTATTAATTGCCTTTATTTTTAGGTATTTAAAAATACTTTTTATCTTAGCAATAATATTACTTTAACTTCCAAAAAGGGGGACATTACACCTTAACACTAGAATTTTCGACATCTAGACTCAGGACACATTTTAGATCTACACTTGGGATGACTAGTGGTGTTATTAATTGTCCCATGATGATTATATAAAGCTAAAAACATGTAAAATTAAAGGTGCCTTTTCTCTATTCTTCAAGACCCATTAGAACTTGTGTGGAGAGATACATGGAACATGAGGTATGTATAGGCGACCTCCTACCTCAATCTACAAGCCTACCGCACCCTAATGGACCTCTCGGCTCTTTGGTGAGAACAATTGTGGAAATTCAGCTTTCAACTAGAAAAGGCAAGTGTCATGTGAGAGATAATTCCTTCTAAGTAATCGGATTTTGAGAATTGGTTTTCATTGATTTTTTATTTATATTGTCCTCTTCCATACATATTTGAAAACCTAATGTTGTAATACAATTCTCATCCTCGTAGATTCAAATAGGTTTGAATGATGGCATCACCAAAAAATTACATCTAATTAGGAGAGGGGAACCTAAGATATCGACACTTAGATATTCCTAGAATTGCACCTTATCAAAGAGTACAATCTTGAATCCGACCTAGGTGTGCCTCAAAGAAGTAATGGGAGTGGGAGAGATGGATGCAATGAAAAAAAAGGCATATAATCAAGGTGATATAAGGACAAACAAAGTAGTGAGTGACCCCAAGAGGGAAAGCTACAAATGCTTTAGAAGTAACTAGGAAATGTTTGTTGAAAATATTGTCATTGATGTCAAAGGTCTAGCATTGTTGGTGACAAAGGCCCCATAGCATTTATTGTCTAAAGGTGTTTTTAATGCTCATGTTTTGGCTAAATGTGTTGATATTTATTTAATATTAACGAATATATTTTTGGTTGCATAAAGTCAAAAGAGGGCCCATGAGAAAATCAAAGAGTCACGAGGAAAAGACAAAAAAGGGAAATGACGCATTTTCCCATGAAGGGTCATCTTGAGGGATTCAAAGAGTCACTAAGTGAAGACAAAAGAGGAAGGACGCATTTTTTCATGAAGTCACCTTAAAGAATTCGAAAGGTCACCAAGATAAAGACAAAAGGGGAAAAGACGCATTTGCTCATGAAGGGTCACCATGTGACTTTTCAAATGCAAAGATTCGAAGGGTCATGCAAATGTGACGCCATTTTCCTTGAATGAAGGGTCACAAAGGGTGAATGCCAAAAGTCTTTTGGAAAGCTATAAATAAAGGCTTGAGAAGCCATTTGTTATATGAAGAGTATATGGTTTGTAATTGCTTTATTTTAAGAAAAGATGAGAGAATAGAAAGAGATATTGTAGAGTTCTATCATTTGTTGAGAAAGCAACATTGAGAGATAGTTGTGTTTTATACACAAGAGGGGTTGGTGCTCACAAATAGTTGTGTTGGTACTCAACAAAACGGTTGGTGCTTCTACAAGTTGGTGCTTGCGAACTTTTTATTTGAATAGGTGCTCATTCATATACTTGAAATTGTTCTCCGTGGTTTTTTCACATTGGGTTTCCATGTAAAAATCTGGGGTTTTTCTCTCTTGTGTGGTGCTTATTATTGTTTCAATTTTATTGCAAATCTTGAATGTATGGTTAAGTGGAATTTAATTAAGTGAAAATATATAAAATATATGATATACTGATTCACCCCCCTCTCAGTATGTCCTGTGCTTAACAATTGGCATTAAAGCAAGTTCTTTTGAAAAGAGTTTAACAACTTGAAGGTAGATTAGGGAAAGCACGATGACTAGATCACATGAAAGTTTTTCTACAAATAAAGCACTTTTGTTTGATGGGACTAATTATGCCTTTTGGAGCATAAGGATGAGGACTTGATGTCCCTTGGATTCGACATTTGGCAAGTAGTGGTGGAGGAATATGAAGAGCCACAAACACTTGTAACTACTCTGACAGAAAAAAAAGCAAGTGAAAATAATGCTAAAACTTTACATGATATTTTATGTGGTTTATGTGAATCAGAATTTGTTAAAGTTATGTAATGCAAATCCGCTCATGAGACTTGGGTAAAGCTTTAGAATATTTACAAAGGTGATGGAAAGGTTTAGCAAGGTAAGCTCCAAACTTTCAGAAGACAGTTTGAGAGTTTGAAGATAGAAGAGGAAGAAAACATAGCAAGTTATCTTTTGCGGGTTGATCAAAAGTCAATCAAATTCAAGGCTTTGGAGAAAAATTAGAAGAATCAGTGGTGGTACAAAAGGTTTTGAGATCTCTACCAATGAGATATGATGCAAAGGTTTCAACAATTGAGGAGACGAAAGATCTAGCCAAGCTAAAAATGGATGAACTACATGGTATTCTTACGGCATATGAAATACGGACCAAACAAGAGAAACCCTCAAAGGACGCTGCTTTCAAGACATCAAAGAAAGATAAGGCTAAGATTCAAGAATCGAGTGACAGCGCTAACGATGAAGAAGATGACAATGGAGCCCTATTCATCCGCAAGCTTAAAAAGGGCATAGGTAAATATCAAAAAAAATTGTCATTTTTTTTAAATGTGGTAAGATTGAACATTTTGCAGCTAAGTGCCCAAATAAGAATAATGGTGACAATGGAGAAAGAAAGCCTACATACAAGAAGAATTGCAAAGGCAAATACAAGAAGGGATTCGAAAAGAAGACTCTGTATTCTAAAGATCCTAGCTCAGCTGAAGATAGTGGAGTCAGTGACTCAGATGAAAAAGAGATTCTATTCATGATCATACATGAAGATGCCTCCGTAAGCAAAAATACAAATGATCAAGAAGAACATGATGAAGCTGAACTGAATCTGGAAGGAGAACTCATTTGTGCCTTAGAAGAATTAAAAGCTCTTGAAAAGAAGAATCGAAGATTGAAGCTCCAAATCGAAAAAAATGAAGAGTCAAAAAAATAATTGAAGATCTACAAGCATACATTGAAGAAGCCAAAAACACTGAAGATCTAACAGCTCAATTACAAAAAGTGAAGAATGTGAAAGGTATGTTGTTGAAATTGCCTCTTTAAAAGAAGATATCGAGAAAACAAATAAAGCAGTAAATGATAAAGCTGTCAATGATTCAAAATTTAAGAATAGCACTAATATGTTGAATAAGATATTAGAAAGTCAAAAATCAATATCAGATAAAAAAAGTATCAGATTTGAAAAGAAAAAGAGTTATGTTGAAGCTCTTACCAAAAAAAAAAAAAAGGTTAAAAATGCAGAGGATGGCTCAAACAAAGAAGGTTGAAAGAAACAGAGCTACAAAAGACAACCAGGTCAAAGATACACAAATCAAAACAAGTTCTATGTTCATAGTTATTGTTTTTATTGTAATAGTTATGGTCATAAAAAAATAGACTGTTGAAAAAGAGCTAACAATTTTATAAACAAAGAGAAGGAAACTCATGCAGAGTCAAGCAGAAGCCACAACTCTTTTTATCCTCTATCAGGTTTTGATGAAGCGGCCATAGTATGTTACAAGTGCAATAATTTCGAACACATAATCCGGTATTGCAAAAACGTGTTCGAGTCAGTCAAGAAGGACCAAAGTTTCAAGGCTCCATTCATTAAGAAGAAAGTTCTGTTGGAATATTGTCATTGATGTCAAATTAACTATTGCCGAAAGTGAATGGAATTGATTGCCGAAAGTGAACAGAATTGATGGACGTAAGTGAACGGAAATGTCGACGGAAGTGAACGGAATTGTTGACGAAAGTGAACGGAATTGTTGCCGAAATTGAACGAAAATGTCGACGGAAGTGAACGGAATTGTTGACGAAATGTCGACGGAAGTGAACGGAATTGTCGACGGAAATATTGACGGAATTGTCAACCTTGGCCGACCTATTGGGAGGAGGTGTGACCGTTCGAAAGGACCTTTTCACTTGAAGAGTCACGACCTTAATTTGTGGCTTTCCGTGGGTTATAAATAAGTCCATAACGAATGGCAAAAGAGTAGATTCGAAAGTAGAAGATATATAAAAGAAGAGCAAAATTTTTAAGGCAAATTTTTGTGAGAATATTGAAAAGAAAAAATCAGCAAGTATAAGGAAGAGTATAGCAGCGAAAACACTCAAGTGTAGATCGAATCTAAAGGAGATAAAGCAAGTGTTCTATCATCTATTGTTTTGACAACAAATTTGAGATAGAAGAGTGATTTTTTCTGAAAAGGTTGGTGCCTTTGTTTTGAAGAGATTGGTGTCTCTTGCTGAGTTGATGCTCAGTGAAAGGGGTCGGTGCCCCTGTAGGTTGGTGCCTACAAAATTGTTTTTGGGGTTGGTGCTCCAGTAGGTTGGTGCCTACGAATATTTATATTAAGAGAATTTCTCCGTGGTTTTCTCTCGAAAGGGTTTCCACGCAAATCTGTGTCTATTTGCATTGTGTGGTTTTGCATTGTATTCTTTGATTGTTTTGAATATATTAATTGCGGAGTAATTTGAGGTTTTGAATTTAAGATTAATAGTCAAAAGTCAAAAAATATCTTAATACTGATTCACTCCCCCTCTCAGTATAAGCTTGTGCTTAACAATTGGTATCAGAGCCGATTCCTTCGGTGTTAGCACAACTGCTAGAAGGTAGATCTTGGAAAGCACATATGGCAGGATCTCAAGTGCTAGATGGTTTCTCCACCAACAAGGCTCCTTTGTTCGATGGAACGAATTACGCATTTTGGAGCATAAGAATGAAGACTTGTTTGATGGCCCTAAGTTTTGATATTTGGCAAGCAGTGGTAATAGGATACACAACGCCACAAATTGCACCAACGGATGCCACCGGAAAAAAGGCCAGTGAGAACAATGCGAAAACTATGAATGCAATCTTATGTGGGCTTTCAGAAAATGAGTTTGTTAAGGTTATGCATTGTGAATCTGCAAAAGAGATTTGGGATAAACTCAACACTATTTATGAAGGTGATAGTAAGGTTAGAAAAGCAAAACTCCAAACCCATCGGAGGCAATTTGAAAGTTTAAAAATGAAGAATGATGAAAACATTGCTAGGTATCTTCTTCGTGTCGATGAGATTGTTAATGTCATTCGAGGACTCGGAGAGAAAATTGAAGAATCTGTGATCGCTCAGAAAGTCTTGAGATCCCTACCATTGAGATTTGATGCGAAGGTCTCCGCCATTCAAGAAATGAAAGATTTAGACACGATGAAAATGGACGAGCTCCATGGAATTCTTACGGCCTACGAAATGAGAACCGAATCTGAGAGACAGTCAAAGAAGGAAGCATCATTCAAGTCTCGAAGAAAGAGAAGATCAAAGAACCAGAATCAAGTGAAAATTCAAGTAGTGAAGAAGATGAAAATGAAGCTCTATTCATTCGGAAGCTAAAGAAAGGATCGGGAAATATAAAGGAAAGTTACCATTTAAATGCTTTAATTGTGGTAAAATTGGTCATTTTGTAGCCAAATGTCCAAATAAAGGAAATAGCGATGATGAGAGAAACAAATCAAAGTACAAGGGGATTCAAGCCGAGCAAAGACAAGTAAAGATTTCAGAAACAAAAGAAAAGCCTATACTCGAAGAGGTATAGCAGCTCATCCGAAGAAAACAAAGAAAGTGATGTTGAGAGTGATAATGAAGAGATTCTCTTTATGGCTACAGAAGAAAATGCCACCACCAGCAAAGATAATTTGGAGGAAGACGAAGACGTGGAAGAAGAAGGTGAAGTGAACCTTGAAGAAGAACTTATTTGTGCGTTGGAAGAAATAAAAGCATTTAAGAAGACGAATCAAAAACTAAAGTTACAACTCCGAAAATATGAAGAAGAGAATCGAGACTTCAAAACGAAGACATCACAAGTCTTTGAGGAATCAAACAAGGTAATTGCTGATCTAAAAGTCCAAATCGAAGAAGCAAAGAAAATTGAAGAAGATCTAACGGATCAGCTAAAGAAGAAAGGAGAAGACTGTGAAAGGTATGAATTTGAAATAGATGTTTTAAAAAGGGATCTAGAAAAGGCGAATTCTAAAATAAAAAGTGAATTGAAATCTGAGAAAAGCATCAAGTTTTGAATAAGATTCTAGAGAATCAAAGATCACCATCTAACAAGTCAGGGATTGGGTATGAGAAAGAAAACGAGAAAGCTAAGAGCTACGTTGAAACTCTTAAGGACCCAATGAAAAAAGAGACCAAGAAGGAAGAAGCCAAGAATACAAAAACCAACTCTATCAACAAAGAAAGCAAAGGAGAACAAAACTTCAGAAGACCATTTGCTCCAAGATATACAAATAAAACCAGGTTTGGTAATTATTTTGATGGATATTGTTATTATTGCAATCATTTTGGTCATAAGAAATTAGATTGTAGAAAGAGAGCCAAGGATATTGAAGTCAAGAGCAGAAACAAAGGAACCTATGGAACTTCGAACAGAAACTACAATTCGTTTGCTCCCTTATCAAACTTTGATGAAGATATAGTTTGTTACAAGTGCAAGAACTATGGACATATAACACACTATTGTAAAAGTGTTTCTAAATTTGTAAGTCAAAATCAAAAGTTCAAAGCTCCAGTGATAAAGAAAAGAGAACCATCAAAGATTTGGAAGAAGAAGCAAGAAGAATCCATGATTGTTCAAACATCATTCCATGCTAGAGATGGACAACAATGGTTCATTGATAGTGGATGTTCGAGACACATGACTGGAAATAAAAGCAAATTCATCTCGTTAAAAAAGGTCAATGAAGGCACGGTGAAGTTCGGAGACAACACTACAGCCAGAATAGCAGGAAAAGGTACACTTAGTCTCGATAATGAAAAAACCAAAACAGAAAATGTGTTATATGTGGAAGGGTTAAAGCATAATCTTCTAAGTGTTAGCCAAATGTGTGATCAAGGACACACACTCAAGTTCTTTTCTGAAGGTTGTGAGATCAGAAAAAGAGACACGGGAGAACTAATTGCAGATGCTCATAGAACCACAAACAACCTATACATGCTTGGAGAAATGAGAGGAGAGAAATGTTGTCTGAGTCAAGTTGAAGAAAGTTGGCTATGGCATAGAAGGTTAGGGCACATAAATTTTGATAATCTTGTGAAAATCAGCAACAAACAGGGTGTGTGAGATATGCCAAAGATAACAAAACCTTCAAGAACTCTATGCAAGCAATGCCAACACGGGAAGCAAACCAAAACAAGGTTCAGAACGAAGGAATATTTGACCACCAAACCACTAGAGCTGATTCATACGGATCTTTGTGGTCCTACCAGAACTGAAAGCATGCAAGATCGAGGAGGTGAGTTTATTTCAAATGAATTCATTGAGTTTTGCGAAGATCATGGAATTAAGAGACAATACTTAGCTGCAAGGACTCCACAACAAAATGGAGTGGTGGAAAGGAAAAATCGAACCGTTCAAGAGATGGCTAGAACTATGTTGAATGAATCTAAGCTATCAGATAGATTCTGGAGAGAAGCAGTTAATACAACAGTATATATCTTGAATAGAGGGCAAATCAAAATTAATAATGACAAAACTCCTTACGAATTATATAAAGGAAGACCAGCTTCGGTCAAACATTTCAAAGTGTTTGTAAGTAAATGTTTTATCAACAAGAATGAAGAAAACTTGGGCAAATTTGATTCAAGAGCTGACGAAGGAATTTTTCTTGGTTACTCCATCAAAAGCAAAGCCTATAGATGTTATAACAAAAGGCTACAAACTATCGTAGAAAGTGCTAGTGTTAGAATAGATGGGATCATGAATCAAAAGGCAAAAGAACCTTCAGAAGAGCCTCTAGAAATACCCAATCTTGTAGAAGGGGAGGAAGAAAATGTAGAAAAATTGAGTGAATCTGAAAGGCAGGACACCAAAGCACCATCTCGCTTTGTTCAGAAGAATCATGCTGAAAGTCAAATCATTGGCAACATCGATGCTGGGGTGCAAACCAGAAGAAGAATTGTAAGTATCCCTGAGCATGTAAATTTTTCTTTGTTATCCAAGGTAGAGCCTAAGAATTTTTCTGAAGGTAGTCATGATAAACATTGGGTAAAAGCAATGAAAGAAGAATTAGATCAAATTGAGAAGAATGAGACTTGGGAACTTGTGCCCAGGGCAATGGATCAGAATGTAATTGGCACTAAATGGGTTTTTTGAAACAAATTGAATGAAAATGGCCAAGTCACTCGAAACAAAGCAAGGTTGGTATGTAAGGGGTATGCTCAAGTAGAAGGTGTAGATTTTGGAGAGACTTTTGCTCTTGTTGCTAGATTAGAAGCAATTCGAATATTTCTTGCATTTTCAGTATTCAAAAATTTCAAAATTTATCAAATGGATGTTAAATCAGCATTTCTAAATGGCAATCTAGAAGAAGAAGTTTACATAGAACAGCCAGAAGGATTTCTCTTATATGCTCAAGTAGAAGGTGTAGATTTTGAAGAGACTTTTGCTCCTGTTGCTAGATTATAAGCAATTCGAATATTTCTTGCATTTTCAGTATTCAAAAATTTCAAAGTTTATCAAATGGATGTTAAATCAGCATTTCTAAATGGCAATCTAGAAGAGGAAGTTTACATAGAACAGCCAGAAGGATTTCTCTTATCAGAAAACAAGGATTATGTGTGTAAGTTGAAGAAGGCTTTATACGGATTGAAACAAGCTCCTAGAACATGGTATGCTAGGCTTGATAAATACCTACAAGACCAAGGATTCAAGAGAGGATATGCTGATAGTAATCTTTACATCAAAACTGAAGGAGATCACCAATTAATTGTTGTGGTGTATGTAGATGATATAATCTTTGGAGGAGACAATAAAGAAATGTCTAAGATATTTGTTGAAGATATGCAAAAAGAATTTGAGATGTCCATGTTAGGTGAGTTGTCATTTTTCCTTGGTTTACAAATCTCTCAATCTAACAAAGGAATAGTCATATCCCAAAGCAAGTATGTGAACGAGATGTTGAAGAAATTTCATATGGAGGAGTGTGCCCCTGTTAGCACACCTATGGCTACAGGTACAAAGTTGAGCAAAGATTATGAATCTCCGAATACTGATCAAACTCTTTACAGATCAATGATTGGGAGTTTACTATATGTGACGGCATCTAGGCCAGATATCATGCAAGCAGTAGGTATGGTTGCACAATTTCAAGCAACTCCAAAAGAAACACATGTTCAATCCGTGAAACGTATATTTAGATATTTAAAGAGAACCTTGGATTATGGGTTGTGGTACCCAAGAGGTAAAGACTTCACATTGGTAGCGTACACGGATTCAGATTGGGCAGGTTGTGTAGATGATAGAAAAAGTACAAGTGGAGGAGCATTCTTTCTTGGAGATAGCCTAGTATCTTGGTTGAGTAAGAAGCAAAATTCTGTATCTCTATCCACAGCAGAAGTAGAGTACATAGCGACAGTGCTATGTTGTATACAAGTTCTATGGATGAAACAAACCTTGAAAGATATCAAAGTAGAGTATAATCATCCAATCTCTATATTCTGCGATAATACTAGTGCGATAAGTATGTCAAAGAATCCAGTTATGCATTCCAGAACTAAGCATATACCTATACAGTATTATTACTTAAGAGAACAGGTGGCAGAACAACAAGTAAAATTGGAATATGTTTCCACATCCGAACAGATGGCAGATATCTTCACTAAGCCAATTCCAAAGAAAACATTTGAGTACCTACGACAGAAGTTGGGAGTAGTTTCTTTTGCGCCTTGCCACTGAAGGGAAGCATCAGCTAAGGGGGAGCTAAGTACTAGCTCTTGGATAGACCCTTTGCCATTGATGTCAAAGGGGGAGAAGTACAGAAAGAAGATGTCACAGCGAAAAAAAAAAGGGATTCAAACAGAAAAGACAGTGCAGCAAGGGGGAGCAGTTTCAGTATGTGGTTGCCATCAATGACAAAGGGGGAGATTGTTGGAATATTGTCATTGATGTCAAATGAACTATTGCCGAAAGTGAACGGAATTGATTGCCAGAAGTGAATAGAATTGATGGACGTAAGTGAACGAAAATGTCGACGGAAGTGAACGGAATTGTTGACGGAAGTGAACGGAATTGTTGCCGGAATTGAACGAAAATGTTGACGGAAGTGAACGAAATTGTTGACGGAAATGTCGACGGAAGTGAATGGAATTTTCGACGGAAATGTTGACGGAATTGTCAACCTTGGCTGACCTATTGGGAGGAGGTGTGACCATTCGAAAGGACCTTTTCACTTGAAGAGTCAAGACCTTAATTTGTGGCTTTCCGTGGGTTAGAAATAAGTCCATAACGAATGGCAAAAGAGTAAATTTGAAAGTAGAAGATATATAAAAGAAGAGCAAAATTTTTAAAGGCAATTTTTTGTGAGAATATTGAAAAGAAAAAATCAGCAAGTATAAGGAAGAGTATAGCAGCAAAAACAATCAAGTGTAGATCGAATCTAAAAGAGATAAAGCAAGTGTTCTATCATCTGTTGTTTTGACAACAAATTTGAGATAGAAGCGTGATTTTTCTGAGAAGGTTGGTGCCTTCGTTTTGAAGAGATTGGTGTCTCTTGCTGAGTTGGTGCTCAGTGAAAGGGGTCGGTGCCCCTGTAGGTTGGTGCCTACAAAATTGTTTTTGGGGTTGGTGCTTTAGTAGGTTGGTGCCTACGAATATTTATATTAAAAGAATTTCTCCGTGGTTTTCTCCCGAAAGGGTTTCCACGCAAATCTATGTCTATTTGCATTGTGTGGTTTTGCATTGTATTCTTTGATTGTTTTCAATATATTAATTGTGGAGTAATTTGAAGTTTTGAATTTAAGATTAATAGTCGAAAGTCAAAAAATATCTTATACTAATTCACCCCCCTCTCAGTATAAGCTTGTGCTTAACAAGTTCAAACAGGTTCATGGCAGAAAAATAACCTGAAAAATTTATGTTAGTCCAAACAACTTTGCATGCAAGAAATGAAGAATAGTCATAGTTCATTGGCAGCTAATGTTCAAGGCACATGATAGGAGACGAGCAAGTTCATAACTCTAAAGAAAATCAATAGTGGCATAGTGAAATTCGGATACAAAACTACTGCCAGAATAGCTGAAAAAGGTACGTTAAGTTTGGATAATGGCAGAACTAAGACTGAAAATATTTTGTATGTATAAGGTTTTACGCATAATCTGTTGAATGTAAGTCAAATGTTTGATCAGAGACACTAAAGTTTTATGCAGAAAGTTGTGAAATTAGGAGAACAGATTCAGATGTGTCAATTGTAGATGCTCAGAGGACAAACAACAATTTATATATGTTATCAGATATCAAAGGTCAAAGATGTTGTTTGAGTCAGGTTGAGGAAAGTTGGTTGTGGCACAGGAGAATAGGACATAAATTTTGACAATCTTGTCAACATCATCAAAAATCAAGCAGTTAGAGATCTTCCAAAGATTACAAAGCCCTCCAACATGCTTTGTGAACCATGTCAGCATGGGAAGTAGGTCAAAAGACGGTTCAAAACAAAAGAATACTCAACCACTCATATGTTAGAGTTTGTTCACACTGATCTGTGTGGACCTACCAGTACTCAAAGTACTCAAGGTGAGAAATAATTCATGTTGCTTATTGATGATTTTACACATATGAATTGGGTGATATTTTTGAAGAAAAAAATCAGAAGCTTTTAGCCACTTCAAAGCATTCAAGGCTTTAGTTGAGAATGAAACTGGTTTGAAGATTAAGTTCCTGAGATCAGATCGAGGAGAATTCATGTCAGATAAGTTCATTGAGTATTGTGAAGACCATGGGATAAAAAGACATTCTTCATCAGTCAAAACTCCATAGCAAAATAGAGTAGTTAAACGAAAAACAAAACAGTTCAGAAAATGGCGAGGACAATGCAAAATGAATCCAATATCCCAGATAAATAAGGAGAGAAGCAATAGGCACAGTAGTGCATATCCAGAACAGAGCGTTGTTGAGAGTCAACAGTGACAAGACTCCCTATGAGCTATGGAAAAACAAACCAGCTACTGTTGATTATTTCATAAAGAGAAAAGATAAAAAAATTGGGTAAGTTTGAATCTAGAACAGATGAAGGTATATTTCTTGGATATTCTTGCAAAAGTAAAGCTTATAAATGTTATAACAAAAGAACCAAGAAGATAGTTGAAGGTGCAAGTGACAGGATAGATGAAGATGTAGCACAAAGAGCCAATGATCCGATAGACACTCTTGAAATCATTGAAGAAGAAGATTTTGAAGAATCAGATGAAGATGACAAGGAGCAAACGGTCACCAAGACCCCATCCAAATATGTCCAGAGAAATCATAATGAGAGTGACAGCATCAGGAACATAAATGAAGGAGTTTGCACTAGAAGGATGATGGTAAGTGAATTTGAACAAGTTAATTTTTCTTTATTATCTAAAATTTAACTTAAAACTTTTTAAGAAGCTAGACATGATGAACATTGGGTTAAAGCAATGGATGAAGAATTAAATCAGATAGAAAAGAATGATACTTGAGAATTAGTGCCTAAACCAAAAGATCAAAATATGATAGGAACAAAATGGGTATACAAAAATAAGTTGAATGAAGATGGTGAAGTTACCAAGAATAAAGCAGGGTTAGTTTGTAAAAGATATGCTCCGATTGAGGGAATAGATTTTGAAGAAATTTTTGCACCAGTAGCAAGGCTAGAAGCTAATAAAATGTCTCTTGCATATGCAGTGTTTTAGAATTTCAAAGTGTTTCAGATGGATGTCAAGTCTGCTTCTCTGAATAGAAATCTAGAAGAAGAGGTCTACATTGAGCACCCTGAAAGATTTTTTCTTTCAAATGGTAGTACCCATGTATGCAAATTGAAGAAAGCACTGTATGGATTGAAACAAACTCCCAGAGCTTGGTATGCAAGACTTGATAAGTACCTACAAGATCAAGATTTCAAAAGAGCTTTTGCTGACAGTAATCTCTATATCAAAACAAAAGGTGAGCATCAGTTGATTATTGTGGTATATGTTGATGACATAATATTTGGAGAAAACATTGAAAAGATGACAAAAGAATTTTCTGATAATATGCAAAAAGAATTTGAGATATCTATGCTTGAAGAATTGTCAATTTTCTTAGTGTTGCAAATATTTCAGTCAAAAAAAGGAATTTTCATATCTCAAAATAAATATGCCAAGGAGATGTTGAAAAAAATTGGTTTTGAAAATTGTGCACCAATTGAGACACCAATGGGTACAGAAAACAAGGTAAGGATAAAGATTCACTTGTTATAGATCAATCTTTGTATAGATCTATGATTGATGGTCTTTTATATTTGACAACATCAAAGCCAAACATCATGCACGCAGTAGGCATTGTTGTGAGATATCAGTCAGCTCCGAAGGAGAGTCATGTTCAGTTGGTGAAAAGAATATTCAGTTATGTCAAGGGAACATTGGATTATGGATTGTGGTATCCCATAGACAAAGATTTCACTTTGGTTGTTTATACAAATTCAAATTGGATAGGTTGTTTGGATGACAGAAAGAGTACAAGCGGAAGAGCTTTCTTTCTCGATGATAGCTTAGTATCTTGGTTAAGCAACAAGCAGAACTTAATATCACTTTCTACAGCTGAAATAGAATATATTGCAACGGTGTTGTGTTTTACTCAAGTGCTTTGGATGAAGCAAACTTTAAAAGACATCAAGGTAAAATATGATGAACCGATTTCTATTTTTTATAACACAAGTGCTATTAATATTTCTAAGATTCTAGTGATGCATTCAAGAACAAAACATATTCCTATCAGATATCACTTTTTGAGACAGTAGGTGGTAGATCAACAAGTTAAAATAGAATATATCAGTACTACAAAACAAATTGCAGATATTTTCACAAAGGCACTACCAAAAGACACATTCGAGTATCTGTGAGAGAAGTTGGGAGTAATTTCTTTTACTCCCTGCCATTGAGGATTAGCATAGTTGAGGGAGAGCTAAGTGTTAGCTCCAGGACAGACCCTTTGCCATTGATGTCAAAGGGGAGAACAAGAACAAGTACAGAAACATGTACAAGATGCTACAGTAAAAGAGAGTTACTGTATGTTTTTTAGATGGTAATATGTGCAAGTTGGCATGTGCAATACAAGTTTCAAGATGTGACAATTTCAATTTGAGCTTGTCATCATTGACAAAAGGAGAAATCGCTGAAAATATTGTCACTGATGTCAAAGGTCTAGCATTGTTGGTGACAAAAGTCCCATAGCATTTATTGTCTAAAGGTGTTTTTAATGTTCATATTTTGGCTAAATGTGTTGATATTTATTTAATATTAACAAATATATTTTTGGTTGCATAAAGTCAAAAGAGGGCCCATGAGGAAGTCAAAGAGTCACAAAGAAAAGACAAAAGAGGGAAATGACGCATTTTCCAATGAAAGGTCATCTTGAGGAATTCAAAGAGTCACTAAGTGAAGACAAAAGAAGAAGGGCGCATTTTTCTATGAAGAGTCATCTTAAGAAAATCAAAAAGTCACCAAAATAAAGACAAAAGGGGAAAAGACGCATTTGCTCATGAAAGGTCACCATGTGACTTTTCAAATACAAAGATTCGAAGGGTCATGCAAATGTGACATTATTTTCCATGAGGAGTGAAGGGTCACAAAGGGTAAATGCCAAAGGTCTTTTGGAAAGTTATAAATAAAAGCTTGAGAAACTATTTGTTATATGAAGAGTGCATGGTTTGTAATTGTTTTATTTTAAGAAAAGAGGAGAGAATAGAAAGAGATATTGTAGAGTTCTATCATTTGTTGAGAAAGCAACATTGAGAAATAGTTGTGTTTTATACACATGAGGGGTTGGTGCCCCTGTGGGTTGGTGCTCACAAATAGTTGTGTTGGTGCTTGGCAAAGAGGTTGATGCTCCTGCAAGTTGGTGCTTGTGAACTTTGTAATTTGAGTTGGTGCTCATTCATATACTTGAGATTGTTCTCCGTGGTTTTTCCCACATTGGGTTTCCACGTAAAAATATGGTCTCTCTCTTTCTTGCGTGGTGCTTATTATTGTTTAAGTTTTATTGCATATCTTGAATGTATGGTTATATGCAATTTGATTAAGTTGAAGTTTATAAGATATATTGTTGAAAATATTGTCATTGATATCAAAGGTCTAGCATTATTGGTGATAAAGGCCCCATTGCATGTAATGGTGTTTTTAATATTCATATCTTAGCTAATGTGTGTTAATATTTATTTAATATTAATGAATATATTTTTGGTTGCATGTAAGTCAAAAAAGGGCCCATGCAAAAGTCAAAGAGTCACGGAATAAAAGACGAAAGAGGAATGAGACGCATTTTCTCATAAAGAGTCATATTGAGGAATTCCAAGAGTCACCATGTGAAGACAAAAGAGGTATGACGCATTTTTCCATGAAGGGACACTTTGAGGAATAAGAAAAGTCACCAAGATAAAGACAAAAGAGGAAATGACATTTTTGCTTATGAAGGGTCACCATATGACTTTTCAAATGCAAAGATACGAAGGGTCATGCAAGTTTGACGTCATTTTCCATGAGGTTTGAAAAGTCACAAAGGGTGAATGCCAAAGGTCATTTGGAAAGCTATAAATAAAGGCTTGAGAAGCCATTTGTAATAAGCAAGAGAATGCATGGTTTGTATTTGTTTTCGAAGAGAGAAAAGCAGGAGATATTGTAGAGTTCTATCATTTGTTGAGTAAGCAACATTGAGAGATAGTTGTGTTTTATACATGAGGGGTTGGTGCTCATGTGGATTGGTGCTCACAAATCTTTGCAAGGGATTGGTGCTCACAAATAGTTGTTGTGTTGGTGCTCAGCAAAGGGGTTGGTGCTCCTACAAGTTGGTGCTTGCGAACTTTGTATTTTGAGTTGGTGCTTATTCATATACTTGAGATTGTTCTCTATGGTTTTTCCCACTTTGAGTTTCCACGTAAAAATCTGGTGTCTCTCTCTCTCTCTTGTGTGGTGAAAATTATTGTTTCAGTTTTATTGCATATCTTGAATGTGTGATTAAATGGTTAAAGAAAAGAAATCAGATTAAGTAAAAAGATATATAATATACCGATTCACCCCCCCCTCTTAGTATATTTCATGCTTAACATATATGATATACTGATTCACCCCCCTCTCAGTATATCCCATGCTTAACAATGTTGTTGTAGTGCAAGTCTAAAAGATGAGGCATCGAGGCTAAAAGAAAGTGAGTGGCGGGCCTAGGTCAAGCTGGAAAAAAAGGCAAAAATGGAGATAGAAATGAGTGGTTTTGGAAATAAGTAGTTTAGGCAATCTATGAAGGGTATAACACAAGCAAGATTTGGCAACAAGGAATAGGCACAATATAGGCAGTAAGCCGATAGGCAATAAGTAAACAGGAAGATAGTAAGCATAGTGTGATGTGTACAATGCAAGTAAGGTAGACAATAGGCTTGTGCGGATAAATATGTAAAGAAGTAAAGTGACAAAATAAAGAGAAGGCAACCTGTGATGGGTAGATCACAAACATGGAAGGCAATAGAAATACAAAAATAAGTAGGCGAATGAACAAAATAGGCAATCTACAAAGGGTCTAATGCAAGAAACATTTAGCAACAAGGAATATTAAGTGGATGGGCAAATAGACAGGCAATGAGAGAGAGACAAACCATGATAGATAGAGCGCAAGCAAGGTGGGCAATATGAAATAGGAATATAAATATGTAAATAAGTAGGTTGATAAAGAGAAGACAACCTCTGATTGCTAAAGCCCTGGTGAGGCTGCCAATAAGTGGAAAAAGAAAAGAAGATGGCTACAACAAGAAAATGAAAAGAAAGAGATATGTAGAATAGCTACATAAAAGAGGGTGTATAGGAAAGCCTAAGAAAGTAGCAAACATGAAAAACATACAATAGGTCACAACTAGCTTGGAAGAGTAGAACATACCTCATTGGCTATGGCATAGATCTTCTACTAAATTTGGTAACGTGTAGCTAGCAATGTCTTCTCAACTTCTGAAATGTTCACGAAAATTTCCTCATGAATACCGCCAACTAAGAATGTAGGGGTACTGTTATGGAGTGCCCCCATGTTTGGTGTACCATGTGCTTGTACTCGTTGATCATAATGTGTGCTCGTGATGACGCTCCATTGGATGTGGCTACGCACAATGAGGTTGATCCTTAGGCTATGTTGTGGGAAATTATTGGGGAATTTGCTAGTAATTTGGACACTCTTTTGTCGTGTGCGTGTAGGATTAATGCAACGAACAAAAAGAACGCCCTCTCTCTAACATTGAAGTGCATCCAAGTGATGATGGGCTATCGGAATAACAGTCGAAAAACTCCTCAAAGTAAGGTGTATGATGTTGGTGATCTACTGAATGATGTGATGAATCCAGTGACTAGCATCACCTATTGCAAAGACTTGTTGGTATTGAAAGAATGCTTGACACTCCTGACTAGAGCGTGTGGTAGATGAATGAGAACAGCATAAGCAACCTTGTGCTATGAAAGTTAAGCACACACATCCTCTCTTCACCTCTAAAGTGTGTTCTAGCATAGCCACACGATCCAAGTGTCTTTGGTAAGCCCTGCATGTCTTTAAAGTCATTAATATTGAATCCATGTAAATTACATTATTTGGATGGCTATTATATAGCCAAAGAGCTTCCCATTTTTAAGCAAGCAAGCCTATCAATAACAACTAATGAGCTAAACATAGCTCAAGCAACTACAGAGATACAACCTAATAAATAGCTATGAATAAGGCTTTATTGAAGATTGACTAAGACTAGACCAATATCTAATCATTTCAAATATCTAATCAATATATGAATGTCTAACAAAGATTTGGCTTATTTAGTTTGTGATACAAAAGTAGTATCATCAAACTGGAAAAATTCTACACCTAAACAATATTAAAGCAGACCTACATCTATCATTTCAAACACAAAACAAATGTAAGCTTTCACCTGTTGAATTAAGTCAGCTCTACTTCCTATGATGGAAATATCATCAATATAGACAACTAGAGCCACTATGTCGTCACCAACTAATTTTGCATTGAGAGTTGGTTTTATATCACTTCTTCTAAAACCACTCTCTAAGATATTTATCATTTTTGAAATGTCGAGCTGAAGGAGCCTACTTAAGTCCATATAAAGACTTCACTAACCTACAAACCAAATGCTCTTTTGCAGGAAGATGGAATCCCTACCACTGAGCATGTACACTTCTTCCTCCAAGTCTTTGTTTAGGAAGACATTTTAGCATCCATTTGACATACCTTCCACCCAAACTGAACAACAATAGTAATGACTAATCGAAAGGTTACCGTTTTCATAGTGTAGGAGAAAAATATTCTTCATTCTACTCCTTGTGCTTATCATTTAGCAACAAGACAAGCTTTGTACTTGTCTATAGAACCATCTGATTTACATTTAACTTTATAAATCCAATTACAACCAATGTAATTTTTACCTTGGGGTAAATCTAACAATTCCCAAGCTTCGTTCTTCATCAAAGCATCATATTCTACCTTCATGGTGAATTCCCATTCTAGCTTCCCTTTGGCCTCTACTGATATATCTGTGTCAAATACAACTTTTTGAGAAAATTTTACCTACTCACTATTTTGCACTGCTTGTTTCCCTGATCTTGTAGATCTTCCTTCCATTGTTTGTGAAAACTCACCCACCTGTACATCCTTCATAGTGGCATGGTACCACTTCGATCATTTGTGTCTTTGCTTGTCTAATCTGACTATGAAACACTATTTATTTCACTAGATCCCTTCCTAGAACTTGACTACTCTGGTGTTTAAATCTTTGAGCATTGTTCAACTTTAGCACTTGAACTTGTTTCAAAATCATTAGCAATTATCCATAGATTACTAGTATCGTTAAGTTTATCAATACTTGAGAAAAATGGCATTTTCTCATCTACAACATCTCTATTTACCACAACTTTGTTTGTATAGATATCTAGTAATATATATGCCTTGGACTGCTCAATATAGCCAACAAACATGTATGTTTTACTTTTGCATTTAAACCACTCCTTTTTTCTTTAATAATTAATGCAAAAGCATGCAACCGGTAATATGTAAAAATCACTTACATTAAGTGTTCTACCTAACCATGCTTCTTTAGGGGTGGTGGTTTGCAAGGCTTTGCAAAGACTTATATTAAAGACAAACAATTGTATCCACAACTTTTGCCCAATACTGAAAAGGTACATTCTAGCTTTGCACCATGCCATCTCCATAATTATCCTAATTCTCCATTCCACAACTCCATTTTTTTACAAGTGTAAGGAGCAACATATTGCTTGTGTATACCGTCCCTCTTGCATAACTCTTTGAACTATTTTGAGATGAACTCGCCTCCATTGTTTGACCTCGAAGCTTTTACTTGTTTGTTAAACTGTTTTTCTACCAAAGCTTTCCATGCAACAAAATTAGGAAAAAAAAAAACTGATTTTCTACTTAGGAAGTAAACCCACATTTTTCTAGAAAAATCATCAACAATCAACAAGTACTATTGACCTCCAAACACTGTAATAGTTTTTATTGGACCAAGCAAATCTGCATGTACCAGGTCCAATACTCATGGAGCCCTCCATGCCTTACCAATAGCAAACATTTGTCTACTCTGCTTACCCAACTGACACCTTGCACAAACATTAACTTTCATGAATAGATAAAAGTCCATTCACTATATTAGTCTTGCTTCGTATATTTAGATATTGATAACTGAGGTGACCCTTTCTTTCATGCCAAAAAACACTAGTGTTTTCAACTAATGCTAGTGAATGTTCGTATTGTTTTAAGATCATTTAGTTTGCATAACCCCTATAAACAATTCATTTTCATCACTTCCGTGTCAAAATTGCAATCAGAACAATTTATTGCAACAATGCACAAATCGGGCTTGAAATCACCGAAACATCTAGATCTATTTGCACATCTTACGTGCACATTGATGCATCTCTGATTGAGGCAATGCATCGTATCCAATCATCAACTTCGTCTAATTCATCCCGAGTCGAATTGTTATTTTACAAGTGATGTTGTGGGTCAATTAGGTTGAACATTTATTCAAATTTCAAAAGTCACATCACTTTGCATTAAGTTAATTAACCTAATCTTCCTCTAATAAGAAATTCCATAACTTTTAAAATTTCTTCTTTTCTTAATTCATTAATTGAATTAATCGTTTATTCACATGGCAAGTGTATTCAAATATCTGCATCATGACATCATCAACAAATATCTTCAACATGACATTATCAACAAATATCTTCATCATGACATCATGTAGCCAGTGGATTCAAATGGACCCAAAAATCAAGCTTTGCAAAATATCAGCATAAGAGCAATCCATGCTTGATTAATGCAAACTCTATCCCAAAAATTAATTGCATTTGCTATCCAAATTGGACTGAACCTCAACCACAAATCTAGATTATCATTCAGAGGTTGAAATCATTCTAAGAAAATTATAATCGGAGGCATCACCTTCTACTCTTATCAAGCTTTTTAGTGCAAACTTACTCTGCCAAAATACAAAGAAAAGTTTCATCTACTTCTAATTGTTCAACAGATTTCAAGAGCACAAAGGGAAATGCTAATGGACTAGCTCCACAACATTGATGAAGATCTCGAGCTCTATATTCGGACTAAACATGTATGTATGTCAAATAGAAACAAATATCCATTGAGAAAGGTAATCGCTTTGATATGTCTTCTGTTGTTTGTTGTTTCTAGATCTTACCCAATCTGAGGATATACGCCTAGAATGCTAGTTTTAGATTGTTTTATGTTTGTTTGCATTCTAACAATAAACTAACCTTCTTTACAATTGTATGGTCACAACCCCCTTTCACCAATACCAACAACAATTACTTGTTTATCATTGATAGTAGTTATGCATTTCTTTCCTTGAAACTTTACAACAAGAATTGAGTTTTTGGTAATCTCACAAATAGATAGTAGGTTATTGTTCATATCAAGTACGCATCTAACATTCTGAAATTTATATCTAAAAACATTGTTAAATGTAACTTGAACATCCCCACATCTTCTAACAAGATGAGTCCAACCGTCACCCAAGGAAACATATTCTTTACTACCATTGTCTTTAATGAAATTCACATAGTCGTCATTATGAAACGAATAGTGTCGCGAAGATCCATAGTCGATGTACCAAGTTCGAGACTGAGTGGACTAGTCCTAAATGCTACAAAGACAAAGTCACTTGGTGCCTCCTCTTTATCTCCTTCAACAATGTTGGCATGCCGTGATTTATTTTGAGCACTTGCCATGTCTTGTTGCCTCTTCTAACAATCCTTCTCAAAGTGACAAAGATCTTGCAGTAAAAGCACTTCTATTTTGACTTATTTGACATGTAACTACTTGAGGAGGATTCTTTAGATGGACTGCTTGCATTAAATTGTCTTCCCTTGCCCTTGAACCGCATATTGAATGCACTCCATATCGCAATTGAGGTTGAGGCTTCTGTTTGATCTTGCCTCCGCTCTTTCTACACAAGAAGTGTTGACAACTTCTCAAAGTCGAGAGTTTGTGTCTCTGCAATTAGGTGTAGTGACTCAACAAACAAGTCAATGGACGAAGGTGAACTATGTAATATCAATGCCACCTTCTCCTAATCATCCACTGGCTTCTCAATGGCCAATGAATCACAGAGATCCTTCAGACGTAGGAGGTACTCTAAAAAACCTCCTTCCTACAACTTTGTAGGAAATAACAAATTCTTCAAATATAAAGCTCTTTCATCTTCAAATGATTGATATTTTGTAGCTAAAACCTTTTCACAAGTTAGATTCTACAGTTGCATTTCTAACATTGGGTACTAAATTATTAACAATAGACAAATTTATCAGCATTAATACTTCCCTATGTTTTTAATCATAGTCTTTGGCATTATTTCTAGGTTGTCGTTCTTTGTCTAGCACAATTTGATCAAGATTTATATACTCAAATACCGTAAGCATAGTTACCTAAGTCTCAGGGATGGGGGGATGTGGGGATGGGGCATTGAGACAGCAAAAAAAATCCCAAATTTTGGGGATGGCAGGGGAATGCCTATTAAAATAACATATAAACAATTTAACTTTATTCAATGTAAATTTAAGGGTTTAAACTTTAATTCAATGTATATTTTAGGGTTTAAACTTTATTTTATGTTTTTTAGAGTGCTTTTGGGATTATGGTTCAATGTTTTGTGAAAATAACTTTTTTTGGGTGAAGGGTTCTATTTTAAAATAAAAGCATCAAAAGTTTTTTTAAAAATTGGGGATGTCCCCTCCAAGTCCCAACATAAGGGACATCATGTCATGTCCCCTTCTAGGGTTTAGAGATGAATTAAGACCCTTGCCCTACTCTTTTGGTTTCCCATAGGCTAGGGGAAGGAAGGAAAAAGGGGAACATGGTGTTTTCTTCAAGTTGCCAAAAAGTGACTTTATGTTGGCAACTTATTTCTAATTTGACTTTTAAAAAAAAGGGACTTTCTGATTTGAGCAAGTCAGCCCTTAATTAGAAAATATGAGAATCACTTTTTGAATATTTGAATTCCCCCCGCCCCCAATTGGAGTGGCCCACTTGGGAATTGATTCAAAGGGAAAAGGGTTTAAAGGAAGGTGGAGAGATTCATTTTTGGGAACTATGATCATCTACCATTTTATTTAATAAGTTGGACATGTTTGTTTTTACCTTCAGAAATTGGGGACGAAAACCCTTGATATTTTGTTGATAGTTTCATTCAGGGATCACAATTGAGTGAAGGATTTTTGATAAGGCACAGGGGGCAGATTTCAGTGTGGCGCAGCAACTAGGGCATCCCTTAGAGGTTGGCACAACTTTTTGGAAGTGGCGACCAGTGGGAAAGGACTTTGTAGGCTGATGTCGCCCTTTGGAGGGCTAATGTCACCCTTGTGGATTGTTATTCAGGGTTGTCTAGTGCTTAAGGTCAATGTGGGCATATCAAAAGTTGATTCATGTTTGAAACTGCCACTTTTCGCAACTGGACAATCAGCAAGGGTTGGAGAATTGCATTGATATGCTTCACTGTAAATTCATTAATTTACAGCTTCAAAAATATTTGTAAAATTCGGATTTGTTGTTGCAAGGGTTTATTATTTAAATATATCGAATTCATATTTTTTTAAGGGTTTCTATGTGACATATTTTTCCTATGATATTTCATGGTTCGAATTCAGAATTTGGTACTCTCAAGGCTAAAAGTTTATTAAAAATCAGATTTGATAATGTGAGGGTTAGACAAAGGAAATTTATTAAATTACCATATTTTGTGTGAAATATCCCATTCTAGAATAAATTCTGTTTTTTTATAATTAATTTTTAAAATTCAGTCAAACACCACAGTAATATATGCAATAAAAGATGCTAGAAACTCACGTGAGTAATCTTTAATTCAATCAACTGGCTATATAGACAACATGTCGAAAACAATTATGACAGTTACAAATTGCATGATAAAAGCTAAGTAGCACTTTATTCTCTAAAAATCCAAGAAACCCTGCCTGGTTAAGATCTGCAATTTCCTTTTAGGCTAGTACAGTGGCTGGTCTGATACGGCAATGCTCCCAAAACCCTAATCACAACAGCCGTACAATCCAGCAAGTGTACATTAAGTTCAGACACTAAAAACCTTAGTTTTGGAGCGTATGGCCAACATGTGGGGTGACACAAACCAATAAGAAGGGGTATGGCTGCAATAAATGACTGATATGAGCATATGGCAGCAGCAATGGATGCCAGAAGTGTGGCATTAGCCCACAAAGATGGTTTTCCACTGGAACATCAAAACCCTAATGCTGTACAACAGCAAATTCACTCACCCATTTGACACTGAAAATAATCACGATCCTTTTCAGCATAGATGTAACCTCCACATGGAGTCACCACAAAATATTGGAGGGTTTCCGTCGTCTAATCCCCAATAGAAACCTAGAGGGTTTTTGTCCTCTAGATTTGAATGCAATGGAGGGCTTTCGTCCTCAAATGCTAAAATTGGAAGCAAATGCTCAAACTCCAAATAGATGTAATAAAATAAGATCATCCCAAATGACTCCCAAGGCCCTCTTTTATAACTTTTTATGTCCGTTTCTCCGAAAGTTGGCCTCTTAATTTAATAAAGTACACTTTCGTCTTTACTTTTCCCTTTTCTTTTATTTTTAATAATAATAAACATTAAGTTGTTACTTTTTAATAAAATAAAAAGTAGGTCACTTAGACAACTTTATTATTTTTTGCTGTATGGGAAAAAGGACACATGACAGTCCACCTTTCTCAAAGATTGGTTGCCCTCAAGCAATGCCTAAACTATCCTGCAAATACCCGGATCCCATACTTTTATGCATGGACCATTTTGAACTAAAACAAAAGGATATCTGTATTTTTTATTGCAAGTTGTGTCCTTCACCCTCTCTCCATTCTTAGAGTGTTTTCCATGATAACAACAAACCTGAAATAGCGTAGTATGAAACAACAAATCTGAAATATAAATTTCATTTTCATACCTTGAATTGTAATAAAATTGCTTACCTCTTTTTTTTTTTAATTATTAGTAGGAGCTTTTGAAAGATTTGCCTTGACAAATCATCCTTGTAATTCAAAATTTCAAAATTAGTGACATCCATTGAAACATTCTCCTTTCATGCTCATCACTATAGTTACTCTGAAAATCAATCTCATACGGTAATGACTCAAACCTTGCAATGATTGGAAGATTCATAGGTGCTTCTAGCGATAAAACATCCTCAGTTTTTGTTGGGAATTGGAGGAGAGTCGAACACAAAAGCAACAATGCATAGAGAGAATTATTTTAATCACACAATAATATATTATTTTCTGTCATATAAGCAAACTATACAATGGCTATTATATAGCCAAAAGAATAGGCAAAACAACTTCCTAAAGAATAGGAAGGGCAAATAAGAATTCACCCATTAATGGACTCACGGGTATAACAAACTAACAAATATATTATTGTTACATAACAATAATATATTTACTTACATAACTGTAAGTACTATTTACTTTACGGTAAATACCCAATGTAAATACTAGATTTCCTAACATTCCCTCTCATAGTTTTTACATGGTACAATATATCTCTTTTTCTTATTGTAGCTTGCCACCTCTAAGTGCTCATGATCTTCTCTGCATACATGTGTCATCGCACATCTCTTCCTTCACACTCATCTGCAATTGGTTTTCTAGGTTCACCAATAACCTTACAAAATGGTTTTCACAGGTTCACCACTAACCTTACAAAATGGTTTTCACAGGTTTACCACTAACCTTTCATCATGATCACTACAATGTTTTTTAGATCTGTATTCTCCAATGTAAATATACAAAAGGGGTTACATAGGAATATCATTCACATGTGAATAAATACAACCATTCTTATTTTTCACACATGCTGAAAATAAATGTAACTACCACACCACATTGGAAAAAAATTGAAATCCACACACCACACAAAATATCACCACATCATTGATGCGGCCCCGTCGTTGGTGACTGACAAGAGTTCGCTGAAAGACCTCCAACCTCTGTGTATCCTCCAACCTCCAGTATGATTCAATTAATAGACATAGTCTTCACTTAGATATTCTGTGTGAGCAGTATTTGTTTGCTCATTATTCTCTTCTTCATCTACAACCATGGCATTTTCTTGTAGTTTGCCATCAAGTAAATCTTGTGCTCTTTTTCTACAATTCATATACATGTGACCAACTTGTTTACAATAAAAACAGGTGAGCCATTTCTTTGTATCTTTGGAAGTTGCTCCATGTTTGAATTTTTTTTTAACAAATACCTTATCTTTCTTGTTTTTATGATACATTGCAGTTTCCTCTGGTTCAACAATCATAGTTCTTTTTCTTCATCTAGTAGAAAAGAAGTGAGATCTTCTAAACTAAGATTGATTTTACTTAATGTAAAAACCATATTAGAATAACTAGGTGGCATACTATTCAATAAAATTGCTTTTGCATCATCATCATGTACCTCAATTTTAATTCCAGCTAATTGATTTCAGATGGAACGAAACTTACTAATGTGCTCCACCATGTTGTCACCTTCCATTTTGAGACCGAACAATCTTTGCTTCAATGCAATTGATGCGCTTCCGGCTTGTGAACCAAACAATTTATTTAATGCTAGCCAAATTGTATTTGAGGTCTTAGACAAATCAATATGATGCAAACAAGCATCAGATAGCCCCAATCCAATGATTGTTGTAGCTTTTCGATCTTTGCTCTCCCATTTTGTTGCTTCATTTGCATCTTTGGGTTTTTTTACTTTGCCATCAACAATAACCCATAGGTCTTTGTTGATTAAAAACAATTAAGTTCGTACTTGCCAAGTGTGAAAATCTTTTCCCTCAAATTTTTCAACATGACCAAATTTTTCCATTTTTTAAGTTTTGATACAATGATTCGGCATAAGCTAATACATAGAAGCAATTTTGTTTTAGGTAATGACAAATACTAACACAAAATTTATGGCTTTAATTAAAAACAAAACTTTGATGTAAAGACCCCTGTTGAATTGGCCTTTAATTTTCTATTTTGGGCACTTAGTAATTTCGTCAAACACTTTGCTTGTAAAAATGTTCTTCACTGGTAAGTGTTTTCAGTTTGACTTTCACCTTGAATGATGATGATGAAGTGCTTATAATGTCTTTAAATAACAACACACAATGTCTTTAAGTGGAATGAGAGTGTTATGCAAGATATGCTTTGATTTGTCAATGCAATAAGATGGCTAATATGCATCTACAGCTAATAGACATTTAGTCAAACATTTGACATGCATCCTAACTATGCAAAGTAACACCTACAGCAAGTAAGCATTTCGACAAATACTTTGTGTGCAAACTCCTTATGCAAATGAGAAGCTACAGCCATGAGGAATTATGCCAAACACTTAGCATGCAACTATTATGCTATCTATGAAGATTATAACCACAGACATTACATCAACATTTATCATGCAACCTATCCTTCCTTCCATTGATGTACTATCTCATTACAATGTTGATACTAAATGATGAGCCAAGACTCTTGGCATCACAATGAATTTCCAATACAACACAAATCTAATATAAAATGATCATCTGCAGTAGCACCTAATGCAAATTGATATAATAATGCAAATGGACTTAACAAGATGCAAGAACGTAGAATATATGTTCGCCTATGCTTGATGAAGTTGTGGCAACTTTAGATGCAATGAAAGAAGACCTCTTCAAGCCAAATCAGTCCCAAACATGAGCCACCCCTATTCAAGAATAAATTCTTCAACAATAAATTATAGACAGCTGCAAACCCTCTTTTCTTTCACCAAATAATCACTGCCAAGACTCAAAAGGTGGAGTGCCCAACTATCCATATGAAATCGATGCATGAATAGACCTCCATGAGCAAAATCGTGGCTACCAGGTATGCTGACATAAGGTATGAAACTACATCAGACTGTTGTTATTAAAAATCGGACTAATCTCCTTCTTAAATGCCAAAATCAATGCCAATGCCAAGCTGGAAAAATAATACCATTTATTCTCCCTAATTGCCCTAAACAAAACTCCAAAATTTGCCAATGAAGAACAAGTAGAAAATCTGAAGTAACTTCTTCAACTTTGCAACCCTTCGGAGGATCTTTCACCACTTCAATTATGCCAATCAAAGAGAGTTTTCGTTCTCAATGATCGAATGTAGAAACTGCAAAAACCCTTGTCTCCACAATGGACATCAAAAGCAAATATCAATTATTTGATGATTAGAAGCTTCACTTGACCTTCTTTTATAATTTTTCTCCACCCCTTCAAGAAGCTTCTACAAATAATATTAAAATAATATTATTTCACTTAAATGACTTTTTATGGTTTAATATTTTATTTAAGTCACTTTAATTAAAGTCCCGTCAAATACACATATAACTTCAAACTTTAAAATAAATATAAAGATGATGTCAGAATGCCTTGATCTTTAGCTCATTGGAAAGGTCTCAACGAGACGCACCTAACCGCAATCTGAAAATCTCGATCCGACACTGAACCCAAACTTACTAAAAATAGTAAGTACTCCACAAGGCACCCAAAACTACAACTGATGATGCCAACTGGATCCAAACTAAAACTACACATCCAAATGGCCATCCAAGGCCAACTCACCATGGTTCCCTAACCAAACTGCTAGTCCATGGAAAACCAATGTTGGACTAACACTGTATCTAGAAAGGGGACATTACATTTGACAAACTCACATTTTATTTTTTTAATATGACTCATTTGATAATGACTTTTACAAACATTACAATAACACATCAAATTTTATTTATAGCATAAAGCTATATTAAATTATTTGACTGACTAACTTTTTAACATAAACCTGCTATAACCAACACTATTTCAAAAACCCTCGTAAAAACCGTAAACTTAAGAAGACAAAGTTTATAAATCCTAATAAACTAACTCATACACACGTTTATTGAAAAAAGTAGTGTGATTACTTTTCGACCAAAACTAAATAATGAACAATATTCTTTGTGAAACAAATTGAACTTGACTGACAAAACAACTTAAAACAATTTGTGGCTCGTAGAAGAACACAACTCATAGCTTTCATTTGATTCAAAGACAATCAATCTACAATGCATGGGATGACATCCAAGGTATAACCGGGTATACAGTTATTGCACATCCTCTTACTGTATTACACCAGAATATACGCCAATTAATTGTCGATGAGTAGACCAAGCGTTGATGTGCAGGATTAAATATGCATTGGTTGGCTTGTAATACGCAGATCTGACACTTATATTGTGTTTGTGCAAAATTGTTGGCAGGTGGGGAGCACGCAACAAGTCTTGATATAAATTGCATTGATCCTCTATCTTTGTTCGCATCATGCATAGCCAATTAACAGAAATATTAACAGGAACCAAAGAAAATATGAGACGCAACTTATATGGAATGGCCGCTACATAATTTGAAGATATTAAATTTCGTATGGATGATTCTGGGATCGAACAACAGGGACACTTCACAGGTCTAGGAAATTTTATATATGGTGCTTCCAAAACCTTCAATCCACATGCAGGTAGGCATATGAAGCATTGTTGGGACTGCACACGTAACAACTAACCCATCAAAACCCTCTTGCTCTGATACCACTGTTGGGAATTGGAGAGCCAAACACAAAAATCAACAATGCACAGAGAACTATTTTAATCACAAAATAATATATTATTTTCAGTCATATAAGCAAACTATATAATGGCTATTATATAGCCAAAATAATAGGTAAAACAACTTACTAAAGAATAGGAAGGACAAATAACAATTCACTCATTAATGGAATCACGGGTATAACAAACTAACAAATATATTATTGTTACATAACAATAATATATTATTTATTAACTTACATAACCGTAAGTACTATTTACTTTATGGTCAATACCCAATGTAAATACTAGATTTCCTAACAATTTTGAATACTCAGCATTCAACATGTAATGTTTCTTGGGCTGGAACAACTTCAATCTTGGACACTTGGAAGTCAACATGTAATGCATGTTCTTCCTTTACATTGTTAATAAATACATTTTTACATTGTTAATACAAACATTTTGTTTATCAAAAGTCATACCTCTTTCTATTGAAGATCCTTCACTTTTCACTTCCATGGTGGATTCCTTAATGGGCTGCTCGCTAACTTCTTTCGAATCTGACTTTTCTTGCTCTCTGATTTCTTCCTTGAGATTATTTTGAGGTTTTGACTTTTCATCTTTATTTTTCAACCTTCTATTTCTATTTTTTGTGTATACCTCGAAGAATTCTTCAAAGGTATTATAAGATGTGTATATATCAGACTTATCGTATTTATCAAAGGTAAAAAGTTTGACCTCATCTCTGTCACATTGCTCTTCTAACCATGCCTCTTGAATAGATCTTTCTTTTGAGCTCTTCTAAATGAATCTAGGGCTTTATAGCTGATACAACATTGCTTCCAAAATTGGTTCTTAACATTTTGGTTTTTTGTCTGTACCTCTTGTCTTGCTTTTCTATTGATTTCTTCCAGATGATCCATAGCTTTTTGTTGTTCTTTCTATACTCGCATCAACGCCTCTTGGATAGGATCTGTCTTCTTCCTTTGGTAAGAATTTAGATCGCCAATCCATGTTTCCTATCCTAAGTTCCCTTTCACTCATGTGTCCATTGTGAATCTTGTAATGTCCCCTTCTGAGGAATAGCCAGAAGGGTCCATTTAGCCTATATTATTAGCGTAGGCTAATTTCAGGACATCAGGGAATAAATTAAATTAATTAACCTAAAGTTGTCCAATAAAGTACATTTTTACGGATATCTTTATTTTAATTAATTTAATAAAGTAACTTAGGTGACAATTAAAAGAAATATTAAAAATTCACTTTCTTATTGGGCTTTAATGAGATATTTTAAGCGAGAATTTAAAAAGGTCGTCCAGGGAAAATATAAAAAGGGAAATGGAGAGCTCTTTTGGGTATGCTTGTTTATTTATCTCTATTGTGGAGTTTGAGCTCTAAGCTTGAGCGAACCCTAGGATGAAATCCCTAAGGGTATTAGTTTCGGTAGTGAAACATATGCCCTAGTTGATTATAGGTGGAATCATACAGGTTTCACACCGATGCTTCTATTGCTACAGATTTTGGAGTTACAGTGTGCGAAGAGATATATCAATTTTCAGAGTAAAAGCAAGAGAAGATCAGTTTGGGAGGAGTGCCATATTGAGGAGCATTTGTTCAACCACTGCCTTGGGTTATTCACTGCATTTTTCTGTTTGGCATCGCATCCTTAGTGGAAGTCGCCACTATTCCAACTCACACCTCCCCAAAAAGGATTGCAACTTTTGTATTGGAAGGTCCGTGGGGTTTATGGAGAGTATAAGGGTGTTTGGAGAATGTGTCAACTTATCTTATGAGCTGGCTGTTTATCAAGGCATCTGGATATAGCTAGCAGATTTGATGATATTGGAAAGCTGAGCCAATTCCCAATATTGTACCAGCACCTTCAACATTCTTTGTACCAAGGTATTAATTGAAGGTTAGATCTTGAGAATCTGATTGTTGTGTATTTCTGATTTATATCTGCATTGATGGTCCATCATATCATTTTACATTGGTAATGATATAGCAACAACTATTTGATAAAATGCCTCTTGTTGTTCCTATGTTCTGGTTATGCAATATTGATTGATTTTTTATACCAATATGCTAATGAATTGTTTTTTTTAAACACCTACATTGAAAGATCCCTGATTATGACAAGAAGACAAAGCGTTTGATGAAATGTTTGCACATTAGTAAATTAGAAAAATTGTGAAAATTTGGTGAAAAATCTTAGAGGGGATTTTACAGCGGTATCAGAGCGTAGAACTCCCTGCCAGCTTGTTGGGTTATTTGCATGTCAGTGATCCACACTTGCATGTTGGTTTTAAGCCTTGCATGTTAGTAATCGACACTTGCATGTTAGTAATCGACACTTGCATGTCGATTTTGAGCATTACATGTCAATGTTATGGACTTGCATGTAAATTGGTATAGAAAAGTGGAAATTGCGTTGGTCTATGATAGCAAAAATTTCCTATGCAATAGGGAGATTTCACAGGTATTATTTTATACAGAGGCCAAATGATCCACTAGAACAACCAGAGATTGAAGAAGAAATTTCTGTTGCAAATTTGTTCGGTGAGAGAGTTGTAGGGAACATCGGTGATAGACATTGAACAACCAAATCCTAATACCATGGATATATTAAATAATTTGGCTAGAGGACAGCAACAGTTGGTTCAGCATATGACCCAAATGATGCAAACAATGAATAACAGAACCCAGGGTGATCATGGGAACAATGGCAACAATGGCACTAATGGTGATAATGAAAACAATGGAAACCATGGAGAAGGGAGTAACACTAATAATCTAGTTAACAGCTCCAAGACAGCCAACAAAATTACTCGTAGACCTTTAACGCCTAAATTCTTGGAAGCATCACCAAGAGAACAAGCAGGGCAGCAAGGAGGTGGTGAAGGTTGGGCAGAGTATTTAGGGGAGTATCAATCCTTGGGACATGAATTTCATGCAGCTATGTCCTTAGCTAATTTTTTCCAAGTTAAGTACCAGAATAGGCCACGAGATAGGGGACATGGTTCTAACCAGGATTTGCAGCATAAAGTGGGCAAGTTGTCTATTCCTAGTTTTGATGATTCTACTTCTGCTCTAATGTCCCCAAATTGGAACAATGATGATAAAAGAGGGTTTCTCAACAAAACCCTTAATCAACTCCAAAAACATTGAATTCTGAAAAGTAAAATCAGCAAACCCTAGCTGAAATATGGATGCTCAAAACACCATATGTATACAAACCCTAGGTGCCAATGATGCACAATTATATCCGAAGTATACAAAGCTGATAACCACTGAATTTTCAACCTTAAATCCACAAATATGTCATGCATAAACCCTGAATTTGCTGTTGTGATGAATGCCTTTGTATGTGTGAGGAAGGGTGCATGTACCTTGGGAAATACATTTGCCAAAAATCATATTCACCTCTTGAAAGTTCAGTTGTGTTTTATTTGTAAGATCAGCCCTCACACCTTGCAAAAATTTCACCAAAAATATGATAAAATATAGAAATACTTCAGAATGAAGTATTTCTATGTTTAGCCCACTCAAAGGCCTCCAAAAACCCTTCAAATCAATTCGCCCATGTGCAGAAAATTACTGCGTTAAATAAATCAGATTTCTCCTTCAAATTTGTTCACAAAAGATATCTAGGGACCTTGAAAAATATGCTAAAATTACTCAAACAATTCTAATATTATTTGTGCATCTTTTAGGGCCTATTAGCACCCTAGAAAACTCATAAAATGCTCTTCAAGTGAATCGCCCTTCTATAATAATAGCAGAATTTTTAAGATGAAACCCTAATTTTTTTCCTTCCAAAATCCTATGATAATTTTGCTACAAAAATCAGAAAATAGAGAACTACAAGTACCTTGCCGAATGGAGTCTAAAAACCCTCCGATATGCTTACTTCTTCCCAACTGATTCATCCTACTCAAAAAAATAGGGAATAAATTTCAAAATATTCAACTCACCAAAAATCCTTCCAAATAGCCTCCCAATGTCTTCATAGGCAAGTCACCCAATGCAAAAAGGTGGTATAAAATAAAATCCCTGACCTTTGAAATGCCCAGAAACAATGAAAAAATGGTTGAATACAATATTGTCAATGTTCTGATTTTTATATACCGCTGTAGCAAACACCTACCATAAAATTGGAGCAGCTAACTCCCTATAATCTCTAAATCCCTTCAATTAGAGGTTGCACCTCTTTTCCCAACCCTCACAAATTTGTATTTGTTCACAAAACCCACAAATTTGTCAATAAAATATTCCAGGAGGCAAATACACAAACCAAAGAAAATAATATAACTTTTCGCACCAGTATTTCAAACTCGCAACAATCTACACATAAATCTCAAAATATATCTGTAAACCCAAAACCCACAACAGACAACCAAATACCTAGAACTCTGCAAAACAATAACCAACACTGTAGAATCAAAGTAACACATGCGTTCAACACAACGATGAACTCCGTATGAATCCACTCAATATACTTATTGCATTCAACACAAACCATGATCCTAAATGAACGATGTCATACTGGCTAGAGAAGATCTTTCACTACCGAAACCGATGTTAGTCAGGTTATGTGTACACTAACCGCTCGAATATATGAACGTGCCACGTGCACAGGGACCATGGCTTCTTTTTGGTTAGTGGTTATTCTACAAGATTGTTACGGAAATATTCTATTTCCAACTAGGATCATGTACATGGAATCTTTAGTAACAAAATACAAGTTGACATACCTGGACGCCAAGTATAGACATCGTGCTTATAACAATATAGTTTTCAGGATTATATATCCCTGTGGATTGTAGAACGGGTTGGATAATGTTGGGTAACATCGTATGAGGACCTTTTGAGTAAAGTTTCTTATGAACGCATGAAGGAATGAGTGTGGACCTTGGATATCTGGAAATGAATGTGTGATGAGTGCATAATAATATGAAGATTGGATGTAGAGTCAGTAATTGATGATTAATATGATGGCTCTGTGTTTCTTATTTTAGTTATACCTTTTGTATACCAATATGTGTTACAATAGTAATTCTCATGAAAAGGGCTTTGTCTTCTAAGTGATATGATCTGATTATTGTAAAATTTAATGTTATTGCATAATAACTCTATGTAATGATAACCTTCCTCAAGATATCTCTGCGAATTACTCCCAATAGTTAGAAGTCATGTTATGTTAATTGATTACTAAAAGGTCTTTTCTCTGCAAGTTGACAACTATGTATTCACACTTGAGTATTGCCATTAAGTATCTATCTAAGTAGACATTAGTAGGATTACCTAAGATTGTGTTAAACCTCTGTGATCCTAGTATACAATTGAATACCTTGAAATGATTTCTCCTTTCGCGCAAGCTCTTCCTTAAATCTCAGGAGTTATCCCTATAATTAACATGTTCTGGTGAACCTAGGAACCTCTGCTAACAATGGTGCGATGAGCGTGGATCAGACTGTTTGAGGATATGCTAAGATGGTTTCCTAAAGAGACATGGAACGCTAGCTAGATCAAGAAATCACCGAGTTTGCGCAGAAGGAAGCTCAAAGAATAGGGTGTTCTAAACAGCAAATTGTGCACGAACATATTTACGGTGAAATTTATGAGATATTCTAGTGCGAACTACCTAGATTACTAGCTGATTGGTTGGCTTGTCTAGAACACCATTGTTTCAGATCTCATGCGACCGTTGATATTACGTGGTCTGAGGAGAAGATCGAACAGCTTTGGGCCATAGACACCAATTGGACCCATGTGATAGATCATTGGTTGGATTCGACCATTGACGAGTATACCACAGAATTCGCAGTACAAGGCTACATAGCATTTGAAGTGGCAAAGGATCCGTTTATGAGAGGGATAAGAAGAAAATTCTTGCAATGACTTCCTATGCTTATTAAGATGCTAGTTGTGGAGAAAGCAATGGCACCTATTCCCTTCCATATGGAGTAGTCGCTTCGGGCACCATGGGGGTGTGTGTGACATAAGGGAGAATGAATAAAAGATGAAGAGGTAGTGCTTGAGCCTAAGTCCAAAATGGAGAATTTAGAGGAGAACGACCGAGCCTATGTGGTGACTTCAAAGTCATAGATATGAAGATGGATGAGACACACTATCATGCACTAATTCGCAAAAGGTGGGCCTATGATGGTCAGAGGACCATCAATACAGTAAGGAATCAATTGGAAATTCATCAAGGAGACAATATTATAGTGATCCCTTTAAATAAGGATGGACAAAAGGCATACTATATCCCTAAAGAGCCGAACTCTCCCTATGTCTACGAAGAGAACAGTTGGATGAAGGTGAAAACTAAAGATAGATGACAGACCCTACTACCCACTGAATGTGACTTCCTCTACAATCGTGTAATGTCCCCAATTTGGGACAAATCCATAAAATGAGGGTTTGGCAACAAATCCTAGCCAAACTAAAAAATAATTATGAATTATGAAACTCAAAGGCCAACAAACCCTAACTGAATTAAATGTTCCAAACACCACAAATAGACATGTAACCTTAGACACCAATGTTCGCACAAACAGATAAAGATTTCCGTGTATCGCTGATTCAATTCCACTCCATCTGAATACCAAATAATAGCAAAATATTCCAAAATTAAATCATTGTCATAAATACCTCTTTCTTGCCCGGATATGAAGTAGAGCTGATTATTGTCCCTCTATAATTCTGATTTCAACACCTTGTTAAACTTGATTTTATTCAAAATTTCCGGCAACTGTTCCTTGACGAATTTCCACCACCAAACCCTTGCAGTGCTCACCAAACATATAAATAAAATATTACAGCAATGAATGACCAAGAACTAGGGCATGAATGGGGTTACAAACCCTCATACACAAGTCGCCACTCCAAATAAAATATAGCAGTAAACAAATGATGGTTTTTATTACATAAATGGCTTCAAAACACTGTCAATCATCATGATAAAAATCAGAAAAATACAATAATACTATTTAGAAATTATTATTGCCAACTAAGCACAAATTGCCCATTCCAAAGGCCTCAAATCTTCTCCTAAATCAAGTCGCCCAACTTGGAGAAGTCACAATTAAATCAGAAATTAATCCTCAAACCCTAGGAGAGGGCTTGCAAGTGGACTGCAGCGCCTAACAGGTTTTGAAAACCAATAACCCAATCGCCACCCTCAAGAAACTTCCAACACTTTGAAAAGGCTTCCAAAAGCAAGCCGTCAACCTTCAATAATTTAATATTTGCCTCAAACAGCTGAAAACTTCAAAAATTCATGACTCCCTCAATACTTGAAATTATGATGCAAATAAGAGCTTAAACTGATCACAAAATTAATGACTATCAAATAAAAATAATTTCACAATTTTCCTTCCATGGTAAGGCAACCAAAACTTACTCTAAAATTCTGAAAACCCTAGTTTCCAAAATTTACCTCCTCAAACCCTGGATAAAATCAAATTTCCAAAAGTAGGTGGTGTTTCAAAACACCTTTGTAGATCCACTTGCATTTACACATGCAATTTAAACCTAACTTACAACCCTTGAGTAGAGTTGCCCAAGTAGAAGGAAAGAAGGTTTTTGCCTCCAAACCTAAGACATTTCTTGAAGGTTTTCATCCTCAAGAGGTGGAAACCAAGCTTGACATAGTTGATCACAATTTCAATATCCAATTATGCATAATCTTCAAATGAATCCTTACTTGTCTTTACATGCCACTCCTCCAGGTGTAGCGCCCAAAATTGGAGGGAAGAGTTACCTTTCTTTTTCAAATTTTAAAAGATCCTCTTAATTTCACTTTAGGCCTTAAGTGCCCAAGACCTATAAACCCCACCACTTAAGTGAAATAGAAACATAAGGTGTTTTTTCATAACTCAAATCAAAATTAGAAATATAAAGTACCTTTTCTATTATTAACTCCTCACAAGTGGCCCACAAGAATAGGCTAAGGGTCTCGTGAGAATCTAGATTAAAAAATGGGGGCATTACAAATCGCACAAACCTACCAAAGGTACCATTGCATTTAGAGGAGTTACCTCTCAAGCCTATGCTACCACGTGTGGAGATTCCACCATTACTGGTAGACGATGTACGCTCCATGTCCGTAAGGTCACCACCTCAATCAGACATAGATTTTGTATATCAGGTTGGTTGAACAGATCAAGATTGCATAGAACCAATGAGAGAAGGCATTTGACCTTGGGATAGGGCTTCTTCGGTAAGTGGAGATTCTAACACTCACATTCTCAATTGGATGAAGGGTGACCATGAGGTACAACCTCTGCGCATGGTCTTTGCAACAAAATGCCAACTACCACACTAATTTGCCACCGACGATGTTGGCTAGTTTATTCTCCGATTCCAACAATATGTGCCTAATATTGACCAAAGAGTTAGCACTCTCACATATGCATTGAAGGGGATTGCTGCAAAATGGTGGTCTGTACATCAAGAGGCACCGATGCAATGGGATGAAGCCTGTGAAATCCTTCTAGCTCAGTTCTAGTTACCAAAGGGAGTTAGAAAGGACTGGTCAATATTTCATGAAGGAGATTTCCTTGAGCTTCATATTTACTGGTGCATTGAGGTCTGGACTGTGGACGCTGTCGCCCCAAAGTATTGCATACATATATTCCACTATACTCTGGGTACCCTTCCTACTGCTTGGTACATACACTAGGAGCACAAAAGGGAGATGACATTGAGCACAAGTTCAAGGTAATTTCATTCAGACATTTATTTTTGAAGATGATAACCCTCCGACACACAAAGCATTGCAGAAGCTAAAGGTCTTTCTATGCCATTGGAGGATTGAAAACTTTGATTGGATAACTCATTTCTCATCCTCCCGCAATGCAACTTGCGATTTGAATAAATCCATGCAGGCCTATAAATTAAAGCAGGACAAGGCAAAGATCTCTATTCAACCATGTCATACAATACAAGATGAAGATGAGTGGACAACAAATTCAACCGAGGAGGACGATATGGCCCTCGCAAAATTATTTGAACCAGAATGGGAAGTTGAGACACTTCCAGGTCTAGTTGCAAAATCATCTGAAAAAAAGGTTCCGGCATCTTAACCTTCTAGAATGAGAAGTCAAATAGCTATTGCATGATTCCATTCCTGAGGAAGAACGCAATATTTACCATGAACCCTTGAAAGAGCACATTGAGAACATTGGAACCGAGGTTGTTCCAAAATTGGTACATATTGGTGATTACTGGTCATAGGAAGACATATCCGAGGTATTGCAACTCTTGCGGGATTATCAGGATGTCGTAACGACGAAGTTCACCGAAGTCAAGGGTGCGGGCACATTGAACTAAAGGTGTGCACACGACCGATTAAGAAAAGGCCATACCGTTTGAACCCAAACATGAAGCTGAAAGTCAAGGCTGAACTACACCGCATGCAGGTGGCTAAATTATCTTCTTGTGGAGAAATCCTACTAGGTGAGCCCTATGGTGGTCCAACCAAAGAAGACTGGTGAGATCAGAGTTTGCGGCGACTATCATCTTTTGAATGAGGTTTGCGTTAATGACCCCTTCCCTATCCCATTTACTGATGAAGTTATGGAAGCGGTCGCAGGCCATGAAGTGTATTCCTTTGCTGCCGATTTCAGCGAGTACCATTAGATCCCAATTGCAGAAGATAGAGCCAAGACGACCTTTGCAATAGAATGGGGTTCTTTTGCATACAAGGTAATGTCATTTGGATTGAAAAATGCACCTGTGGTTTTCTCAAGGGTTGTTGTAGATGCATTTAAGGATTTCATCCATGATTTCTTAGGAGACTATTTGGATGACTGGACAGTATTTTTATTGTTTTGAAATCATTTGTCCAAATTAAGATTGATGTTAGAAAGATGCAGAGCGATGCAGATAGTGCTCAACTTAAAAAAATATTTGTTTTTTACACTTTTAAGGTTTTGTTAGGACATGTAGTCTGCAGCAAAGGTATCTTGGTAGATCCAACCAAGATCGCAGTGATTGTGGGAATGCCACCACCCACGAGTGCGGTAGAGGTGTGATCCTTCCTTGGACATACATGCTATTATATAAAGTTTATTAAGGGGTGTGTTGAAAGTTTATAGAGTGCAGCAGAGCGATGCAGATAGTGCTCAACTTAAAAAAATATTTGTTTTTTACACTTTTTAAGGTTTTGTTAGGACATGTAGTCTGCAGCAAAGGTATCTTGGTAGATCCAACCAAGATCGCAATGATTGTGGGAATGCCACCACCCACGAGTGCGGTAGAGGTGCGATCCTTCCTTGGACATACATGCTATTATAGAAAGTTTATTAAGGGGTGTGTTGCAATATCTACCACTTTGGAGAAGTTATTAAGGAAAGATACACGACTCGTCTGGACAAATGAATGCCATGCGGCATTCACTGATTTAAAGCAAAGATTGGTAATTGCACCGATATTGATTTTCTAAGATTAAAGTCCTTCCACGTACATGTGGACACATCAGGATTGTAGTTGGCATTGTGTTGGCGCAGCCAGGAGAAGGTGCCCTGCATCACCCCATTCATTTTGCCAATCGAAAGTTGTATGCTGCTGAAAAGAATTACACTACCACTGAGTGTGAAGCCCTTACGATAGTAATCGCACTGTATAAATTTCGCCATTACCTGTTAGCTACACAATTTGAGTTGTTCACCAACCATCAAGCTCTACTCTACCTGGTGAACAAACCTTTGTTGGGAGGTCGTTTATCTCAATGGTTAATGCTTTTCCAAGGGATTCAGTTCCGGATTAATGTCAAAAATGGTCGAGAAAATGTGGGACCTCATCATTTGAGTTGGCTCCAGAGCGGTAAAGAACCAGAAGAAATTCCCAATGAATCCCCTAATGCACACCTATTCCTGAACAACTGGAAGAGATCGCACAGTTTCTGGAACAAGGGACATTTCCGAAACACTACATAGAGCGAGAGAAGAAGTAGTTGATTACTAAGGCCCTTCCTTCTAGTATCATCAAAGGATTTCTATACTATTTAGGTAAGGACAAAGCACTGCGTAGAGTAGCACTCGAGCGTGAATGACCTCCAGTACTTGAGGAAGCACATCAAGGCATCATTGGAGGTCACTTCGTTGAAGAGGCTACTGCAAGAAAAGTTTTGCAAAGTGGCCTATGGTGGCCATTTTTATTGCAAGATGCAAACCGGATCGCACAACAGTACGATGTCTGTCAAAGGATGGGAAAGCCAAACCAGCGAAACAAAATGCCACTCCAGCCAATGCTTGCATAGCAACCCTTTGAACAATGGTGGATTGATTTTGTTAGGCCTATCAATCCGCCCAACAAACACAGTTATGAACACTATATAATCACTGCGACCGACTACTTTGCCAAGTGGGTCAGAGCTGCTGCGACAACCAGCTGTGGTGCAAAGGACAGAACGAAATTCTTTTCTGAGAACATAATCACCAGGTTTGGGTGTCCAATCAAGTTGGTAGCGATAGAGGTACGCACTTTTTGAATAAAACCATAAAGACAATAATGAATTCCTCATATCGCACCATAAAAGTACAAGTTACCACCCTCAGGCGAATGGTCAAGTGGAGGTTGCAAACAAAGTATTGGGTAAGATGCTTACAAAACTCAGCAATGTTCAATGAGATGACTGGAAGGATAGACATCCTGCAGTTTTATGGGCATATCGCACGCATTACAAACGTGCCTCAGGGTTTACCCCCTTTCGATTAGTATATGGTTTAGAAGTAGTAATGCCCTTAGAGTATGTTGTACCCAGCTTGAGAATCGCAATTATCATGCATATGGGAGACCAAGAATCTTTTATGAGTAGGTTATTGGACCTAAACATAATGGATAAAGACCGTCGCAAAGCAGCTTGAACACAAGAGGTAAATAAGCGCAAATAGAAAGCTTAGCACGATAAGAATATGTGCACTAAAGAATTTCAGATAGATCAGCCAGTCCTGTTATATGATAGCCGGTTTCGAGCCTTTTCAAGAAAATTGAACATCCATTGGAAGGGACCGTATATTATTTGTGAGTTACCGCAGCCAGGAATGATGGTCCTGAGGGATTTACAAGGTGCCATTTTGCTTGGAAAGGTGAATGGCAATAGGCTCAAACCCTACCACCAATAATCTACGTGCCCAAGAAAGGACAGGTGCTTAATCGCACCAATTTAGTGTAGGATTCATTTCATTCATGTGTGGATTGGGTTTGGTTTTTATTATGTTGTGTGTGTAGTTCAATAGTAAGTGTAAATAAATTGACACAAGCAACTTGAATGCAGGAGACATTGTTCATGATCGAAAGGAAAGAGTAAACACCAAGGTTAAAACAAGCGGCATTAAAAGACAATTAAGTCCGAAAAAGTTATGTACGACAGAGATCTTGATGACGGCTAACGGCTAAGTGATGGTTGTTAATAACCAAGCATGTGAGATAAGCGACGTAGATCCCAAATCACTGTACCAATCCACATCAGGAAAAGGAATAATCAATTCAAAGATTTAGCAGGTCACATCATTCCACCATGCCACCGCAAAAAGATGCAACCTCGGCAAAAAGCATGCCAGCTTATCAATCCAAAGATTTACTTACCAATGTTTTTCAAAAGAGGATCTCAAGACAGCTTGGCAAATTTAAATCTAACGGATAGAAACGAGTGCACGAAGACCTATATATAGCCCCTCTTGCAAGTTGATCCATCGTTTAATACTTAGCTAATTTCATGCAATTTAGTGATCATCTCTACAAGTCTCTCGCAGTAGGAAGTTTTCTAATGGAAATGAATGTTCCAGTGTAGGTAGATGGCCAAATATCGCATGCTAGAAGCATTGAGATTAACTTGTCCCTTTTGCAAAGAATAAAGTTTGTCATACGCACCTGGTTTACTATTTTTTAAACCATCTCAAGTATGGTCCTTGATGTACCATCAAAATAGCATTAGTTTCTTTCAAGATAAAGATTCCAATATAGAAAACTTACGACAAGAGAAAGGACTTAGTTGTGTAATTGAACTCGACTTCAGTTTGGTCCATTTGTGAAGCGTACATATGTAGTGATATGAGTTGCTTCGATTTGAATGTCTCTACACTTGGAATTTCCACGTTACCTTCGAATATGAACAATGAAAAAGGTGTTTAACTAACTCAACTTCATCTTGTGCAACATGGACATTGGGAGGGACTCATCAATCCTTTCTTTTGGACGATGTAACCGGTCAATGTCTTACCATGCATGACCAACCACATGAAGGCCATGACTTTTAGGCAACATTTTGATTATCGTATCTTGTATATTGGCTGATCCATGAAGTGTCTAACAAGGATTTGTCTAGACCGTTTTTAGAAAAGATCCTATCCACCTGAAATAGGAAGTACCAATGGAATCCTTGTGTCATTGAATCAATCTGGCTGTAATTCTTTGTTTCCTGATCCATGCTTAAGTTGTGTGCTATCATCACTAGATCTCCTCCAAGAAGATGCACAGAAATTCTAAGAGGGCTAGATTGCCATTCTAACTATCTTCCTATAGTTTGATTCAGTTTCCCCTATTGAATTGCCATATTATGCCCTTGGGGAGAAGCAAAAGGCCCTCCCTGATGCTTTTTGGAGGAAGATATATATATTTTGATGCGTTTTCAAATGAATGAAAACTGTCGGTCCCACATTGCTCCTAAGATTTGGCATGAGCTTATATATATATATATATATATATATATATATATATCAGATTATTTGACCCCAATGTGTTGTTGGTTTTATATTAAACCTCCAATTAATTTTCGTTACAAGGGCTTGGTTGCAGGCCTGAATGATTTTTAGTCCCCCCTTTCATATTGGTAAACTAATTTTTCCCAAGGCAAGAGAGGGTATCAAAATCTGTCAGCTACCCCTTGCCACAAGAAAGTTTGTTGTAGTGAAATGATCTCTACCTCTATTTGTCGAGTTAGAGGCAATAGAGACATGAGAACTCATACTGCTTAAAGTATTGATTGTAGGCACTAAAATAAGTGTCATTTAGGTTTGTAGTATAGCTAGTCATACGTTTTTTATTAGGTTTGTATGTTATCAATAAAATCATTAAACTATGTATTATGTCATCTTTAATGTTCATACGCATGTTTTAAATTTGTAGTTAATCGTGGTCAGTACCTATTGGGTAGTTGGCGAACAATTGGTCCAACCAACCCACTTCTCGGGCCTACAGTGGCACTTATAGTACAGATTAGGAGTCAATCAAGGAGCTCTCTTTTGTGTACATGATTGATGTATATTACACATTATCTAAATACAAGCGAAGTGTTCCATTTGATTCATGTGAGTTGTTCTTTGAATATTTTTGTATTGTTTATTTCTCATACTATAATTTTTGGTTCATTACTGCATAGTGCACTTTTGTAATACATTTATGGCATTGTTGCCTACATGACCAAGGGTTGAGTAAGGTGACACTGTAGAAGATATTTTTGGTTCATAAAAACTAAAGGATGGTCGAGACATTTTATGGGCAGAGTTTGTCCATATGGATCCCAACCAAGAACAAGAAGAACGCCAGAAAAATGGCTTCTATTTGTAGGACATTGGCATATAAGAGCCCATTAAGAGAGATGTTGAAGATCTACAAGTAACACCAAACAAGATCAAAGAGAGCCTACATTGCAACAAGTCATTTGACCAGCTATTGGAAATTTTTCTGAGCTTCTTGGCCCACCATAACTTGATCTTGGAAGATCTGTCTAAACAAGGCAAGCAAACTACCAAGCATAGATTCTCCGGGGATATGAGGAAAAAATTCACCAAGAAGAACAAAGGAAGGATCCAAGTAGCTGAAAAACAAATTGACTAGAGATGGTGATGAACACAACCACAAAGAGGGGAACATGTCATGGTAAACCCCAAGGCAAGCGGAGAGTAAGAAGATCCATGTGAGTGGTTGAATCAAGAGCCCGGAAAGAGTTTGCAGCCTATCAAGTTTATTTTTATAAATTAGTGGTTTGAAGATCTATCAAGCATGAAGTCGGAGTTTTAGGTGTCCATCCTGGGGTCATTTAGCATATGATATTGTGGGCAAATGGGATCGAACAACAAGCACATCCAAGGCCTACCAAGGAGGTGGGGAGCCATGCTCCAAGGATTGCTTCGGATAGGTAGGAGTGTGTGACGACACATTGGCAATGCTTGAAATTAAACTCCATAAAAGTAGCATACACTACTATTCTCCCAGAAAGTGACGATCTTGCAGTCTGAGGATCGCCAAGTAGAAGGTAGGACGGTTTGGATCACCATCATACCGAGTGGAAAGAGAATATAAACTTCTCTACCTAAACGAGAGTGGATGGATTAGCATTCATATAATAATTGGTGAAATTAATATGTTCACTCAGTTTTTAATAGACCTAACATTCAAGCCTTAGTAGCACAAAAAAAGATTTCTATAGGAGACAAGAAGATATAAAAGAAGGTTGTTTATCTTGGGAATGACTCCAACAAACAGATATTGAAGTATAAGAAAGAAAGAATCATGTTTAGCTAGGGAGAAGTATATAAGAAAATTGAAACTCGTCCGGAGAGACGCCACCAAAGTTGAAGGTGTGGTTGCAAGTTCATCCCAAAACCTAGTTCAAATGTCAACATGATGTAACAACATGTTGAGTTGAAAGAACGAGTAGAGCTAGAAGAATGAGTACAAAATGCATACCAGCATGTGGATACCATTCCGAAGAGGGACAAAAATAAAGATCAAGTGGTCTTGTTTGTTAGTGTAGGTGTTTCCACTTTGATTTAACTTCACAATTGTTCGAGTCAACTTGCTTAGGTCACATTAGGTCTTTCAGGAAAATAGACCCACTTTCATATGACTATATGGTCATGTTTTATCTCTCCTCTATATCAACACCATGGTCTTTGTAATCTGTAACTTAGAAGCTCATTTAATGCATTCGTGTTTTTTTCTTTGCAGTTTTGGCTCTCACCTACACCTAGAGTTTCGTGCATTTATGGCTAGTTAGAGATCTTGGATGACTCCAACATGGTATTAGAGCCTTGGTAACAACCGCTTATGCCATTTCAAACCCTTAGTGAGTCTATTCTATTGCATGCATTGCTGTTTTTTGTTCTTCATTGGCCGTTTTTTAGGGTTTACTCGGATTTTCTCAACATCCTTTGAAATCCATACATAAATGGCTTAGATCATAAACTAATTCTAGATTCTTTATGTTTTTTGAGTTCTCTAATGGGTCTTCATTAGTTTGTGGGGTGGTTGTATGGATTTGGTGTCTGTTGGAGGTCTACGTGCTTGCACAAAACGTGAGTGGAGTCTCTTTGATCTGGTTTTGCCAATGTTGGTGCCTCAATCCAGCCTGATTCAACAACTTTTCAGCCTAGTCCTATCATTACTCGACTTGGTCTCCTCTAGTCAAGTTTCACGGTTTTCTAAAGGTCTTCGCCCTCCTATGGTCTGCTTCTAATGATTCACAACCTACTCTCGGTTCCCAGGCATTCCACGGCTCATCCTTGGTTTTGATAGACCGAGCATGTGCCAGTAAACCCCTGGGCAACGGCCATCTATCAGATCAATGGCCTTTTGTTGCCTCCTCAATTGTTCGCCCACCGTTGGAGACTCTCATGGCTAGTTTATTGATGGAGATGACCTTTGGTAACCTAGTCGACTACCATTGACATCACTTGTCACCATCATGATCGTTGTCGTCCCTCACTACTAGAGTTGTTACAAAGTGGTTTTGAAAACCACTTACCATCTTTGCACGACCATTGCATGGTTTGCTACGATATGGTTCTAAACCCACTCGTCATTGGAGCTTCATGGTCTTACTGCTCATTGTCCTCAGGCAAAACTAGAACTATTGTCTGCGTCTATGTCGCTCAAGGTTTGATTGATCAGATCTGGCAAAACACGAGCTAAGTGTGACTTCACTGCCTTGGTTTACCTTTTGCCTTCTTGTTGGTCTTCATGCATTTGGTCACGGCCTCCTCATCCTGTTCACCTTCCCTCCAAAGCTACTCAAGTCAAAACCTTGCTTTGACGGTAAGACCAAGTGTTTTTTTTTTTTTTTTTTAAATGGTTTCTAAAACCACTACTCTAACTAATTTATGGCTTTGGCAATTTACAAGTTTTTTTAAAAAAGGGAAACTTAGTAAATTAATAATGTTTAATGTCATTCATGTAATGACATTATTAAGTTGTAATGTTTTTTTTATAAAGCTTGCTTTGCATCGATTGTAAATGAACGTGGGTGGGGTGACTTTGTAAAGTTTGGCATTTAACCAGTGGAAGGATAGTTTCTTTTTTTATTGTTTTTTATATAAAAATAATATATTGTATTGTGGGCTTTTTTATTGTTTTTATATAAAAACAATATTCTGAGAGTATTAGTGTTTTGAAACTATTCATATCCTCACTAGTCAAAGACCGGTGGGTGAAGTCCGATTTGGCAGGTGGCCAAACCCCCTCGCATCCAAAACATTCACTTTCTTTCTCTTGCTCACTTTGTGTACTCTTCTTGGGCGCATTATCGACAGAACCTGGCATCCCTCCTATTTCTTGATACTTATGCACCATTTGCTCAAAATGCATTCTTAGTTGTCCGACATCTATAAAGCATGCAATGTATTTGCAACATTATAGGGGGTCGTTGCTGATAGTTTTGAGGGGGTGTTGTGTGGTGTTGTGTTTTTCTTTCTCTTCTGCACTCTCATTTTCTGCATTGAGTTGATTCTTGCACTTACTGCTCATTTTAACACATTCTCAGTTGTGCCTGACGTCCTCTTCATGAGTGTGCATTGTTCTTGTAACTAGGGGTCATCGCAGTTTGTATTGTGAAGTTGTGCACTTGTTTTGTGTCTTTTCTTAGTCATGTCGACTTCACTTGAGAGACACCCGTGGGGGAAAGTTGATTCTACACTAGTGGTTCTTCTTGGAAAGACCAACTCTATTTCTTGGCGTGCTTACATGGAACACTTGCTCACAAGCAAGAATCATATTCCATTCCTATATGGACAGATTCCTGCTCCCACTGATCCTGTTTGGTACAATAAGTGGGCTAATTCTTGTGACAAGGTTCTTGGTACCTTATTGTTACATGTTTCCAAGGATCTTCATTGCCATGTGAAATATACGTGTCCCTGCACTGCTTGGAGCAACCTACAGTCTCTTTTCGGAGATACTGCTAAGATTGACATCACTCCTCTTCCTCTCGTCTCTTCATAGACTGTTGAACTCCCTCCTACTCCTATTTCTTGCGATTGCACATTCCAAGTGGTCCATGCTCTTCCTTCTATCGAGCCACCACTACAAGATGAGGTTTTGACAAATCTTAGTAATCCCATTGCAGATTCTGCTTTCGTTCTTGTGTTGGATGTTGCTCATCCAAAGCCATCACCAAGTAGCACTTCAGAGGACTCTATTGTTTCCAATGAGAGTACACCTTGTGAGAGTATCAACGACTCGTATCTCCCTATGGATATTCATATTGCAGATCTGTGTGCTTCATCTACAATATCTTCTTCAGTTTCGACGATTGTTTAGTCGAGCTCTCCACTCCACACGAACATTTCTTCAACAAATGTTCCATGCCATTTTTCTTCATTGGACTCACTTGTACTAGCTGACACTTTTGAGCCTGAGTACATCTCTGACATTGATGACTCTTCTACTATAGATAATTTCATTAGTGATGGGGACACACCTCCACCATCTCCTTGTCACCTTCCAAATATTGAGGAGTTCGTTCCTGATCCACCTACCTCTAGTCTACTTCAAACATTACAAGGTGCAAATATATTGATTCAAAACTCATTAGACATCAGGAAATCTACTACAGCATTCTTTCTTTGCCTTTTCTTTCGATGCACCATCATTGCATGGAGCAATTGGCCCATCTATTATGCATGAGGACTATAGTTCCTTGTATAGGAACCACACATTGGTTGGAGATCCATCAGGGACTTGGTGGACACATTCACTGTTCTAGGGTGATCCACTCTTCATTATGCCTACTTCAGACAGGTTCACTTCAATGGCATTACATTTAATTCTTGTGCACTATCTTGCCAGACCTATGCCACGTTGTTTTGGACCCTACTCAAAGTTATTCATATTGTTGCCTTCATTTTCCATTGTGGAATGGGCAAACTTCCAATATAGCATTTGTATTCTTCCTTTGGCAAAGGGAAGAAACATTGTTCGATATAGATGGAGCTTCTTCACCCTTTAGGCAGAGGATCTCATTAGCAACATTCATCATTTTGCGAGCTCTAATGTAGGCAATTTCAACATCTTCTATGGAGTCTTCTTAGCTCTTCTCTCTATGTGCTCTGTTGCTCTCACTTGTGGATGCATTTTCGACTATGCCCAACGTCCTTAGAGCATGCACTATTTCTCACTTTGCTCTCTTTTAGGGGAGTTTTTTCCCACGTGTTTTCTCCTTTTCTTTGCCTTATGGGAGTAACTTTGTGCTTGGGTATTTCATCAAGGCTCGTTGTCGGGACCCAATTCTTCTACCCACCTAAGCTACGTTTCAAGGGGTGTTAGTGTAGGTTTTTTCCGCTTTGGTTTACCTACATGATTGTTCTAATCAGCTTGCATAGGTCAGATTAGGTCTTTGAGGAAGATAGACTCACTTTCATATGACTGTGGAGTCATGTTTTATCTCTCCTCTATATAAGCACCATGGCCTTTGTAATATGTAACTTGAAAGCTCATTTAATGCATTCATGTCTTTTGCTTTTGCAATTTTGGCTCTCACCTACTCCTAGGGTTTCGTGCATTTATGGCTAGTTAGAGATCTTGGATGACTCCAACATTGTTAGTGAAAATGGAAAAGTAGAAAGAGCAAGTCTGTGTACAACAAGTTGAATTATGGGTGGGCCAATTGAGGCAACCATCGCCAACCACCCAACAATCGTTGCTATCAAAAATTTAAAACGGTCATACACAACATAAATTAGTCTTTGGCTCACACAACTTGACTTTTTTCAAACATCACTATATCATTGCAATTGACTTTATAAGCAATTGACTTAATAAAAAATTCCAATACACATAATATAAACTTCTATTCTAGAGCATACATCTGGTATCCACCCCATCCCCCCAGTCTTGTATGCGTCCTTGTTGCCACTTAGTAGCTTGTTAAAGGGTGATTGCCACAAGACTCCCCAAAGTGCTTGATCTCTTGTCACAACTCAAATCCAATAGTGGTTACTTCGCAAGTCGTCCATCATGAAATAACTTTAGTCACTTCTTTTGGGAAAGTTCAAACCCAACTCAACTTCAAAACCAAATTCTTGTTGAAAACTCAAAAAAATAAGAGATGTCCATACAACCACTCCATATGGCCGAATTTTTTTTGTCAAACAACCTTTCTGTCGAAGGGACCCCTTAGTAGATTTCCTCTTTCAACAAACTCTTTTTCCTTACAAACCCATTTTTGTGGATGTTTGCATTTTGGCAATGCCTAGGTGTCTAGTGGTGTCTAAGTGCCTAGCGAGGTTGTGGTGCCTGGCAATGTCCAAATGTCTAGAGATGTTTGGGTGTCTAGCAATGCCTAAATCTGTGGAAATTCCCAATTGCTTGGCAAAGCCCAACTCACACAACCCTCAAATTGTGCCCAATATTCCTCATCCACAAGCCATGCTCTACTTTCAATGTTCACTAGTTTAGCAATAATTCTTGATTCGGCAAAAAAAAATGGTCTGCCAAAGACTTGTTTTTTTGAAACTCTTTAAATTTACAAATTGAACCATCACCAACAATTTTTTATGGAAAATCATGCACGACCTTCATAGATTTCCAACTTCTTGTCTTCGCAAATTATGGCATGTACAACACCCATATGTCTTTTGTTTTAGTCTATATGAGCCCATTTTGCTTTTGTATCGCCCTGCAGGCTCTGTATGGCCCTACTGATAACTACCCATACAACCTTGTCGATGGATGACATGTATGGCCGTGCCATAGGCCTATAGGCCCTGTCAAGCATGTGGTTGTACAGTCATGCCATGATATCTATGGCCATGAGAAGTCTACTATTGCACGACCCTGACAAGCTGCCATACAACCCTATTTTAGGCATGTTGTACAATCATTCTACAAGAAACTCTACTTTTCTTCTTCTTAATTTTCATGCCTTAAACCATTTTCCTTATTGATCGTCACAAATTCTTGATCACTAAATGTTTTTAGAAATTCTGGATTTTTCTATAGGTCTTCACTAACCCAAATGACAGACAAGACCTCTACTTCACCAACTGAATTTGTCTTTTCCTCAATCTGTTATTGATGATTTTTTTGAATTTGTATTTGTGTTACTATCTTTATTAAACAAAAAATAAGAATTTAACTCACTTGGCAATGGTTGGATCTATGGTTGGCCAAACTCTTCTTCACCACTCGCTTCTTGGTCCTCTTCAATGCCGTTCACTTGAAATTTTCTTCTCCGATAGAGTCTAAGTAGACATCAAGTTTCACAAGCTTCAAATCCACCTATTTCTCAGGATTCTACATCTTAGGATTGTCATATTGATCAAAATTTTAAATATTGTCAATCTTTAACCAGGAGGCAAAGATAACTTGGTCGTCGAGAAAATAAATATCAACTATCCTCGACACACATGTTGTAAGAGGCAAGGATAAGGCCTTTTTTTTTGCATTTCTTTACAGTAGCACCATCGTCTTGTTGTGCACTTTGTACTTAGCCTTTCATCCCAACTTGTTCATTTGGCTCAACTCCTTCAGACATGCTATCAACATTTCAACTAGGCTATAGTTTCGAAGTCGCAATTAGATTAAAAACAATATTCACATTGCATATATACTTATTCTAGGCTAAACAACATCATCTCATTCTTATTGATTGCTTGCATGCTCGTACTAGCATGTCCTTCTACTTGATTGAAGTCATTACAAGAACAAACTTGTTTTTTCTCTTATGTTGTGGTCTCTCCTATAGAGCAATCTTCTTTACTTATGCTACCAAAATTGAATGGTAACCCTACTTCAAACTAAAAGAAAATATTTTTCTCGCACATTGCTAACATGCAAAGCTTTCCATTTTTGGGAGAACAGTGAGGCATGTATTGCGCTTGTTGCGCTTGCAACTTCCTATCAACATTGGCAACCCTGTCACCCTTAACCTCCTCTATTGAACTCCAAGAATATTGTTCTCTCTTCGACTTCACGTTCGAACTCTGTATAGTGGCGATCCAAGCACTCTTGCCTCGTTGATTCTCAAACTACAAGATCTTGCTCTTCTGGTAGAATAGTGTTGCACGCTCATGAGCCAGAGTCCCCCCCCCCAAGCATCGCCATGCATGTTGTCACCCACTCCTACCCATCCCTAAGAAATCTTTGGAATTTGGGTCTACACCTCCTATGAGGCCTTGGGCATGCTTTATATTCTCTATAGTTTGATCAAAACCCCATCCATACTGACTCTAGGATGGATCCTAAAACTCTAACTTCATGCTTGACAAATATTCAAAACACTAATTTCAATAAATGGAAGGACAAACTACAACCTTTGTTTTAGGCTCTCCATTCCAACAATCATGTGGATCTTCAATTGTTATTCATACCTCCTATAGCTTTCACTATTGCAGTCCTCTTGTATTCATTGATCGCTCTCTTCCCTTTGGTCACTATATGTATTGGTCTCAACATTCCTTGGCTTCTATGCATAGCCCATACGATCAAACTACTAGGCCTTAACCTATAGCATGTATTGAGATTTGTGTGGCCGACTTGTTGCTAGCATAACCTTTAATTACTTCATATGATCACTTCTATAGCTTCATATTAGTAGTAGAGTCGGCCTAAGGAGTCTCCATAGCATAAGTAGGGTGTATTTAAGAGGTAGTAGTTAGTATTTGATCATCATATTGCGAATTTGTTCTTTATTTTAAGGTTGTGGAGGTTGCCCCTTCAAGTAGCTTGGTCATACACTTCATCATTTTGCTCTTATTTCAATCATATTGTAATATATTGATGTAATTCTACTTTACTGATATAGTAATTTCATTAAAACTAGTATCAGAGCTGCGATTTGGTTAAAAGTGAGGTCGAAAACCTAATTTTGAAGAATCACCTATATCTCACAAACTGTTATGATTTTTTCTACAGAGTTTTTACTGAAACTGGATCGTTACTCATTAAAGTTACATCCAATTTTCAGTTTTATATGATCATTTTTAGGTGAGTTATTACAAGTTTAGAGTTTTCATAAATTTGCTCTACAGGCCATAATTTTCGGATTTGTACTACTTTCCTTACGTTTTCGAAAAACTCGCAAAAATCTATAGGGATTATGTTCTGTGAAGTTTTGGATTTGAGGCTGACCTGAGCCTGAAATGGTTTGTTCAAAGTCCAATCAAAAGTGAAAATCAAATTCTGCACTATAAAGCCTCAACATGACAAGGCCACAAACTAGAGGGTAGGGAAAGAAATCATACACACTAGGGAAAACTCCTAACAAAGAGGAGCTAGAACAAGAGTGTGGATCAGGTGGGACTTCTAATATGATGTTTTATTCATTGCATGACAGTGCACAATCTGGATGATACTATGTACAACATACCATCTGAAATGAAACGAGATATGGAGAATATGTGCAATGAAATTGTCATGTCCCCCTTTTGGACATGAAGCGATTGAAGGCCCTTAGCCTCACTTGTTTCCCAAGGGATAAGAGAAAAGAGAAAAAGCAAAGGGAACACCTTGGTTTCTAAGAGTCATTGTAAAAAGCACTTTATTATTGTAATTTTCACTTAAGTTGTGTTCTTTTTAAAGGTCATGGAACCCCAAGGACTTAAGTAGAAATTATAAGAGTTGTTCTTTTTAGAAATTTGAATTAAATCCTTCCCTCTAACTTGGACGCTGCCCTTGAGGTGTATAAAAAGGAAGTGAAGGATAATTTGATAAGGATGCTAAATTTGATATTGAATTTTATGCTCGAGTATGTCAAACCTGAATTTGTGACTTGAGGACGAAACCCTTCAAGTGCACAAAGGAGTTTGTGGATGAAAGCCTTCATCTTTCTACATACGGCAGCTCTATCCAAGAGTTGTATTTACGCTTAAGACTCAGATTTTCAGTGGGAAAGCTCTCTCCTAGGGCAGCAAACTACTTGGGAAGGCTGGCGACTTGGTTGGTGATTGATTTGCACCATTTTGGGGTGATTTTGTGCCCTAAATAATATTCTAATTTTATTGTAATATTTCTGCACTTGGGCAATTTGAATTGGAACGGTTTTGACTTGTTTTTTTGCCCTAGAATATTATGTAATATTTTATATATTTTTCCAGCATGCAGCAAATTGGTTTGGAGGTTGTTTGGTAGGGTTTGAAGGCTTTTCCATGCCCATTCATGATTCTAAATTTTATAGAAATATTCCTAAATCAATTCCTAATTTTTGGCATATTGGAGAAGGTCATTTCGAGTCCAACATTGGTGATAATTTTCTATAATATATGGTGAATATTTGAATAACATTTTAGGTCAATTTGGAGCAAGTATATCATTTTGAATTTGGTTATAACAGCAAGGAATAAATCTAATAATTTTATAAAGGGGGACACGCCTAGGGTTTGAAGCTCCACTTCACCCTTTAAGGGTTATTTTGGCAAGTTTGATTTGCCTGAGTATTGCATTTGTGTTACCATGTTTTATGTTATTTTTTGGGCATATTTGATCATCTAGGGTTTGTTGTCCTAAAAATCAAAATTCCTTCTTTTGCTAGGGTTTGACATAAAAATCAATTTTTCAAGAAATTTGTCCAATTTGGGGACATTTCAGTGATATAAGTCATATCTTGGTTGGGCGTGGGTTTTCAAAGTGATTCATGCAAGAGGGTGCCAAAAAACTAAGGTATTACTGTAATGTCCCCTTTTAATGATATTTTAGATCAAAAAGGTTTACCAACAAACCCCACTCAAAATAAGCCAAAATTTTGAATATAAAACTCTAACCTATCAATCACAAATTCTAATTTTTCTTTGCAATCCTGGTTAGCAAGCTTCACACAATTTATAAATAAATTATTCCAAACCCTAGCTACTGCAAATAATTTCAGAACTCTAGAAATGCCCCAAATTGGCATAAAAAATATTATTCAATGATCCCAAAAATAGCAAAAAATATTCCACAATATAGCCAAAGAGTTCAACCAAAAACCTAATTTTTGGCAATGTTATTTGCTGAAAAAATATAGAAAATTTTCAGAATAATTATGTCGCTGATCCACACCCTTGGAGAAACCCAAAAACCCTCCAAACCAAGTCGCCAACCCTAGGAGATGGTTTGTTGCCCTGGTAGATAAATCGCAACACCTTTACTAGGGTTTGCTGCCCTAGAACAACCCTCTATGCCACTCGCCTAGCCTCCAAATGTTGTTCGCCACCTACAAATGCCAATTGTGGTGTTGAAAACACCCTTCTTTCACCAATAAAGCACAATCCAACCTCCTTATAAAGTTGACTAATTCTGAAATCAAGGGTTTTCGTCCTTGTTTCAGCCACCTTTAAGGGATTTCCGTCCTCAAGGAGCAAGCCAAGATTTTTCGTGCTTGACTTCAAAGAAATCAAATATCCAAAATAGCATGCCTCCAAATAAAACCTTACTTTGCTTTTATACAACTCCCCCCAAAGGGCACACCCAAAAGGGAGGGAAACATATATTCAAATTATAAGGAAGATTGCTTTTAAAACTCTTACTTTAGTCAAGTGATGCCCATGACTCTTAAAGGGCCCCAACCTGAGTGACTCTTATAACATAGAGTAACTTTTAAAGTACCTTTTACATGTATTCATTCAAAATCACTTATTTCCCTTTCTTTTTCTCTTTTTCCTTAGCCCTTGATAAACAAGTGAGGCTAAGGGTCTTCAATTGTTTCATGTCCAAAAGGGGGACATGGCAATTACCTTAAAAGCAAGAAAAAAGTTGAAGAAAATCAACAAACAAAAACAATGTCTCACTTGGATCAGCGAAGGGATGAGGCTAAAAATAGAGAAAAATAAATGTTCGACAGTTACACACAACCCAAAAACAAATGACAGCTATGATGACGGAATTTGTCCTCACTATGAAGGAAATGAGGGGTGACAAACCATCCAATAGGGATGGTAGTGATTCTGGAAGTCATAACCTCACGGATCAGCCATCTAAAGGGAATGGAGGAGCTACATGAAGGCCTAACTAACCTACTTTTTTGCAAGAAGTTGTCTTCTAGAAAGGGAAGAGCAACCCACATTGAGAGAATTTATTGTAAGACTATGATGAGTACATGACCTATCCAACTCCTTTTAAGAATCAAATGGATTTTTCAACTTTCACATCATGGAAGCATGGACAACTGGATGGCAATAGTGCTGGCCAAAGGCACAAGGGCAGCCAAGGAGGACTTCACCATGCATTGGGAAAGCTTTCACTTTCCAATTTTGATGGTTCTCCCAAGAGTTTAGGTAGGGCTTGGATTCAAAAGGTAGACACATACTTTTCACTTGTGCCTATCATGGAAAAAGAGTCTATTCAGTTTGTTACTTTGCATTTGGAAGGAGCTGCCTATGAATGGTGGTATCATGGATAGGTCACTCAAGGACATAAAATTGTTCAATCCTATGAAAAATTCAGTAAAAGGATCAATGAAAGGTTTGATAGCGCTGATCCAGAACTACACTTTAGAGAGTTGGCTCAATTAAAACAAAATAGTACAGTGGAAGATTATGTGACTAAATTTCAGAGGCTTTCAGTCATGCTAACAGATGTTTCAGAAAGAAAATTGGTGGTTCTATTCATGGATGGTTTCATTGATTCTATTAGGGGTTTGGTCAGGGCTTTTGACCCATCTTTTCTTCAAGGAGCCATTCAAAAGGCCCTTGATCTTGAGTCTTCAGCGCCCCAAGGTACAAAAAACTAACTCTTTTAGGCCTTTTGGACAGCCAGAAGACAATAAATGGGGGGGCAGCCAAGGGGCAGCACTTTTGGGCCACAAAAACCAGCTCCTTTGGGGCAATTTAATAGGCCAAACAAGCAAGGTTTGGGGCAGTTTGGTAAGCCAAACCAGCAGGGTTTGGGGCAGCAAAGAGAGTTGCCAAGAGGGAGCAATGAAACAACGAATGAGCTAAGGAAGAAACTTTGTTTTGATTGTAGAGACCCTTGGACACTGGGTCATCATTTTCGTGGAAAGGGTCAAGTGCACTACATTGAGGTGCATTCAGATGAAGAACAAGAGGAAGAAGAGGAAGGGGCAGCCACCTATGAAGAAAAGGATTTGGAGATCCTTGGAGGAGAGGACATGAGTGGCACATTTGCTTCATTATCGGAGACTCCTAAATGCTAACCCTTTTGTGTGAAGGGAAAATTGAAAGGTAAAGATATCACAATTCTAATTGATAGTGGGGTCACCCATAATTTTATTGATAAAAGTTTGATTGTTGCATGTGGGCTTCAACCCATTGAATTAAAGGGTTTCTGTGTGACTGTGGCAGATGGCTTCACCATCCCTTGCACCACTAAGGTTTCCAAACTTAGCATCATGTTGGAGACACACTCCATAGAAGATCATTTTTATGTGGTCAGCATTGGAGAAACCAATCTTATTTTAGGCATGCAATGGGTGCACTCACTTAGGGAGTACACTCAGAATTACTAAACCATGGAGCTTAAATTCAAAAAGAATGGGGAAAAAGTGGTCTTACATGGTTTGAATGATAAGATGCCATTGGAGGTGGCATCAAAAGTTATGAAAAGAGTCTTTTCCAAGGAGAAATTGATAAGGGCAGCGAAAAACCATGTCTTTCCTAAGCCAGAACAGCCCTCAAGGTATGAAAAGCACCATTTGTTTCCTTGTTTATTGAACTCAATGGATGCTGGAAATAATAATTTGAGTCAAGAGTTCAAGGAGATGGAAAATCAGTTTGTAGAGAAGAGAGGAAGGACTGAAATTTTGATGAAAGGTAGGCTAAATTCACACTCAGAAAATTCTGAGTTGTTTTTGCAAAATCCAAAGGTGTCATAATCAAAAAAAGCAAGGAATAAAGGTACAGTACAGCCCCCACTAAATTCTAGAAACGCATGTACAAAGTCTGATTTTTTATTCTCAAAAAATTCCGAAGTGGTAAGATCATTACAGCTGCCTATTAAAGATAAAAAATTTAATATTTTAGGCATGCTACAGCCCATGGTAAGTTCTGGAAATGCATATGCAAAGTTTGATTTTTCTTACTTAGAAATTTTTGAGTTGGTGAAACAAGTCCAGCCACCTATTGAGGTCAAATGGGTTGAGATTTTGAGAAAATTACAGCCCCTAACAAGAAGGATAAGTGCACAAATCAAATTGCAACTTTGCCACTTAGAAAATTTTGGGTTATGGTTGCAAGTACCACCACCTCCGATCGCATGGTACAGCACTCTTTGTGGAATGAAATGGAAAAGAGGTTGGACTCACATGATATTCTATATGGGCATGAGAACATTGATAACAGACAGTCAAAGGAGGAACACGTAGCACACCTGGGAAGGACCATTGTATGTCTTCAAGGTATGTTTCCCAACAAATTTTTGGTTATTATTTTATTACAAGCTTGGAGAAGTCTACCATGGCATGTAGAAGCTACCAAGGAGTTGTTGAAGGGTGGCCACATTAGTATGCACACAAAGAATGAAGATCAAATGGATCATTCCATTTGGAGCAGCAAGGTATCACTTTCCGAATGTTTTTCTGTTGGCAGCTCTAGCTCTTTTTGTATGATGTTTGTGTTCATATTGGCATCCTCGAAGTATGTGGATATGGAGAGCACAGAGGAGGTCAACTTAGTAGTGAATTGGTTGACTTTTGGGGGTAATTGCATGGCTGTACATCACATATACAACCTATATATCAGCAAGTACAGGGTGCTTGTTGAGATGATCCTCTTCTTGATGTGGGGTCAATTGAGTTTAGGGACCAAGGATTGGATGACAGCCCTTATGAGGAAATCTCCAGCCCATGTGAAGCTTGAAAGGACAACGTTGACGACACTACCAGCTCCTTGAATTGAGAAATCTCCGATTACTAGTCACTATGGAGAGTGGGGTCAGCCTTGACATATCTCACATGTTCTCAAGGGCATTCCCACCTTTGCTTTCAACCACTTCACAAGTGGAAAGGAAGAGGAGGACTTTTTTTTGGACTAATGTGTTTGTGTCATGTGCAGGACTTAATTTAGGGGCAATCAAGGCCCAAATTATTAAAGACTACCCTGTTGGGATATCCTTTTTCAGCCACTACCATACAATTTTGAAGGCATTGTCTTTTCCCATCATCCTTTTGGTACATCCCAGGAATGAGGCCTCAAGGGGACAAAGGGAGAAGACTAAGACCTGCTGTTTTTTCATTTCCAACTTGTATAAGAAGCAAAGAATCTTCATCTACAGCAGTAGAAGGCTTTGTCTTGAGGAGTTTCTTCAATGGGAAGGAACACGGATCGAATGTTGCATAAGGCCCATAGTGGGAACAGCCACTTGGTTACTACGGCTGCTTGAGGACAAGCAATTTTTGGTGGGGAGGATTGTCATGTCCCCCTTTTGGACACGAAGCGATTGAAAGCCCTTAGCCTCACTTGTTTCCCAGGGATAATGGAAAAGAGAAAAAGAAAAGGGAACAGCTTGGTTTCTAAGAGTAATTGTAAAATGCACTTTATTGTTTTAATTTTCACTTAAGTTGTGTTCTTGTTTAAGGGTCATGGAACTCCAAGGACTTAAGTGAAAATTATAAGAGTTGCTCTTTTTAGACATTTGAATTAAATCCTTCCCTCCAACTTGGACGCCACCCTTGAGGAGGTGTATAAAAAGGAAGTGAAGGATCATTTGATAAGGAGGTTAAATTTGATATTGAATTTTATGCTCAAGTATGTCAAGCTTGAATTCGTGACTTGAGGACGAAACCCTTCAAGTGCACAAAGGAGTTGGGGACGAAAACCTCCATCTTTCTACATAAGGCAGCTCTATCCAAGGGTTGTATTTGCACTTAATACTCAGATTTTTAGTGGGAAAGCTCTCTCTTAAGGCAGCAAACTACTTGAGAAGGTTGGCGACTTGGTTGGTGATTGATTTGCACCATTTTGAGGTGATTTTGTGCCCTAAATAATATTATGATTTTATTGTAATATTTTTGCACTTGGGCGATTTGAATTGGAAGGGTTTTAACTTATTTTAGGGGCCAATTTCTTGCCCTAGAATATTCTGCAATATTTTATATATTTTTCCAGCATGTGGCGAATTGGTTTGGAAGTTGTTTGGTAGGGTTTGAGGGCTTTTCCATGCCCATTCATTATTATGAATTTTATTGAAATATTTATGAATTAATTCCTAATATTTGGCATATTTGGGAAGGTCATTTGGACTCCAACATTGGTGATAATTTTCTATAATATTTGGTGAATATTTGAATAACATTTTAGGTCAATTTGGTGAAAGTACATCATTTTGAATTTGGTTATAACAGCAGGGAATAAATCTGATATTTTTATAAAAGGGGATGCCTAGGGTTTGAAGCTCCGCTTCACCCTTGAAGGGTTATTTTGTCAAGTTGAGTTGCTTAAGTATTGCATTTGTGTTAGCATATTTTAAGCTATTTTTTGGACATATTAGATCAGCTAGTGTTTGCTGTCCTAAAAAACAGAATTTCTTCTTTTTCTAGTGTTTGACATAAAATCAGATTTTCAAGAAATTTGTCCAATTTGAGGACATTTCAGAAATGAAAGGTGACATGGAAAATATGTATAATGAAATGAAAGGCAATAAGGCTAGCATCAACACGCAATTGGCTACTCTCACAACTTCCATCAAGATGTTGTTAGTCTCATAACCAACTCAAAGTGGATCTAAGTGACATCCCAGTTTCGATCCCAATATTGCACAACCTCATCCCATGGCTAGCACTAATTCCAAGCCTCAAAACCTACTACCGAAGGTAGACATGCATAAGTTTGATGGAAAGCATCTACTCAAATGGATCAACCAAATGGAGAAGTTTTTGATCTACATCAGATCCCATGGATGCGGAAGGTTAGCATGGCATCCTTATATCTGTAACCGGAACAATTAATTTGGTATTGATGGTTGTGTGCTCAAAAGGAGGCTCTCAGTGTCACATGGTCAGTTTTTACGGAGTTGTAAACGCACTATAGAATAGCATGACAAGGAATTACTTCATCCAATTGGCAAAGCTACGACAAACACAAGGAATTAATTCCAGAACATGTCCTTGCTAGTGGGGATGATTAAAAATGAGAACCTAAATGTCCTATATCTTAGATGATTCAACAACCACATTTAACATGCGATATGCATGTTTGATTTGCTTAATGGATCCGATTCTATTATCATGGCACGTAGGGCAAAAGAAAAACTCTTGCCTACCAATAGACATGCATTCACTAGCATCAAAGATAATAACACCATCTGCATCATCAATTCCTCAACCAACATGATTAATGGCCCAACAAATTGAAGAAAAAAGAACAAAACGGTTATGTTTTAACTGTGACGGAAAATATAGTAGGGGCCATAAAAGTACCGAAAAGAACATGTTCTACATTGAGGGCACCAATGTAAAAGAAGCATTAGTGATTGTTGATAAGCTAGAAGAGAAGGCAGAATTAGCACCCCACAAACCCTCAAGTTAGTGGGTCTCTTGAAAGAACAGAAGTTGAGAGTGTTGATTGACTCAAAAAGTACTCACAACTTCATCAACCATAAGTTAGTTGTACACTTGAAATGTTTTGTTTACCCAACTCCAAATATTTAGGTCATGGTTGCAGATGGGAGTGTAGTTGTTCAATAAAATGTAATAGTATTAAATTCACTATGCGAGACTACTTGCTAGATTGCTCTATGTTTTCCATTTCCATGGATGGAGCAGGAATTATTTCGGGAGTCCAATGGCTCACTACCTTGGGAACGATTAAGATGAACTTCCAGGAGTTCATGTGGTTTAATTCAAAGTGCAAGAAATTTGAACTAAGAGGGTTCATGTAAAGTCTCCACAAATGGTAACCTCTCATCAAATGCAAAAGATGCTTAATCAGTGTGGATGGGGTTGTGGCACAAATGTTTTCATTAGAGGCACAACAATCACAAGTACCTACACCGTCAAATGGATAGTTAGTAGTTTTTAAGAACAAAGGTGATTACAAAGTATCTAATCAAGTGAAAAAACTTGCCCAATGAAGATGCAACATGTGAGGATGAAGTGATCCTGCAAAAGCATCCAACATTTGTCAACATTGATGACAACATTGGTTTGAAGGGGAGGTGCTACGCCCTTAACCTATAGAGTGCATTGGGAAATGTGTGGCCAACTTTTGGCTAGCATAACCTTTAATTAAGTTATATGATCATTTATATAGGTCCGTAGCATAGTCGATCTCGGAAGTCTCCAAAGAGTAATTAGGGTATATATATGACGTAGTAGTTAGTATTTGATGATCAAATTGTGAATTTGTTTCTTTATGTAATGTTTTGGAGGTTGCCCCCTCGAAGTGGCATAGTCATATACTTCATTAATCTGCGTTTTTTTCAATTATATTGTGATCTATTGTTGTGATTATAATTTAGTGGTATAGCAATTTCATTACACAAACTTTGTTCATACAAGGTCTTGGTTGTCCTTCAATTCTCTATTGGGAAAATCTTCCTCGACATACATAACCTTACCCAACTTGGGTCACATAGACAATAGTGCCAAAAATATAGGCTGCCTAGTCTAAAAATGTGCAGTAAATCCATAAACACAGTTGTAGTAGAAATAGGAAATACAACAGAAAATGTAAACAAACACAAAATCGAGCAGCATAAAATATATCCAGCAATGATTATATTATCAATGGCAAGCCACATCAATGGACAAAAGACCAGGGACATAGCACACATGAAAGCTCCCTGTCCAACTCTAGGTCAAGGCCATAAATACAATGCTGGCCAACAAGTGTGGTGGTTGAGGTAACCATCACCAACCACCCAACAACTAATGCTAACAAAATTTAACAATGATCATCCACAACATAACTTAGTCTTTGTTTAACACTTGACTTTATCCAAACATACTTTTATCATCGTACCCAACTTCATACAAAATGTGGTCAACATACTGCAAACATCTATTTTAGTGCCTATAAGTATTTACCTTTTTCTTCCTCTTAATATATTTGTGAAATGTATCCTAAGCTTACGAGGATTTGTACTTTGCACCGAAGATTATTGGTAAGAATCAAGGATACATTTTAAAACCTTTATCTCCCTTACAATGAAGGTTGATAGTAGCAACAAGTCATCGAAAAATTTGAAATAGAAAATCGCGGCACGTGCTCTATTGTTGAGAGACAAAAGAGGTTTTTCTTTCTTGCATGCTTTGAGTTCATTTAGTCCTCCACCCATGAATATAATAGGCACAAGGAAAGGGAATCCCTTTCTGCAGCCCATGGGAGGATGTGATTTGGTTCCCTATCATTCGGTTCAAAGCCATAGTAAGGGTTGGGATAGTTGTGCAACATTTAGTCTAATATATTGCCTAAAGCCAAACACTTCCAACGTTTTTAGGATGAGTTTCCAGTTACATCTATCAAAGCCATTTGACATGTCTAACTTCACAATGACTCCAAGTTTCTTCTGGCTCTGAAGAGAATGCATGATTTCTTGCACATCAATGATGATTTACATTATTTTCTATCCTGGTGAAATTTTTGGTTGGGCAGGGGAGATCAAGTGGCCCAGAACTAGCCACAGACATTGAATAATCAGTTTCACAATTAAGATGTAAACCATATTGTACAGCGCTATCAGTTGGTATTTCTCTATAGACCCTATTGTAGTAGTAGCTTTCAAGATTAGCACTAGTCTTGCAGTGTTAAAGCTATGCAACATTTTCCTATCATGTCTGGATGCCTCCACCACTGCAAGCAGGTTTATCTTGATTATTTGCAGAAAAAAGGATTAAAATTGCAGTGAAAAGCCATCATGTTCCAGTGACATGTCCTTGAAAAAGAAAACCATTGATTTGAGATCTTCAGTAAGCAACCTCAAACGAACTCCATTTTCAGAGTTGTTACAACCTTTGGTTTGAAAGATGCTAGTTGTGTCTAAGCTCTTTCCCTATCTCTATCGTCGTGATTTGTGCAAAGCAGTGTTTAGAAGAATCAACTAGTGTAATTCAGAATTGTTGTATTGCCATGTATGTGGGTGTTATCATTTAATTCTGTTCTTTGGACGGAGTTTTATGTGTTGATGATTAAGGGCAGATTTGTGGAATCAGCTGGCACCACCTTCCTTGTTTTAGGTGGCTCATGATTGTTGGCACCAGAAGCTCTCTTCTCTTCTCTAAAGTTCTAAGAGACTACAATGAGAGATTGTTCTTGGGCTGCCAATACGGTTGAAAAAATGGCCTAGCAGATATTTCTGTAACATATTCGGTTTTTGGATGCCTTTTGAATTTTGCATAAGATATCACCCTTATTTCACACTCTTAATGTTTGTTCTAGATAATGCAATTTTCCCATGAACCTGAATGCATGGCCTGATGCCCTACTTTCTTTCCACCCATTTTCAAATTGTTGAAAGAAATATGGATGAGTCACATATTTTCAAGCTTAATGGGCTGCTATGGAGAATTTCCAGCTATATTGCCCTATGGTCAGACATTGTGGCATCATTAACATGGGCTGCTATTTGCTTCAAACTGGAAACCATTTGTTGGAAATCAGGAATCGGTCCAGTTGGGCAGCTATGTACTGCTGACCCTTCCTTTGGTTACACCATGTAAATTTCCCTTGAGACAACTGCACATCAATTAAGGTAATAGTTTTGTATTAGTTTGAGAAGTGACTTCGTTGTTCTAACATTGAAACCTTGACCTTCCTTTTTTCATGTGGAGATTTGACTGCCATCAAGTCCCCTCAATTCTATGCTGCTAATTGGTCATTGTGCATAATCATGTGGCAAGGTGTCATATGTACTACGTTCGGGTATTTCCATATAGGAGGATATACACACCTGCAATTGAACAGGAGTCCTGAAACTCAAAAGATTGCAGACCTACAACCATACCCCAATTGAAAATTTGGTAAGAGAGCAGACCATACATGGAGGGATCCCCAATGTATGGCTGCTTTCGCTTGGGGAGATACTTCCAGCATTTAGGAACCCATATTTCTATTCTATACTTAGAATGTGTAGACCTGCTACTGGTAATCTCTTGGATGAAGCTCCAAAACAATTGTGAAAAGGGGAAGAGGAAATACAACAATAACATAAAAAAGGAGACTATAGACAAGATGCGTAGATCATGAAGTAAACATGGTAAGCACCTCAACATATGCTCTTTACTCATTTGAAGCATTAAATGAGTTCCTTGGTAATATTGAAAAGCAAACTAAAGGAATTGGCTCAAAGTTAATAAATAAGATGGCTTATAGTGGTCAAGATCTTTGGCGAGAATCGCCAAGGAATGAGAAATACCATACAGGTTGAGGATAGGCCATAAAATGCAGGTCTAGAGTATTAAGGTGGCAGCATGGCGGTTGGAGAATGTTGAAAAGTAGATGAAATGAAATTGTCCTCCAAAAGGATGGAGTCGAAGCCACTATTTCAAAAAACTGTCAAAAAAGGTGCCAACACCCCCAAGCTCATTTTTGTGAAGGCTCAAGAACAATGTAGATAAAGAAATCAAGATATATCATGGAAGCATGCAGGGCATCAACAAAGAGTGGACAAATTCCAACGAAAAGGAAGTTACTCGCACACGAGTAAGATATTTGGAAGACACATTCCAGCAATGCCACATGTATTCAGACAACAAACGGGAAACAAGCAAGAGAAAAGATTAGAGACATATGTTGACTAAGTTCCAAAGACACTGCTTGTTATAGCACATGGGCAGCAAGTAAGGTGCAAGGAGTAGTAAACGTAAGAGCTACCAACGCTGGAAATCCCCATTGAAAGGACCAATTGCCACACCAAGGAGTGAAGTCACAGGCGTGATGCGATAATCCAAGTATGAGACTGCCAAAAAAATCATCGGAGTAAGACCAAGACACCAAAGAAATGTAGGAAAAATCCATGTTGTAGAGAAAGGTTGTAACGTCCCCCTTTTTGGCATAGCTTGCTTATAGACCCTTAGCTTGGTTTTGTTCCCACAAGGCTAAAGGAAAGAAAGAAAGGGGGATGATGAGGGGACCATTCAAAGAGCAAAAAAGATGAAAAGGTACTTAAAATTATAATTTTCAATTGAGTTGTGGAAAAAGTGTTTTTGGTCTAATTTTCACTTAAGTGAGGGACCTTTAAGGATCATGGGAGCCTAACCCCTCAAAAAGGTAACTCAAAAGGTAAAATTACTTATGATTCAAAAAGATATCCCTCCAATTTGGGCATCACCCTTGGGGATGGTTATAAGAAGAAATTTAAGATTCATTTGAAAAGTTACGCATGTTTGAAATTGTTGATCAAGTATGTCAAGCTTGTTCACCACAACTTGAAGACAAAAACCTTCAAGTTTGTCAAGGGTTTGGAGACAAAACCTCCATTCTTTCCTTCAGAACAGCTCTATTCAAGGCCTATAATTATGTTTCAGATTTGCATGGTTGCATGCAATTGGTCCTACAAAGGTGTTTTGGAACACCACCTTCATTCAAGGATTGTGCGAACTCATTGGAGAGCTGGAAAATATAATTTGCAGGTCAAAGATGAGGGGCGAAACACCCTAGGGCAGCAAGGAGGCTCCTCAAGCTTGGCGACTTCCTTTGAGGGCTGGGCGAATGCCTTAGGGCATGTGTGAGCTTACTCCAGAGGTGGAAAACAGATTAAAGTTAATAATATTTCTAATATTATTATTATATTTTTCTAATCATTTTGCAAGCTGAATTTGGTTGATTTGATCGTGGGTTACAAGGTAAATAATTCAGAAATTATTTATATTATTTTTCCTAGTAGAGCGATTCACCTAGAAGGGTTTTTAGAGTGTTTTTGGGCTCTAAAATTAGATAAAATAATCATATATTTTCTGATTTATATTCTAAAATTTATTATATTAATTTCTCAACATTGGCGACTTGATTTGAGAGATTTGGAGGGCTTGTTGAAGGGCAAGTTGAAGGGTTTGATTTTCAAATTGAGTTCTATATATTTTTCCAAGTGTGGTGACTTCATTGGAAGGGTTAATTTGACAATTTGCAGCCCTAGCGTGTTCCTTGGAAGCCCTAATATTTTGTGTGGTTTTTACATAAATATTTGGGAGTTTTTGCAAGGGTTTCACGGCAAATTTGAGGGTGAAAACACAGTTGTTCCATCATTCAAAAATCAGAATTATTGCAAGAGAAATTTCAGCCTCATCGCCATTCCCACCTTGCCACAAAAGAGATTTTATTTCAGTTCTACATTCAATAATTTTGGACTATATTGGAGTGTGTTTTGCTTGGAGTTTGGTCACTCTTTCCAGCTAGGGTTTGCTGGTTTTGTAGTTCAGATTTCAGATTTATATAAGGGTTTGTTGGAAAACCTTTATTTTGCTTATTTGTCCCATTTGGAAACATTACAGTGGTATCAAAGCCATATCTTGGCTACACTGTGATGTGAAGGTTGTTGATAAATGAGTGGCAATAAAGAGGTTAAGTATTACTTGAGTAGTAGGAGGGAAGTAAGACTTCCACTAGTTGGGCCACTAGAGCAGGGACAGGGAATGGGTGACATGGATCACCAAGAGACAGAAAGGGAGACGAGAGACAGGATAGTTGAGGAGAGGTTTGAGAGATATTCTCAATCTCAGGAGCAGATGACAACCGTGATGGAGGGGTTTCTTCATACCCTCAGTGATATGAGTGGCTTAAAGCCACTCAATGGAGATAGTGGTGCTTCAAGGATCAGGCCAGATTCACATATACCTCCCTCGGGGAATTGAGCATCCACACGTAGGCCCACCCAACCTACATTTGTTCAGAGGAAGGAGCGTGTGCCAGTGAGGGAGGGGTTACCTAAACCATGTGAGGAGTTGGAAAGGAAGATGGATGAGTATGCTACTCTATCCGCTACAATGAGAGGGGCTATGACTTTTTTCGAATTTTCAACTTGGAAACGAGGACAGACTGGGCCCAGGATCAGTGAAAGGCACAGGGGCAACCAGGGAGATCTCCAACATGCATTGGGGAAGTTATCCCTTTCCACTTTCAATGGGTCACAAAGGAGCTCGATAAGGGCTTGGATTCAAAAGGTGGACACCTTTTCACTTTGACCTATGGTAGAGGGGGACGCTATTCGATTTCCCGCATTGCATTTAGAGGCAACAATCTGCGATTGGTGGTACCATGGTTTGATCATACAGGGACACCAGCACATATACTTCCTTTAGGAGTTCAACAGGAGATTGATAGAGAGATTTGATAGGGCAGATCTTGAACTTCATTTTTGTGATTTAACTCAATTGAGGCAAAAGGCCTCAGTGAATGATTATGTTACAGAGTTTCAGAGACTTTTAGTCATAGTGACTGATATATCGGATAGAAGATTGGTGGTGTTGTTCATTAAGCGCTTGGTTGATTCATTGCGGGGATTGGTCAAGGCATTTGATCCACCTTCTTTGAGAGAGGCCATTCAGAAGGCCTATGATTTGGAATCTTCTACTCCAAGGAGCATATTCACACCTTTGGGGAAGCCAAAGTACTTTTTTCTCACCTATAGGGCAGCATAGAGGTGGCGGTTTGGGGCAACCAAGGAACAACTACACAGGGCCTCCAAATGCCAATCATGAGGGTCCTTTGATTAGACCAAACCAACAGGGTTTGGGGGAACAAAAGGAGCTACCACGTAGTAGCTTTGATGTAAGAAATGAATTGAGAAGGAAGGGTCTTGGTTTCACATGTAAGGATCCTTGGGAGAAGGGCCACAATTGTCGTGGTAAGGGGCAAGTACACTACATTGAGGTACTTCCCGAAGAGGAGAATGAGGAGGAATTTTGGAGGGTACATTGGAGATAGAAGGAGAAGAGGAGTTGAGTGGCACTTTGATATCACCTTTGGGAGCTCCTAGGTACTATCCCTTTGGAGTGAAGGGAACATTGAAGGGTATACTAGTCACCATACTTAGTGATAGTGGGGCAACCCACAACTTCATTGATAGAGGGCTTGTGGCATCATGTGAGCTACAACCCATAGAGTTCAAAGGGTTTAGAGTCACGGTAGCAAACGGGTTCACCATCCCTTGTACTACCAAGGTTCCAAAGCTTAGTCTCACTTTGGAAAGGCATGTGGTAGAGGATGATTTTTATGTCGCTGGCATTGAGGAGACCAATATAGTCCTTGGTATTCAATGGTTGCACTCTCTTGGTGAGTACACTCAAAACTATCAAACCATGGAATTGAAATTCAAAGTGACTAGTAATGAGATCATTTGAGTGGTTTGAGTGATAAAGAGCCCCTTTCTTCATCAAATAGCATGATAGGAGGATGTTTCATGAGCATGAGGAGAATTGAAGATAAGGCTGCCACAAGACATCAAATGCAGCCCCTTAATTCCAAGTTAGAACACTCTACAAGGCAATTGGTAAGCATGATAAATTCTGACTTTTGTCATACATATTTTGGAAGGCTTGAAAGGAAACTTGATTTCCAAGGGCAGTCCCAAAAATGCCTTGGGCAGCACCCTATTCCATCTTGCAAGGATAATAATGAGGGTGTTATGAAGGGCATGAGACCCCTTTTGATTTTAGAAAAGGCCAAAATTGCAAGCAACTGTTCACAAGGTTCAAATTGCAAGAAAATATGGTCCTCTTACTTGCCGAAAATGTTAGAATCAGTTGGGCTTACTTATGGACCTTTTTTTGGCCTCAAGGGCAACTTAATTCACATATGGTAGCCAAGGAGAAGAGCTGAAAAAATTAGCTTGAAGTCTGAATTTTGTTGCTCAGAAATTTCTGCGACAAGGCAATTCCAGCCACCAAAAAGGATCAAAAAATTGTACTTCCATGGCACGCTACAGCTCATGTTTGGGAGGATCTATGCTAAGGTAAATTCCGAATTTAATCACTCAGCAAATTCTGATTTTAAGAGGCAGCTACAGCAGCATTATGAAGGTAAAAACTCTGATTTTTTCAATAAATTCTGGCCTACACTATGTTCCGAAAATGTTTATGATGAGACACTTTTGGCTTGACAAAGAATGGGAAGGCATGAAAGAAGTATAACCCTATCTTGTATGTAGGTTAAGGTTTTTATTTGATTGCTACGATGTTCTTCCTATGGATGAAGGATTTGATAAAGGGAAGTCAAGTGGAGATTGCATGCCACATGTTTTGAGACATGCTCAAGGGAACTTGCATCTATGTGCTACTTTCATTCAAAGTATGTTTCAAGAGGAGCTTATTGTTATTTCTTTTCAAGTTTTGGAAACACCTGTTGAGGGCACATTGATACCCATGGGAGGCTCAAACATGAGAGCTTCATCAAAGGCAAACCAATATGGCATAAGTTATTTCTTTGTGGACATGTGGAGTCTTTGAAAGGTGGTCATGACACCTTTAGTTCATGGGGGCAACCTCCAAAATACAAGTTTAGCAAGTTGAGAATTCGAATTGAAGCTTATTTTCAATGGGAAGCAATTTCAATTGGTTAGTGTATCATGAAGAACACAGGGACAGCCCCACGGCTTTTGCAATTGCTTGATGACAAGAAATTTTGGGTAGGGAGGACTGTAAAATCCCCCTTTTTGGCATAGCTTGCTTATAGACCCTTAGCTTGGTTTTGTTCCCACAAGGCTAAGGGAAAAAAAGAAAGAAAGAAGGGGGAACGATGAGGGGGTCATTCAAAGAGAAAAAAAGATGAAAAGGTACATAGAATTCTAATTTTCTATTGAGTTGTGCAAAAGGTGTTTTTGGTCTAATTTTCACTTAAGTGGGGGACCTTTGAGGGTCATGGGAGCCTAACCCCTCATGACACCTTTAGCTCATGGGGGCAGCCTCCAAAGTACAGGTTTAGCAAGTTGAACATTCAAATTGGAACTTCTTTTCAGTGGGAAGCAATTTCAGTTGGTCAGTGTATCGTGAAGAACGCGAGGACAACCCCATGGCTTTTGCAATTGCTTGAAGACAAGTAATTTTGAGTAAAGAGGACTATAATGTCCCCCTTTTAGGCATAACTTGCTTATAGACCCTTAGCTTGGTTTTGTTCCCATAAGACTAAGGAAAAGAAAGAAAGAAAGAAAGGGGAACGATGAGGGGGGCATTCAAAGAGAAAAAAAGATGAAAGGGTACTTAGAATTCTAATTTTCAGTTGAATTGTGCAAAAAGTGTTTTTGGTCTTGTTTTCACTTAAGTGGGGGACCTTTAAGGATCATGGGAGCCTAACCCCTCAAAAAGGTACTTCAAAAGGTAAAATTGTTTATGATTTACAAAGTCACATCCTTCTAATTTAGGCGCCACCCTTGGGAATAGTTATAAGAAGAAATTAAAGGTTTATTTGAAAGGTTATGCATGTTTGAATATTGAATTGTTAATCAAGTATGTCAAGCTTGTTCACCACAACTTGACGACGAAAACCTTCAAGTATGTCAAGGGTTTGGGACGAAAACCTCCATTCCTTCATTCAAAGCAGCTCTATTCAACCGTTGTAATTGTGTTTTAGGTTTGCATGGTTGCATGTAATTGGTCCTACAAAAGTGTTTTGGAACACCACCTTCATTCAAGGATTGTGCGAACTCATTGGAGAGCTGAAAAATATAATTTGCAAGTCAAACAAGAGGGGCAAAATACCCTAGGGCAGAAAGGAGGCTCCGCAAGCTTGGCGACTTCCTTTGAGGGCTGAGCAAATGCCTTAGAGCATGTGTGAGCTAGCTCCGAAGGGGGAAAGAAAATAGGTCAAAATTTATAATAATATTTCTAATATTATTATTACATTTTTTCCAATCATTTTGCAAGCTGAATTTGGTTGATTTGAGGGCTGGTTACAAGATAAATAATTCAGAAATTATTATATTATTTTTCCTAGTAGAACGATTCACCTAGAAGGGTTTTTAGAGTGTTTTTGGGCTCTAAAATTGGAGAGAATAATCATATATTTTCTTATTTATATTCTGAAATTTATTATATTATTTCCCAACATTAGCAACTTGATTTGGGAGACTTGGAGGGCTTGTTGACTGGCAAGTTGAAGGGTTTGATTTTCAGATTTAGTTCTATATATTTTTTCAAATGTGGCGACTTCATTGGAAGAGTTAATTTGACAATTTGTAGACCTAGTGTGTTCATTGGAAGCCCTAATATTTTGTGTGATTTTTGCATAAATATTTGGGAGTCTTTGCAAGGGTTTCAAGGCGGATTTGAGGAATAAAACGCAGCTCTTTCATCATTCGAAAATCAAAATTATTGCAAAGGCAATTTCAGCCTCATCGCCATTCTCATCTTGCCACAAAAGAGGTATTTTATTTCAATTCTACATTTCATAATTTTTGAAATATATTGGAGTGTGTTTTGCTTGGAGTTTAGTCACTCTTTCTAACTAGGGTTTGCTGATTTTGGACTATAGATTTCAGATGTTTTCAGATTTATATAAGGGTTTGTTGGAAATCCCCTATTTTGTTTATTTGTCCCATTTGGGGAAATTACAAAGGTATGGAAATCGCTTGGGCAAGTAGACTTGAGGGACAAGCCAACAAGTTGAGTATAAGCACATCCCTGTAAAATCCATTCTAAATAGAAGTATGCCATGACACTCCATTGAAAGAGAGGGGAGGGGTGGAAGGGGGCATTCCAGAAGAAAGAACTTACGCACAAGGCACCTCAATAAGAGTACCTATGGCAAAATAAAACTCCAAAGAGAAAAAAAAAAAAAGCAGATTCAATCCCATGGAAAACTAAAGAAAAATGATATTCCCTAAATAAGGTAGAAGGTATTACCTCATCTTTTCAATGTAAGATCTTTTGGGGACCAAAAATCCCCAAACTTGGGGAGGTATGATCCAAAATGGATCAATTAAAACAATAAAGACATCATTTCAAGACATTTGGGCCATTAGTTCACACCCAAAACCAACAAAGACATGCAAAGTGAAAACATGAAGACAAGTAAAGAATATGACAACACTCTCAAGCAGTTGTTTCAGAACAATGCATAATATCTAAAGTATGCTTGGACCCTCAAAAAGCCATTGGGAAGTGGAGGCAAATGTTTTGAATAGGATTTGACATATTTGGCCCATGCCGAAATCATCATGACATATTATTCGGCACATGCCGAAATCATAATGATGTATCATTCGGCACACGCTGAATTCATCATTATGGATTTTGAGATAGTCGTTCTATGCCAAATTCATAAGAATGCAACAAAAAGGCAATTGAACCTACCCAAATAGTAAGACAAATCATTGAAGTAGCCCATCCTTTCAGCTTCACGTCTTTCCAAAGATTGTAGTCTTTTGTTAAGTACAACCAATGTATTTGTCCATATTTAGGGGATCATTAAAAGGGATCTAGTGTAGCAACAAAAATGTGTACAATAGATAGGATGTCTCAGTGGTCTAATTATGCAGAACATAGATTAGAAGGATGTTGTAGGGTGATTATATTGATGTCCAAAGTGGTCCAACATGCTCCATTGAGAGTCACTCCTTGTAATTTGTAGCACCGGTTGTAGCTTTAATTGAAAGAGGCAAGGCACAAGGATTTCCATGCTGGAGGATTCCCACAATGGATTTCTCCAAGGTAAAGAAAACATTTCCTCTGGTGAAGTCTTTGCTAGTCTTTATACTCTCATGATTTTCGGTCCTTTATGTTGTTGATTTCATTTACAATTCAATTGTATCCCCAACTACTCTGTTATCCAATCTTAAGCATAAACCTTAAAGTACAGCAAGTTAAGTTATTATTTTCAGTCATAAGTTAAAATCTATTGTATTGAGTTGAACATACGCATATCAAGCCAATTACAAATCACGTGGAATCAAGAGGAGCTAGGACACATTGGGGAAATGGATTTACGTCAGTAGCAACAAATACCGTTTCTAGTATTTTTGAGAAAACAAGTGAAAGACTCGCCAAGTAGATTACGAGATGGCACCCTGTTCATAGATAAATCTGTGTTCCAAAGGAAAGCATCCCTAGACCTCAGTTTCCAAAGGGATGCATTCCCCCAATGTCTATCATCCTGAGCCCATAAGCATTCCTTATTTTTGTTCTTCCTAGGATTCAGGGTAGACTTCTAAGTGCCCTCTTTTTGCATCCTTGTGTTTCCTAAAGGAGACTCGGGAGAGCATTGTAAATGTCATATGATCAAATGAGGTGTGAATCCCTAGGGTTATAAGCATGTCTAGTGATGGAGAAGACACTACAAATTACACCAACATGGAAAGACAAATATCAATGAAAGAAGAGTATGGGCTCCTAGGTACAAGTTAAAATTTAAAGGAGGTGGCAATGTATGATATTTTTTTGTTAAGAGACATGTTTGTCGCCAAGGTCTTTGTTATGTACCTAGGGATATAATATTATGATGTATATGGGTTGATGAAGATGTGTCATAGATCCCCCTTAGTTAATTATATTGGATCAAATAGGTAACTTGTGGAATAAGTTATATGGGGAAATGAGTCGACCTACATTGGTATTAGGGGTTTACACATTAATTATGGGTAATATATGTCTATATAAAGAAGATAAATATCATTGTGAAGGATGTCCAGTAAGTTGAAAGTATTTTATTTGGTAGAAGCAAATTGGAGGTTGTTCCCCTCGATGTAGCATTCCCATATAGGGAGATCTTGTGAAGTTATTATCTTTCCTTGTAACGTATTGTACGGTGTTTCACTACCTTAAAGGTAAGTACTCTATCTTTGAGTATTGTAATGTCCCCTTTTCATATAATTTTAATAATTAATAAAATTGCCCGGATAGTGATTTTAATCATTTGAAAATGTAAGGCAATTTAATTAATTATTAAAATAGAACTATCTTGGATACTTATTCGAATTACTAGAAAAGTGGTTTTAACCGTTTGAAAAATTAAGGTAATTTTAATAATTATTCTACGAAGTTTTATAATTAAAAAATTGCTTGAAAATTAATTTTTATCACTTTAATTATTAGAGCAATTTAATTAATTATTAACGCAAAGACATAATATAAAATAATTATTTAATTTGCCAAAAAGTAATTTTAATTACTAATTTATTGAGGCAAGTTATTTAGTTAATTCAAAAAGGCCTAAAGTGAAATTATAAGGGATGTCCTTTTAAAGTTTTGGAAGAGAGGGTTATCTAAAAGAAAAATAGGATATAAAAAAAAGGTAAGCTATCATTTGATAGGTATGGAATATTGATTTGGAAATTTGAATCAAGTATGTCAAGCTTGGTTTCCACCTCTTGAGAACAAAAACCTTTACGCAAGTGTCAACGCTTTGGGGACGAAAACCTCCATTCCTTCTACTTGGGCAACTTTATTCAAAGGTTGTAGATGGGCTTCAAATTGCATGTGTACATGCAAGTGGATCTACAAAGGTGTTTTGAAACACCACCTACTTTCGGAAATTTGAGTGAACCAAGGGTTTGAAGAGAAAAATTCTGCAAACTAAAGTTTTCATAATTTTAGAGCAATTTTTGGTGGCCTTCCCATGGATGGAAAATTCTGAAATTATTTTTAATTGATAGTCCCTAATTTTGTGGTCAATTTGAACTCTTATTTGCATCATAATTCCAAGTATTGAAGGAGTTATGAATTTTTAGAGTTTCAGCCAGTTTGTAGAAAATAATAATTGTTGTAGGTAGCGAATTGTTTGGAAAGGGAAACGAAATTGCAGGTTTCTATTTTAGGGGAATTACTTAGAAACCTTGGGGTCTCTTTTGGAGGTTCTTGCATTGAGGAAACCCTCTTCTAGCATTTGAGGTATTTTATATGAATTTTCTATGGGTGGGCAATCATCTTGGTGGCATTTTGAAGCCATTGAGTAGTCAATTTGATGCCCTAGGTTATGATAATAATTCAAAAAATTATTATTATATTATTCTGATTTTTCTATCAACTTTGTATGTTGAATTTGAGTGATTTGAGCGCTGATTGCAAGGTGAATAATTCCAAATTATTCCTATTATTTTTCCTAAGTAGAGCAATTCACCTAAGGAGGGTTTTTGGAATGTTTTTTGGGCTCTAAAACTGAAAAGAACAATCATATATTTTCTAATTTATACTATGAAATTTACTACATTAATTCTCCAACATTGGCAGCTTGTTTTGAGAGACTTTGAAGCTTGTTGAAAGGCAAGTTGAGGTTTCCGACATTCTAATTTTATTTTCTATATTTCTCCAAGTGTGGCGACTTTATTTGGAAGTGTTTGCAAAGTGTTTCAATGTGTTTGAAGCATATATCAGTTGGCCGCAAGTTCAAATTAATTCTATTAGAAGGGACAATAAAAGAGGTATTTTATTTACTGCATTTGTGAATTAAGTGGTTGCTCATTTTAATTTCAGAATTTAGTATTATTTTCAGATTTGTTTAGGTTTCGTGGAAAACCCCTTTGGTAGTCTTTGGTCCCAAATTGGGAACATTACAAGTACATTTCATATTATGGAATCTTGACCCACAAACAAGAAAACTGTTGTTTCCAAATCTTGCACCTTAGAAGAGAGTGTTCAGTCCTCTCCCAGATTTAGGCAACATTGAAACATTTTCAGGCCATGGGTATGCCTATAGAGGAAATGGACCTCTAGATTGAAAGGGCTAGCTCCCTATAAATGTCTTTTCAAGACAATCTCTGCTAAACCAGCGTGTTTAAAGGGAAAAGAGTTAAAAATTTACAGAAAAAGAAATCCTATTCGAAGAGTGGTGATACACCAAAACTATTTTCCACATGAATGTCAAATTCTAGTGCACAGTATAGCAAAAGCACAAACCATTCCCAAACTCTAAAGATTCTAACAACAATATTTCAACACAGAGATGAAATGTGTAAAAAATGACACAAAGTAAATGAGTTGAAAGGCAAACTTTGCACATTCAAGACAACAATACACCTGCAAAAATTCAATACACTTGGATACACACTGTGTGACCAGTTAGACTAAGAACTCTTGTTCAGGTATGAATGATAAAGTGGACAGAAGGATGGAAAACCATCACATGCTGCCACTATACATCTCTTGCACACTCAGACCAAAAACCTAGAAAAAGCTTGAAATAAACAGATTTATGCTAAATACTTAAAGGCAGAACTTGAATCATTTCAACAGGGCTTCACCATACACTGTGTGGTCTCTTTTTCTCTATCCAAGGGGCTGTATATATAGCAAGAAGAGGAGAGAGAGGAAAGCTTTTGACGCCAACGAGAGAAATCAATTCTATTGGAAGTCTCCATCTTCAAATGCAACTGCTCGTTAGGGCATTCTGATTGATCCATGTCACCCTCTTGAATGCCCTTGGCTTGCCCTCTTGAAGATGTTTCTTCAACGGTTGCTCAACCCAATCGAGATGTTTGGAGATGGCGTTAAAATGGTTGTTGTCAATGGAGCAACCTGTTAGAAATCTGTTTCGACACCCAACCGCTTCTCCTTGGCTTGTTGCGATGCACAATGGCATGGAAAAGAGTCACTTTCATTATGTTTTGCCTTACGCAGGCATTGTTGGGAATCTGTGTGCTCATTGATTGATCTTTCCATTGGCCATTCAGAATGACTCGGATCATTGATATGCACCGTTGATCTGTCTGTCGTGGATTAGCTGTTGGATCAAGCTTTATAAGTTAAGTAGTCTTGAAAACCCAATTTGCACTGTCAAGACCTTTTCGGGTTTTCCAAGCTCCTCTACTTCGGCTAATAAACTGGGATTAAAATATGAGAAACATAGCAAGGGTGTATTGCAGCTTGATGGGACTCCAACTAAGACAGTGATTGTGAGTTAGTCATTCATCAAGTAAAAAATCGAGCTACAACCAAGAATCCTTTGCTTAAGTCCTACAAGTATAGCGTATGGGACCTACTTGAAGACTTTGACGCCTTCAACATATAGCCCATACCAAGGGATTCGAATTCACATACTGATAGGTTGGCTGCCATAGGGGCACAGTTCGATGAAGCTGCTGATGTGGGAAAAGAGAAAGATCAGTCTCACATCAAAGTCATTGTGAGGCCTTCTATCCCAAATAATGAAGTGTCAGGGCAGGTGTTTGAAAGTGATGAACACATTGCACACTTCTTACAAAATGAGGCAGGTTTCTCCGCAAGGAACCATAAGAGATTGCATGATCATTATGAAGAACAAATTATACAGTTGAAGACAAACAAGATACCCAAGGAGCTGATTACCTTAGAGAGTGTCTTCAATGAAGATGATCAAAAGGAGAGAGTGAGCATGTCCACAAAAGAAGAGAATTATGAGAGAGTCATGATTTACAAGGACAAGCTCCTGAAAATTGGTAAGCTTTGTTCTTTATCTAAAAGGTAGGCCTTTGTTGAACTATGCAAAGAGTTCCATGATATCCTTGCTTGGGAATACAAAGATTTGAAAGGGTTTGATCCAAGTCTAGCTCATCACACCATTGAGCTAGAACCTGGAGCTAAACCGATCAGGCAAAAGCAACGACCTATCAATCCCAAGATAGAAGAACTGATGAAGGAGCTAACTAAGCTGATTGAGTCTAGGATTATCTTCCCTATCAATCACTTGACATGGGTGGCAAATCTTGTACCTGTCCAAAAAAAGAATGGAGAAATCAAGCTTTGTGTGGATTTTTGAGATCTTAATAGAGTGTCTCTTAAGGATCATTATCCATTGCCTTCCATGGAGCAAATTCTGCAAGTTGTTTCCGGTTCTCAACGCTTCTCACTTCTTGACGGTTATTCAGGCTACAATCAGATATTGATAAATGAAGAAGATCAGTTCAAGACAGCCTTCACTACGAAATGGGGGACCTTTGCCTATAACAAGATGATTTTTGGTTTATCAAACACTGAAGCCATGTTTCAAAGGGCAATGGACATGGCTTTTAAAGGTCTGATCAATAAGTTTCTACTGGTGTCTCTTGATGATATAACCATTTTTTCAAAGGATGTTGTTGATCACACAGAACATCTACGGCAGGTGTTTGAGAAATGTAGGGAGTATGGAATATCCCTTAATCCAAAGAAGTGCATCTTTGTTGTCCACGAAGGTAAGCCTTTGGGTCATATTGTTTCAAAAGAAGGCTTGTCTATTGACCCTAAGAGGATTGAGGCTATTCTAGGCTTGTCCTTACCTCAACATAAGAAAGGGCTGCAAAGCTTCTTAGGGAAAATAAACTTTGTAAGGAGGTTTATTCCAAGCTTTGCAACTATGGTAAAGCCTATCACAGCCATGCTCAAGAAGAACCAAGCTTTTGCTTGTACAAAAGAAGGTAAGAGCAGTTTTGAGGCAATCAAGCAAGCAATTGAAGAATCTCCTACTCTCTTAAACCCAAATTTTGTCAAGAATTTCATATTCTATACCTTTGCTAACCTTGATACAATCTCATCTATGCTTATGCAAAAGAATGATGAAGAGGTTGAGCAACCAATTGCATTCTTCAGCCAAGGATTGGAGGATTATGAGGTCAGGTATTCTTTTGTTGAGAAGCAAGCTCTAACAGTGATTAGAGGATTGAAGAAATTCAGACACAGTTTCCAACAACAAGATACATGTCATGGTTTCTCATCCTAGCACCAAGGAGTTTCTCCTAAGCAAAGACCTCAATGAAAAGAGAGCTGGATGGATTACAAAGGTGATGGACGTATTAAAGAGACAAGCTTGGTAAGAGGAAGAGGATTGAGTGAGCATTTGGTTTCAAATTTTCAAGAGCCAAAAGAGGAAGTCTTGGTCAACCAAGTTCACCCCCAACCAGCTGATCAAATGCAAGCTCAAAGTTGGACACAAGACATCATTGGTTTTCTTCAAAATGGTGAGTGTCCCAATAACTTGAACAAGTCTCAAATGAGATATTTTAGACTGCAGACCATTCCTTACCGTCTTGTGGATAGTGTTCTTTTTAAAAAGGACGTGAATAGTGTGTTGCTAAGATGTGTTAACAATGATCAATTTGATATGTTGTTGGAGAAGTTCCACAATAGTGCAGATGGAGGTCATTTCTCTCCTAAGACGACAGTTGCAAAGATAATGAGGGCTAGTTACTATTGGCCTAATCTTTTTAAGGATTGTTACCAATGGGTTAGAAAGTGTCCTCAATGTGCCTTATTTGTAGGCAAACAGAAACTTGCAACCCTTCCATTAAAACCTATCCAAGTGAACCAGCTTTTCATGCAATGGGGTCTCGATTTCATTGGTATGATCAACCCTCCAAATGCTGGACACAAATGGATATTGACTGCCACTGACTACTTTACAAAGTGGGTAGAAGTTGTTGCATTGAAAGAGGCAAGCAAAAATGCTATCTTGGAGTTCTATGACAGCATTGTGACAAGGTTTGGAGTTCCCCATGTCATCATTTTTGATAATGCACTTGCTTTCATAAGTGTTAAAACTTCTAATTGGACAGCAAAGAATAGAGTTCACTTGAGTACCTCATCCAATTATTACCCTTACGGTAATGGATTGGCTGAGTCTACCAACAAGAACCTCATCAAAATAATCAAGAGAACATTGGAGAACAATCAAAGAGCCTGGCACAACAAGCTGAAAACAGCTTTATGGGCAGACAGAATTACTCCTAAAAAATCAATTGGTAACTCTCCCTTTGTACTTGTTTATGGGAGAGAACCCAAGTTGTCCATATCCCAGAAAATCCCTGCCCTGGAACTTGCACAGCAGCTGGAATTACTTGAAAACACTCTAATGGAAGTCAGGTTGACAGAACTAATACACCTGCAGGAGGCAAGGGATGATGCACACAAGGCTATGGAACACCATCAAATGCTCATGAAGAGATCCTTTGACAAAAGAACAAATGCAAGAGTGTTCAAAGAGGGTGACTTGGTTTTGAAGTGGGATGAAGACAGAGCAAAACTAGGTATGCATACAAAGTTTGACACTTTGTGGAGTGGACCCTACATCATCAGCAAGTGCAAGCAGAGCAACTCTTTCCAGCTGGCCAAAATGAATGGAGAAGAATTGCCTATCCCTATGAATGGGCTACATCTGAAACTTTGCTATTAGCCCTTGCTCATCCCTTTTGTAAATACTAGTTTAGATGTGTGTGTTTCCTTTTGTTCATGGTTGTGTTCCCTAAGTGCTTTGTAGCACAGGTGTGTTTTCCTTCCTTTTGTTTGGTGTGTGTCTCTGCCTTGTTTGTGTGATCGATCCAGCTAGTATGTTTTTCAGCCAAAACTTGTTCAGTTCTCTTTGAAGTGCCTATATGTGTGACTCCATGCCCAATGGAAGGATTTAGGCGACTGGTCTTTGGCATAGCAGGCATGCCTTCCCTAGGAATCACCAAGAATGTTAGCCAAATTTGTTACCCTTATTTTTGAAATTTTATTTGGCTAAGTTCAGCATCTCTTGTCTATTTTCAATCCAATTGTGAAGGCCTCGTGAAAAAACCAGTTGTTTTCTCTTCTTCGGAAGTTTTGTTTAAGCCTTGTTCGAGTGTTTTTTCACCCCTTTTACCTAAGTGTTATCTCATTTGGAAGGTTTCCTTTGTTTCGAGTTTTTTGTCCAAGCCTAGGAATTCTTTCGGACTTTTTGTCTCACACACAAAGTCCGAAAGAATTGTCTCTTTGCCTTTTCCCGAAGGAATCCTTTGTCTCGGAATTTTTGTCTCGGACAAAAAGTCCAAAGGTGTTTGCCCTGTCTTTTCCCGAAAGATTGCCCTTCGGAATTTTTCCGAAAGGTTCTTTCTCTCTCCAAAGTTCCCTTCAGAATTTTTCCAAAGGGTCACTTTTATCTCCAAGTGCCCTCCAAAATTTTTTTGAATGGTCACTTTTCTGTCCAAGTGCCCTTCAGAATTTTTTCGAAGGGTCACTTTCCATAACCCGAAGTTGAAGAGCTTGGAAAACCCGAAAAGGTCTTGACAATGCAAATCGGGTTTTCAAGACAACTTATAAAGCTTGATCCAACTGCTGATCCACAACAGGGAAATCGACGGTGCAAATCAATGATCCAGGTCATTCTGAATGGCCAATGAAAAGATCAATCAATGAGCACACGGATTCGCAACAATGCCTCTCCAAGGCAAAACAGAATGAAAATGACTCTTTTCCACGCCATTGTGCATCGCGACAAGCCAAGGAGAAGCGGTTGGGTGCCGAAACAGATTTCTAACAGGTGGCTCCATTGACAACAACCATTTTAACGCCATCTCCAAACATCTCGATTGGGTTGAGCAACCGTTGAATAATCATCTTCAAGAGGGCAAGCCAAGGGCATTCAAGAGGGTGACATGGATCAATCAAAATGCCCTAATGAGCATCATTGGCAAAGTCAGTTGCAGTGGAAGATGGAGACTTCCAACATAATTGATTCCTCTCCTTGGCGCCAAAAGCTTTCCTCTCTCTCTCCTTGCTATATATACAGCCCCTTGACTAGAGAAAAAAAGACCACGCAGTGTATGACGAAGCCCTGCTGGAATGATTCAAATTCTGCCTTTAAGCATTTAGCATAAATTTGTTTCCTTCAAGCTTTTTCTAGGTTTTTGGTCTGAGTGTGCAAGAGATGTATAGTGGCAGCGTGTGATGATTTTCCATCCTTCTGCCCTCTTTATCCTTCATACCTAAACAACAGTTCTTAGTCTAACTGGTCACACAGTGTGTATCCAAGTGTATTGAATTTATGCATGTGTATTACTGTCTTGAATGTGCAAAGTTTGCCTTTCAACTCTTTTACCTTTTGTCATTTTTTACACATCTCACCTCTGTGTTGAAATATTGTTGTTAGAATCTTTAGAGTTTGGGAATGGTTTGTGCTTTTGCTGTATTGTGCACTAGAATCTAACATTCATGTGGAAAATAGTTTTGGTGTATCACCACTCTTGAATAGGATTTTCTTTTCTGTAAATTTCTAACTCTTTTCCCTTTAAACAAGCTCGTTTAGCAGAGATTGTCTTGCAAAGACATATACAAGGAGCTAGCCCTTTCAATCTAGAGGTCTATTTCCTCTATAGGCATACCCACAACCCTGAAAATGTTCCAACGTTGCCCAAATTTGGGACAAGACTGAACACTATCTTCTAGGGTGCAAGATTTGGAGACAACAAGGCCTAAATTGGGGATATTACAAGTACATTTCATATTATGGCATCTTGACCCACAAACATCTCGTCTTATGGGATCTACATTATATTCTGCATATTGTGGTTATTATTCTGCATATTTTTTTATTGTGGAACTGACCAAGGGGTTTCAGAACTCCAATTTGGGATAAGTGGGGAAAAAAATTAGGTAGATTGTGTAATTTTAAAGATTCTCTATTCAAAAGGAAATCATCTATATTGCAGAGGATTGTTCTCCACATTGTGGTGTTTTTTGTGTGACCGGAAAAAGGTTTTTGAGAGCTTTTCGACAAGTGGTCACACTAAAGATTCTGAGAAACATCAAGATATAGTCGTACAAGGTTGACCATGTGAATCTAATTTCACACAAGTTTTTTTCACACAGAGTTAGGTAAAAAAGCAGTCAACTTCAAAAGTTTCGTTCTCCCTGCCAAAAATTATGATTTTGACGAATCCTACACCATCAGAAACAGATTTTCAAGAGCTTTCCGGAAAGTGGTCACACTAAGGATTCTGAGAAATATCAAAGGACATATGTTTGTGCAAAGTTGAACCTACGAATCTTATTTCTAACAAATTTGTTTTCGCACAAAATTTGTGCAAAACGCAGTCAGCTTCAAAAGTTTCATTCTCCCTACCAGAATTTCTGATTTTGGCAAATCGTATACCATCAAATATATATTTTCAAGGGCTTTCCAAAAATACGTCATACTAAGGTTTCTGAGTAGTATTGTAGAATTTGTGTCCATCCAAAGTTGGCATTCAAAATTATGAATCTCTTAGTTTTTTAAGGTGAAACCCTAAAAAATATTCATATCTTTCATCCCAAGAGAGCAAATCAAGTGCCATTTTCTGCAATTCAAAGGAAATACTTAGATCTACTTGTCTACATGTTTTAATTCTCATATCTAGGGTAGGAAAGAAGATTCAAAGAATACAAGTGTTCTTGAAACCGTAGTCTTTATATGGATTATGAATCATGGATCAAGATGTTAAAATTAATTTGGCGAGAGAAGTTGTTGAGCAATTGGAAAAATTGAAGGCATGCACAATTAAATTCTACAAAAGGGAATTGTACAAAATAAATAATAATGACGATGATGTAGAAGAATAGGAAGAAAATAATGAGAAGGTAGAAAATGAGGGTGTTGTAGAAGAGGAAGAACATATTGATGATGAGAGTAATATTACAAATGATGATAAGGAAGAGAATGCAGATGATGAATAATAAAAGAATGATGACGACGGTGACGATGATGAGAAGGTTATAGAGGATGCAAAAGGTGAGGTGGAGAATAAAGGTTCAAGCAGTTTAGCTCCAAATAATGAAGCTTCAATATTTCAATTTCATAGATACATTTACAGGAAGGTCATTGTATCCATAAGCCCTAGTAGCAAGTACAATTTTATCAATACAGACTTAGCTCAACATCTACAGGTTCAAGCAAAGAATATCAAGGAAACCCAAATAGATGGTAAGAATATTCAAGTTTTTAAAGATTTGAAGCTCACCATGGACAAATATCTTTTGCAATCAGATTTGTATGCTTTGGATATGAATGGTTTCGATATTGTTCTTGGATATCCTTGGTTAGAGATTGTGGGTACCATCAATATTAATGTGCTAAATAAGTTCATGAAGCTTTGATATAAAACAAAGAAGGTAACTTTGCAAGATATCACACATAGCAAGGACCAAAGAAAAGTCAAGGTAGAGAGTGAGGACGAGTGTGAAGATTGTAAAGAAGAGTATAAGGCAAATTCGAAACAAGAACAAGATGTTTGTATGGGGAAGGAACATGTTAAAAAGAACACTTCATCCACACAAGAGGTGCAAATAGCAAAAGAAAAGGTTGAAAAGACACATATAGCGGAAGAAAATGTTAAAAAGGTCAAAGAAGAAGAAAAAGAAACTAAGGTTGTGGTATATAAACACCCAAATCATCGTGAGAGGCAACAATAATGAAGGCATGCCATGGAACATCAAAAACTCGATCACTATAGCTATACACGAAATTACTGGGACAATCATTATGGCTATACATGGAATCAACAAAGCAACCACTATGGAAATACATAGAATCTATTGGATGTAGAATGGAGCTTGGTAAAACCGCGGAGTATATTAGATGGACACATGTGAAAAGTCTATGATTTTGTCTTCTGTATAACTTTTGTATGTATCCGGCCTTGTAAGTCTAATCGGGGAATAAAAGAATGTGAAGAGTCTTTCATTTTGTATCTCGAAAGGTTGGAATGTGAAAAGACAACAAAATTGTAAAAGACTATATATAACACTTTGATGTAATAGAATATGGTTCGATGTGTTGATAGAGATTAATAGAATCGTTTTGTTATGGTTTTCCTAATCTTCTGTTACATATGGTTAATGCACGCACAATGAGTACTCTGTTTTACTTTAATCTGCTTCCGAATGCTATGCTAGTTATGTTTTGTTTCTAGGTACTTCTATTTCTTCTTACTCTTTGGTGCATCTTTGTATATTGTAGATAGTAGGTAATACTGCCGTCTCTTATGCACCTAATGGTAATCTCCATTGTGCAAATTATCTCTGTAATTTATATGTTCTAGAGTATTTCTAGAAACCTCTGCTAACAATAGTGCGGTGAACATAGAACCTTTTTGGATGAAGTATGATGAGTGGTTCCAGGGCAGAGAGACGTAGAAAGATGACTAGATGAGAGAATCCAAAACTTTGCAGAGGAAGAAGCACAAAGAGTCGAAAAAACTACAGAGGAGATTATCCAAGAACACCTCCATGTTGAAATCTATGAAATTTTTTGGTGCGAATTGCCTAGATTGTTCGTTGTGTGGCTAGCTAGATTAGAATACTATTGCTTTAGTTCGAGGAGAACATAATTTATAGTCTAGACTAAAGAAAAATTAGATAGACTGCGCAACCTAGATACCGATTGATCCCGAACAGTAGATTAATGAACGATAACTACAATCGACAACTATATTACCGAGTTCACAGTCAAAGATACATAGCTTTTGAGACTGCACAAGATCGATTTGTCCAAGGAATCAGAGGAAATTTTTTGCAGTGACTACCTTTGCTAATAAAGATGTTAGTTGTAGAAAAGGCCATGGTGCCTACTCTAGCCAATATGGAGTAGTCGCTTCGGGCACCATGGGGGTGCATGCAAGAGAAAGAGAATAACAAAGAGCTGAGTAAAAAGAACTTGAACCTGGCCCCAAAAAATGGAAAGCAAAAAGACTCGGAGCAAGAAGAAAAATTTGGGACTTGAAAGGGAACTACAACAACAAAAGAGTATGACAAACCCCAAAATAACTGCGAATAGGACTAGGAGTATAGAAGAAAGTGCTAGAGCTAGAGATAGACAAGAAAAAGATGCTAGCGAAGAAAGGTTGTTGAGAGAAGATGTATAAATTGTTGAAAGAAGAGGGTATGCGAAATATGAGGAAGGGCCCAATGAGAAAGAGGATGCTGGGTGTAGTGATGCAGAGATAGAAAAGTTAGAAAGTAGAGGTAGATTGTAGTTAAGTGAGGGGTTTTTAGCTGGAACGGAAAAGGAAAATGCTTGAAAAAATGTTAAAATTGAAGGTAGTAATATTGCAAGTTCAAGTTCAAAGCTAGAAGTTAGAAATAAGGTCATTCAATTCAAGGGTATGCATCACCCAAGCACACTTTATTTATAGAAGGTATAAAAAGTACAGAGAGAGAAGCTCATTCAAGTTGGTTTGCTTCATTTACCGCAAGTTTGAAAGGCTCAATGTAGAAACCAAACGGGCATTAGAAAAAAAGAAGTTATAAGAAGCAGGATTTGTTGTTACCCCTGAAAAGATTAGTGCGCAGCAGCCTATAGTCGCAATAAACACTACGCAGTCACCTAACAGTGCAACAACCAGTGCACAGTCACAACCAATCACAATTGCTAGTATTCAGACATCTGTAGTAACCACTACAAGTCTACCGGCTATGATGCTTCATGCAGGTATGTCTGTGTCTTTAATGTTGTATGATGGGTCTTCGGACCCTAAACAATATTTGGTAACCTGCGAAATAAAATGGATTGTAAAAGGGATAACATCGAATGATGTGAAGAAGTGCGAACTCGTAGGGGCTTTGGCAGGGCGTGCCTTGGAGTTCATTTGCAAAAAGAATGTAAATACCCTCAATCTCGCACAAGTTAAAGATTTGCTAGTAGCAGAATTTAAGGTAAAAAAATGTTCCAATCAAGTTATTCAAGACCTAAAGGTAATTCAACAAAAATTCAAAGAAACGGTTGCAGAATATGATCATAGGTTTTCCGATGTGATGAACAAAATCGATTTTATTTTACAGGACAAAGATAAGGTTGTTTGGTTCGTAGAGGGCTTACATCTAAGAATAAGGTTCGCTATTGCGCAATCCCAGTTCTCCACCAAGGCTAATGCTCGGTCTATTGCCATAAGAGTTGAACATATAGAAGATTATGTGTATCTTCCATCGGCGAGATCGAAAGTAGAAGCTAAGTTAGATGCTATTATGAGGAAGATGAAAGAGATGCATGAAAATGATAAGCCTAGATTAGGCTTATGGTGCGTAGAATGTGGCTACAAGGGACATCATAGGAATGACTGTCCAACAATTAAAACAGAATTTTGTGAAATCTGCAAAGTAGTTGGACATCCTACGTTTAAGTTCCATCTTTCCAGCAATATATCAAAAGTCACACATGTACTATAATTTTTGCATATCCACAAATCATGATGAGACAAGCGCCAAGCCTTGCAAGAATTAAAGCAAGATATAACGAAGAACGTCTTCACAGTTGTGGTTCAGCAAATACCCACTACGAAGCAAACAATTCCAGGACCAAACGTGGAGATAACAAATGCAACTCAAGGTAGTCCAGGATGGGTGCCTTTGTCGTCTCAATATCAGATGCCTTCATCACCACAATATCAGCAATAAGGCCTAGCAAGCTGGAATAATATGTCATCTCCCTCATACCAATATTCTGGTCAGTATGCGCAACCCTAGAACAATACGAATCTTCAGAAACAGTAGGCAAACTAGACTCCAAGTTCCCCTCAGCATCAATATGGGAGATATGATGCACAGATGAATCAGCAAGGAGGATATACTGGGCAACAATCACAAGGGTGGGGATATCAACAGAATAGAGGAGGCTATAGAGGGGGATATAGACGGGGATATCGTGGCGAATATCAAGGAGGTTGCAACAACAATAATTGGCAAGCTCGACCCCCTATGCAATGTTATCTATGCAGAGCATATAATCATTATGAGAAGAATTGTCCCACCAATCCTCAGAGACAAGTTTATTGTGTATATTGCAGGGTCAAAGGTCAACATCAAACTAAAGATTGCCCTGTCCTGGAGAAACAAAGAAAGGAGAAGCCAGTGCACAATTTAAATATGATCATGGTATTAGAGAAGTTCATTGGGATAAGTATCATGATCTTGCAACAATAAAAGAATTTAATCTATCAAGTTGCGCAAGTATTACAGGAAATACAACATAAACCAGTCTCCGATAATGATAACACAACTATTGATGCTCAAATGTATGGGCAAATTGGTAGGATAATGCGACAAGTGGGCGTTGTGACTACTTTAACAAATATGATGAAACCACTCAATACACTATGCAATGACGACATATCCCAGAATATCACTAACCTCCTACACAATCTCTGGAGTGTGCGTAGCTAGGACAAACAAGCGTTGATAAAGTATTTTGTTATGTCAAGACCAAGAAGCCTTGGGATGTGGATTCGTGAATGGATATTGAGTTGGTTGGATATGACTTCCTAAATGCAATATTTGACTTCGTAAGTACAATTAATATGATTCCCCGATCAAAATAGGAAGCCATTGGTGGACCAACTCTAAGCTACAGTCCAGTACCATTGGGCTTAGCGGATTATGATAGAGTCGAACCCATTGGCCAGTTAGAAGATGTTGAAATTAAAGTGGTTGAGCTCAACTTGCATGGGGACTGAGGTCATCGACATAAAGATAGCAGAGACCCATTACCCTGTCTTAATCGGTAAGAAATGGGCCTACGATGGCCAAATGACTATAACACTATGCGCAATCAGTTAGAAGCACATCAATAAGATAAAATAGTGGTCATACCTTTAAATTAGTCTGAGCAAAAGCCATATATCATCCCAAAAGAGCTAATCCCCTTATGCTTATGGGGACAATCGTTGGTTTAAAGTAGATACAGATGAAAGGCAAAATGGGGTGTGTTCTATAGAATGTCAAAAGTGGAACCCAGGTACTACGCAACAAGAACAACTGGAATTCAAACTTGTTATAACAAAGTCTCTGATTAGGTAGGTTCACATCGAAGATTGTGTTTCTCCCTCAGTGCGTTCGCCGACAAGATCTGAGGTGGACTTCTTGTATAATAATAGCGCAACTATGATGGACTATACTGAACCAACCCCAGAAGGTATTCAACCCTAGGATTTTGCATCGTCCATAAGTGGTGACTCAGACGTGCACATCTTGAATTGGTCTCATAGAGATCATGAGTTGCGACCTCTGCGCATGGTGTTCGCTACAGAACGCTAGATACCTCAATATTTTGTGACAAATGATCTCAATCCATTCATATTGAGGGTTTAACACCATGTACCAGAGGTGGAACAACAAGTCAACGCACTCAACTATGCGTTGAAAGGAACTGCTTGACATGGTGGGTTGTAGACAGAAACTCATAAATGCAGTGGGAGGAAGCATGTGAAATCTTGCGTGCAAGGTTTCAGCTACCAGCTAGTGTTAAATCAGACTAACCTTTCTTTCAAGAGAGTCAATGTCCTGAATTGCACATCCATCAGTGCATGGATATATCGACGACACAAGGAGTAGAACCACAATACTAGCTGCACATATTTAGTCATACCCTTGCACCTCTTCTAACAGCTTGGTATATGCATCAAAAGTGTAGAAGCGAAACAAAACATTGGGAGCAACTTCAGTAGGATTTCATTCAAACTTTTGTGTTTGAAGATGATAACCCACTTCTACATGATGCCTTGCAGGGAATTAAAAAAAAATTATGTTATTGGCGCGCAAAAGATTTAACAAATGTTGTTGAATCATCATCTCATCAAGAAGCTGCGCAAGACTTAGATCTTGCACTGCGCAATTACAAAGCCAACCAAAAAGAACAACTCCTGGTTCAGCAATATAATAGAATAATCAATGATATGACAAAATCAAGTGACAATGACAGTGATAGAGATCTCGATCTAGAAGGGTTCTTTGAGCCCTGGCGTCAAGATGAGCCTAAACCAGTGCAAAGCGCAAAGCAAATGGAAGAGGAAAAACTACGCAATATTAACATTCTGCAACGTGAAGGCAAACGCATTCTACAAGATACTTTGCCTAGTGGATCAAGGAAGATATATCAGTATCCTTTGCGAAATATTGAAGGAAATATTCGGACAGAATCAGCCCCTAAGCTTGCAACAGTGGGAGACTACTAGGGTCAAGAGCAAATCTTTGAAACCTTACAGCTATTAAGGGATTATCAAAATGTGTTTTCAAGCAAATTCTCGGTAGTCAAAGGCGTAGATCCATCTCCGAGAGAAATGCACATAGAATTAAAAGAGTGTGCGTGCCCTATCAAAAAGCGACCCTACATGCTCAATCCTAATGTGAAGAGTAAAATAAAGGTCGAACTTGATTGGGATGTAAAAAGCTGGAATTATTTATCCAGTTGAAAAGGCAAAGTGGGTGAGCCCCATGGTTGTTCAACCTAAAAAAACAAGAGAAATTCGGGCGTGTGGGGATTACCACGCACTCAATGACACTTGTGTTAATGATCCATTTCCTATTCCTTTCACAGATGAAGTCCTTGAATCCATGGTTAGGCATGAGGTATATTCATTTATGGATGGTTTCAATGAATATCACCAGATTTCGATTGCCAAGGAGGATCAGAGCAAGGCCACCTTCGCTACTAAATGGGGATCGCTTGCATACAAGGTAATGCCATTTGGTTTAAAGAATGTGCCTGCTGTATTTTCTACAACTGTGGTAAATGCATTCAAAGATTTCATTCATGATTTCCTGGAAGTCTACCTAGATGGTTGGTTTGTCTTCTCTCTATTTAAAGAACATTTGTCAAAACTAAGATTGATGTTGGAACGATGTCTGGCTTTAAGCATGGCTTTAAATTTAAAGAGTGTCTATTATTTACACCTTTTGGTGTCTTGTTGGGCCATGTTGTGTGTAACGAAGGCATTTTGGTCAACCCAGCTAAAATTGTTGTTATAATAGGAATGTCACCTCCTACTAACTCAACTAAAGTGCGCACCTTCCTTGGTCATACTGGATATTATCCAAAGTTTATAAAAGCGTATGTAACTATATCTACGTCAATCAAGAAACTGTTGCACAAGAATACCAAATTCGAATGGACACCAGAATGTCAAACAACATTCATTGAGTTAAAGCAATGGTTGGTAACAGCACCGATCTTAGTATTTCCTGACTGGAAGAAGCCATTCCACGTACATGTGGATGCTTTTGGCACCACAGTAAGAGTTGTCTTAGCGCAGTCAGGGGAGGGCGAGTTGGACCACTCAATACATTTTGCTAGGAGGAAACTATCAACTGCAGAAAAGAATTACATGACCATAGAGAGAGAAGCATTAGCCATGGTGTTTGTATTGCAAAAGTTCAGGGATTATAGTTCTTCACGGGTCACCAAGCATTGTGATACCTTGTTAATAAACCAATGCTAGGAAGACGTACATCAATGTGGTTAATGCTCTTTCAAGAATTTCAATTCCGGATTAATATTAAGTCAAGACGAGAGAATGTGAGACCAAATCACCTCAGCCGACTTCGCAATGAGGAGGAACCAAAGGAACTCGAAGATGAATCCCCTGATGTACATTTATTTAGAACTTTTGCAATTCATGATAACATGGAGGACATGGCAAATTTCTTGAAACAAGGAACTTTTCCAACGCACTACACTGAGCAAGATAAGAAGCAAATGGTGAGCCAAGCCATACCATATAGACTCATTAATGGATCCTTGTATAAGTTTGGCAAAGATGATGTATTGCGCAGAGTAGCTCTAGAGCATGAGCGACCACAACTCCTTTAAGAGGCTCATCAAGGAATTGCAGGGGGTCATTTCGCAGGGGAAGCCACTGCAAGGAAAATACTTCAGAGTGGTCTTTGGTGGGCTACGTTATTTCAGGATGCGCACAGAGTTGCTAAACATTGCGACGTTTGTCAAAGAATGGGCAAGCCCAACCAGCGTGACGAAATGCCTTTGGTACCCATGCTTGCAGAACAACACTTTGAGCAATGGGGAATTGATTTTGTTGGACCTATACCCCCCCCAAGTAAGTGTAGTCACGTCGGATATATTATTACTGCAACAGACTATTTCACGAAATGGGTGGAAGATGCTACCACTCCAAGCTGCGGTGCGAAAGATGCTGCCACGTTTTTCTATGAAAACATCATCACAAAGTTTGGATGTCCAATTAAGTTGATAAGTGATAGAGGCACACATTTTCTAAATAGTACCATCAAGACTCTCATTGAAGAGTTCATGATATCGCACCATAAAAGCATGGCTTACCACCCGCAGGCCAACAAACAGGCAAAAACATCCAATAAAGTTTTGAAGAGGTTAACAAAAATTTGCAATGTTTAGAAAGATGATTGGGAGGATCAAATTCCTGCGATTATGTGGCCTTATCGAACACATTACAAGAGATATTGGATTCATTCCATTTCAATTGGTATATGGCCTTGAGGCAATAATGCCTATGGAATATATTGTGCCTAGTCTGCGCATTGCGATGATCATGAGATAAAGAGATCGGGACTCATTAAAGGCACGATTGATGGATTTCACCAAGATGGAAGAAACTAGATTAAGAGCACAGTGGACACAACAAATCAACAAACAAAGTCGAAAAGCATGGCATGATCGCAACTTGCGATCTAAGCAATTTTACTCAGACCAAACAATATTGCTTTACGAGTGAAGATTTAAAGCATTCCCCAAGAAGTTGTGCATTAGATGAAAAGGACCCTACATCATTCATGAAGTATCGCTACAAGGTACCATAGTGTTGAAAGATTTACAAAGAACCATATTACTAGGAAGTATAAATGGTTGTAGGCTTAAGCCATATCATCTTTAATCTCTATCGTTCTACTAAAAATTTGAGTGGGTGTTGAGTAGCACCATGTAGTTAGGATTTCATTTAATGTTGTTTGTTTTTGTTTTGTTTTCTTAGGTTAGAATGTTTGTATAGCGTGTTCGTTGTTGCGCAACACATTGCAACCACCAAGAAGCAGTTATCAACACAGGATGCTATCATATTCCAGAGACAGCTCATCGAAGACAGTTGGCCGCAACTACATCGAGCATTGTAATTAAGTCTAGGAAAGTGGCGACAAGACAGGTACGCCGAACGAAAAGCCAACAATCAAGTCAGACCATTAATGACGCAACATTTTAAAAAGATTGCATCATTTTCGAAGTAAATTTGGTTATAAAAGGACAAGCGGATATATAAAACAAATTGATTAACCAAAAGGACAAGTACTCGCCTATAATAACTGCCAAAAAAGTAAATTAAAGATCTTAGGCACTAAACATCTTTGTCAAGGTGACTTGCAGTAACTAATATTAATTAAGGGAACATTCACACACGCAGTCAATACATTCAAAGGAGGTGTTGACATGAAATTGGGTGCCAATAGCTATATAAGAGCAGGTTATGGACAACGATAAAACATTACAACCTTCAACTAACAAGAGACGTTTGCGATCTGCCCTTTAAATACCTAATCGCAAACAGATTTCAAATCAGAGCACAACTGATCAGAGCAATCATTCAATCTAGACCATCGATCGAGTCATGGAGAGAGGTTAGTTATTGATTCCACTATCAGATGCACAAAAAGAGAAAATAGGAATTGGGTTGTCTTCAACAAATTAACTATAATTATCCAAATCCGTTTGACTTCATAAACGCAACAAAAATTACTCTATTTGTCCAAAATACTCAAGGAGCAGCACAAGCAAGAACCCTAACACTTCAACATCCGTTGCAAGGCTCTAACACTGAACGATTACTTAAGTTGCCTACATTTGGACATTTATATGAAGTTATGATGACTTTCCTGAGCCAATATAATCACGGAGCTATCCATTTAGCTCAAAATGTTACAATTTGGGTTTCTGCACACACCAGGGCATGAGTAACAGGTCTACCCAATCGCGGTAATTCTCTCTTGCCTTATAAGCCTACAGTGTTAGAAAGGAATGCTTGCCATTGCGCCAAAAGGTCAACCTATTAACGCCCGATACAAACACCGGATAAGTACCCACGGGACGCTGTTAGTCCATGTCACAAATCCTTGAGGGGGACGCTGGCAATTAGTCTAACAATCCCCCCCTCAGCGTTACCCGAGGGGATTCAAACCCGTGACCACGGCTCTGATACCAATTGTTAGAAAGGAATGCTTGTTGTTGCACCAAAAGATCGACCTATTAACGCCCGATACAAACACCAAATAAGTACCCACCGGAGGCTGTTAGTCCATGTCACAAATCCCTGAGGGGGAAGCTGGTGATTAGTCCAACATACAGCACCACCAATCCATTCAGATATCAGAGAAAAATATACCACTAGGGCAGGGCAAAGAACTCCTATTGACTCGATTGAGGATGCTTCACTACGCATCATGGTTCAATGTATCACCAAAAGATTCTAGCAAACCACCAAGCAAACAAAACAAGCGACAAGAGGAATAATTAACATTGCCTATCGCATGACGAAGTTGTGGGAGGATTTCAACTAGCTTGAGTTTGTGGCAGCCGAGCTCACCACTAATATAGAGAAGGTACCTGTAGGAAGCACACAAACCTTTCAGTACTAATTTTTGGTCCTTTTATTGTGTTTCACGCATTGGAAATCTCCACTAAGGCCAGTTAATGTAACACAAGTATCGCATGGACTAAAACACGACAATATTATGAGCAATTGGGACAATTTAACACATGGCTCGAATCCCTGTCCTTGATTCGATCACACCCCAGGATCCCACAGGATGTAATGCAGTATTTGGGGCAACATGCTTCAGTTACCAAATTGCACAATGGCATACAAATCAAGGTCCATGAGTTGGCTACTCCAACTGTCACCCTGATGCCATTTTTCATTTCAATGGTCGAAGCAAAGGCTGAAATGTACAGGCACAAGGCCCTAGTTGCGAGATCGGTGCCTTCGTTGCAAGTAATCCCTCCACAAGCAAAGCAAGCACCCTTGCAACAATCAACACAGCCGCATGTCCAACCGATACAACCAGCACAGTAGCAAGGTCCAATGCAACAAGAGACAGGTAAGAGGAAAGCACCTACGCACAGAGTTTCACCACCTCCGCCAAAGAAATGAACCCGGCAAACAAAGTCATGGCTCGAGCATCCCATGATTTCATGGATAGCTGCTAAGTGCAACCTGCCTGAGTTGGGGATAAAAGAACGGTAAGTGCTCCAATCGATGTTGGAAGACATCGAAAAAGATGTGTATGATGCAAAGGAGGAATTCTTCCTTTGCAAAGCAGTGCGCACTTGCCAAGTGCGAAATCAGGGAAGACAAGACCTTTGGGTTGATATTACTCAACCACCTCCTATCCTTGTTGATACTGTAGAACAAGAAGCTGCTCGACGCAAGTTGGAGGCCAAGATATTTTCAACAAAATCAACCACAGGATCATCAACTGCGTAGGTGGTGGACTTACCTGCAAAAGGTAGTCCTACACAAGTCTTGTTTCGGCGACCATACACACATCCTTTTGCTAAACCATCACAAATTGTGCACGAAAGGATGGTGTCTTTCAATGAACTTGTAGAAGAAAGTAGTGCGCAGCAGTCTCAAGCAGCACAACAACCTCAACCACAGGGTGCCAAGAAGCAAAAGCAGAGTCTCACGCCTCCAACGAAATCTAGAAAAAAGAAATTGATACACAAAGGTCAGCTGGGCAAAGTGCAATCACCCAAGCATACCAAATCCAACACTGAGCTCGAAGGGGATGAGGAACCCATGGATACAACTGCAACTGAGGAAGTAACTGAACAAGAAACTACACAAGGCACATATGAACCTGAGGATGTGAAAGAGGAAGAAAGAAGCAAGAAAACACAAGAACAAGCACAACCAGCAGTGCTACAAGCAACATAACAAGAAGTTGCAAAGCGTCAACAATAGAAGCAGCAAGATATAGGCACTGAGAAACAAAAGAAAGCTCAGGAAGCAAAGGTTGCACGAAACCAAGCCGAAGAAGCGGAAGCTACAAGAAAGAAAGTTGAGGAAGCAGAAGTTGCGCGGAAGCAAGTCAAAGAAGCTGAGGCTATAAAAAAAAAAGCCGAGGAAGTAGAAGTGTGCAAGCAAGTTGAAGAAGTGGAGGCGAAGAAGAAAGAGCAGGAGGAAGCCTAACGGCGACAACAAGAGGTGCAAGTTGTGCAACAAAAATAGGAGCAAGAAGCTCAAGCTAAGGCTGAAGCTAAAGCCAAAGCTAAGGCTGAGGCAGAAGTTAAAGCCAAAGCTCAACTTGGTGCTAAGGCTAAGGCCGAAGAGGAAGCTAAAGCGCACGCTGAAGCTGAAACTAAGGCCAAGGCGGAAATACAAATCCAGGCAAAAGAGCTCAAGGACACACAAGCACAGGCAAAAGCAGCCACTACAACTCACACTAAGGGCACCGAAGAAGTATCGTAGATCTCTAGCCAATGGTTATGGGATGTCCCTGCTACATCAACACGGCGGACTACTTTCTTGCTTCCGCTAGCTCAATTCACACCTACTCTTGTGACACCTACGACCACACCCATAGCACTTGCCACCACTGCGATGCAAACATCATTGGACATGATGCAATTGTTGCTCTCCAAACAGATTAAAGTAGTAGTCGCCTTCCAAGAATCTATTGCGCAAAAGGCCTCAAATGTAGAACAAGTCCTAAGGTTACGAGAAGAAAAGGCTGAAGCAAAAGAGCAACTGGCAAATACGAGGCAATTGATCAATAACACTTATCCCACCTTAGTTACCCAAGTACTAGGTGATCAAGTCATGTCAGAAGACGAGCAATTCACTGCTCTATTGACAGAGCTCACAAGAAGTTGGGGAACTACACAAAAAGTTTTGGCATTGTGCACAAAGGGCAAGCTCTTAGGATGGAAACAAAGGTCATATGTCAACTCCTTGATGAATATGAGCAGGTCCTAGACACCGCTGCAAGGCAGGTTAAGCAGATAGCCCAAGATATGTTAAACTAGAGACAACATCTTAATCAATCCTTGGGTACTACGAAGCCTGAATTTGCCACTGCAGACAAAGCTAAAGCCGTATTGGAGGATCAAATGGTAACTGCAAAGAAAATGAGCGGTGCACTCAGGGAATTGTTGGATTCTAGGGATGTTGCCATACAGAAGCTGCAAGTATGGCATAATGAAACAATGCACAATACTTTTGCAGCCATCCAAGCCCAAAGGACAACAGACAGATTGGATGAGTTCATCTTGGACATTCAACTGAAACTATTTAATGCCAAGGAATTGCCTACAATTGCAGATGATGATGATCTGCAAAACATGATGATGATCTAGGTACCACTGCACATTATGCTTGCCATGGTACGTGAAGTGCTTATACACTGTGTAACGTTCAAGCAAGATCTATCTCAAGTTGATTCAGATATTGCCTAGATAATAGATGAGCCCCAGTTCATTCATCTGCAATAACTTCGACAAATCATACAGGCGAGGAAGATGGACACAGAGGCGCAGTCTACGCAACTACCTTTGGCAGTGGATACATCAAAAACTAGTGGGTCAATAGCTGTCTAACCACAGCAACATTCACAACCACTCAGTGAAACACCTCCCCCACTGTAGGAGCAAGTTTTGCATACTTCCTTTTTGTGACTTCAAGCATATTGCATTTTTTTGTAAGATAGTCTAAAACTTAGGAGCAGGGTCAGAATGGTTGAAAACCCGTAAAGGGCATCCACATGGTTATGCTAGTCTATTGAAAACCCAAAAATGGCGGTAGACTAGTATGCTACTTAGTTGAAAACCTGAAATGGCGGTTAAGTAGTGCGCAAAGGGTGAAAACCAGTAAACAACACCTAAAACGATAATTGCAACTTTTGTTTATGGCTTATATTTTCACCTCAGTTCAAATCAGCTTGAGACTGTCTCGAGACGAGACAAATATTTAAGTCTATGAAAGTGTTGGGCGTGGAATGAAGCTTGGTAAAACCGCGAAGTATATTAGATGGACACATGTGCGAAGTGTATGATTTTGTCTTTTGTATAACTTTTGTATGCATCTGGGCTTCTAAGCCTAATCGGGAAATAGAAGAATGCAAAGTCTTTCTTTTTGTATCTCGAAAGGCTAGAATGTGAAGAGACAACAGAATTGTAAAGGACTATTATAGCACTTTGATGCAATAGAATCTAGTTTGATGTGTTGATAGAGATTAATAGAATCGTTTTGTTATGATTTTCTTAATCTTTTGTTACATATGGTTAATGTGCAGTGAGTACTCTATTTTACTTTAATCTGCTTTCAAATGCTATGTTAGTTATGTTCCGTTTTTGGTTATATTTGTTTAATCTTGCTCTTCGGTACATCTTTGTATATCGTAGATGGTAGGTAATTCTGCCATCTCTTCTATGCCTGATGGTACTCTCCACTGTGCAAGCTATCAATTAGCATGTTCTGAAGTATCCTAGGAACCTCTGCAAACAGAATCAATCGAGCAATCATTGTGGCTATGCATGGAAACCAAGGAGGACCAACTATGGTCATGAATGGAATCATAATAGGGCAGCTGAATGTAGAACTAAATTTGGAGAGCTATCACCAACCAAGATCATATACAGGTGGATGGATGATCAAGCATGCCGACATGTGTGGAGTTATTTAATGAACACTCATTACTTGGTTTCTTCTCATCTTTTGTGGATAAAACATGTCAAGGAGGGATGGCATGTTATGTACCTAGGGATGTGATATTATGAGATATATTGGTTGATGGGGATGCCAACATGTGGCACACGTCCCCCTTAATTAATTATATTGGGTCAAATTGGTAGCTTGTGGAATTAGTTAGATGGGGAAATGAGTCGACCTACATTGGTATAAGGAGTTTATCTATCAATTATGGGTAATATATGTCTATATAAAGGAGATGAATATCATTGTGAAGGATGTCAAGTAGGTGGAGAGTATTTTATTTGGTAAAAGCATAATGCAGGTTGTTCCCCTCAAAGTGGCATTCCCATATTGGGAGATCTTGTAGAGTTATTCCTTCCTTAAAGAGTGTTGTATGGTGTTTCCGTAACTTAAGGGTAATTATTCTATTTTTAAGTATATTTCATATTGGGACAAACATCTCGTGTTATGTGATCTATGTTATATTCTGTATATTTTGATTATTGTTCAGCATATTTGTTTCATTACATGTGTGGATATTAACAATCTTGAGCTAGAAAGTGTACTACATTTCGAGAAGAGAATCTATTATAGAAACAGGTGCCGGGATTTTGTATGAGTGTGCATAAGGGAATGTGCTATAATCTACGTAAAGTCATAGTGGAAGAGTCTCATCACAATGTGCGAGAATCCCAAGAGATTGCACGCAAGTTATTCCATGGAACATTATTAATCCTACTTGGAATGTATTTTACAAAATTACTACCAAGATAAGCAAAACCCAATAGAATTCAAGGAAGAAAAACCAATTGGAAAGCTAATGGCAGAAACATTAGAAAAACTTGGAAACCAGGATCCCTCTTAATATAAAGCTGTGAGGAAAGGGAGATCAAATTCGATCCATAGTAGAAGGCAAGGAGAGTCCTTTATGATATCCTTCAAGTCTTTTAAAAACATTATTTCCTTCAAGTTGATACAGATAGTCGTTACATGAATCTATGATAAAGCAAACAGATCTCCAGCGTTCTTTTGAAATAGAATACCAAATGGCACATCCATCAGGACACTGCCCTGCATTTTGTGCCATTTGAGACAAACTCAAGAAACAGAAAAATTCAAAGAAGAAAAAGGCATAGGAGAAAATGAAGGAACAGAAAGAGTTGGTATCACCAAGGCAACAGTCCCAGCAGCGCCAGGCTCTTCAAGGACTCTTCTACGTTGCAGACACAGTTGAAGGAAACAGCTCAGAGTTACAAAACCAAGGACAAAGTTGTATTTCAAAAGAAAGATACAGGGGCAGAAGAGGTGCCAATCAGGGAGTCAACTAGAATGGTTCAGAAAGAAAGGTGTGGGGACTAACATGAGGAGGATAGCATATGGTTGAGGAAGAAGCAAGATGGTTCAATACTACTTCCTCAAAAGAAAGAGAAGCCCAACGGTTCAAGAGAATACATATCCAAACTTATATATAGACGTGTGTATGTCTAAACTTCCTACTTTTACATACCAAATTTTAGTGGAACATAATTCCCTTACCATTTTAGTTACCATGAAAAATTGTTTCTAGTGATATATATAGATAACATTCTGTGAGTCCAATGTGTCAGGTTGTCTATGAAGAGCTTTTTGGATGTGCCAGTGCAACAAATAGCTATGATCATTATCTTTCCTTATGCACAGCATAAATCAAAACTATCAAATGAAATGATTATGCCATGCACAATGTATCATGTATCCAACCCATGAGTTACCATGAGTTACAAAGAAAAATTAAGGTTTATCATCCAGAATGGAAAAAAAACATGTTTTTTTTCTGTGCAAGGTGTGGACATTACTTTTACATATGTACTTGCTCTTGCTGATACATTCTTTTTCCCAAATCTCAATGAAACCTTAATGCCAGAATCACACTGAGTTACTCTTCCAAGCATATCACCAAACCAAAACAGTTTCATTGCTAAAAACAATACCAAAAGGAATTGGCAACATTTTTTCTTAATCATGGTTATTAAGGGTATGATGCAAGAGCATCCTAGGAGAACTTAAATCTTACAAGTTTTGGAGTGTGCGGGTGAAGAAAAAGAAGACCAGGGCCTAGAGGACAGCGCGGAATAACTGGTGAAGCGCATAGGGGAAAAGAAGTTGAGAAATGTGCAAAGCAAAGACAAGTGGTGAGGCATGCGCAGATCGCACACAGGACAAGAAGAATGAAGAGTCGGACCAAGCACATAGCACACAGCATGCGGGGAGACTTGTTGTGGGGCGCGTAGATGGTAAATAGAAGGGCGTGCATGTGGATCACGTGCAAAATAGGACAAGACAAGCACAAAAGGCCAAGGAGTCACAAGGGAAGAGTGCACAAAAGGAGACACCTACAGTAGGGAGGCAAAGAAGTAGAGCGCAAAATGGACATAGAGCCTGAGGTTAAAAAAAGACAAGTAGTCATTCAGTCAGCCATAAGGATGACACTTGACAAGCTGGGACTACAAAAACGACGTGGCAACGAGATCTATGAAGCATATCCAAATTAATTGTTGTCAGAGTCGTCAGGCTCGAGGTCTGACTTAGCTATACTCTCTTAGCGTAGGGCTTTGAATTTGGGCACCAAACCTATTGGCGTGATAGCTATCAACATCCCAACCAAACATGCCACTAATTGACCTCAAGAACTATAAATAAGAGTGTTAGGCCCATAGAAGGACGCTATTGCTGAAAGGTCGTTGACAGTTGTTGATGGAGAGTGGTTAGGCAATGGAGTCGTTGTTGCATGTTGGTGATTGTAAAGCAGCCGAGAGGTGTGAGAGAGAGAGGGGAGGAACCTAAGGACCAACCCTACCATAATGAGAGAAGAGTGAGTGATGGAGAAGATAAAGCCGTGAGCTCTAGGAAGGGAGCCGAGGAGCCCCTCACGTGAAGCTATGAAGCTAAAAATCACGTACCTTTGTTGTAATCAATAAAAGGAATTTGCAGAATCCTCTGTGTTGAGTGGTTGATTGTGGTGAGGCATCCCTTCACTGGAAACCCCCGCAACGACTACATTAACCGGTATAAAAGCAAGGTTGAGAACCTTGGGAAAACAAGGGAGGAGAAGAGTTGCAAGCAACAAAGTGGCAAAGTGTTGAGAAGAGGTGCAGACTAGTAGACTACCAAGATGAGGCAACCAATGAGAAGTTGAAGACTAGCAGATGGAGAGGTGAAGAAGATAGACTAGTTGATCGTCGAACAGGAGGCAGCGAATAGGGTGCATTGCGTTCTCCACCATAAAAAGGTGGGTAGAGAGCAGATGAGTGGTATAAGGGCACTTGAGGAATGAGTTGTGTAGGTTCGCAAAAAATGTTTCCGATAGTAGTTTGAAAGTCCCAGACCTCCTACGTAGGATTGTGCCTGAGAAGCGCAATAGTGAGTAGCTAAGAGATTACGTGTTGACTGATCGTCGATCGTGAGGCAGTCAAGCGTCGAGAAAATAAAAGATAAGGGTGCGGCAGACCCACCAATTACAGGCAACAAGCGTGGAAGGAAACTTGTGAAACAAACATCAGTTGTGACGCAGCCAAAGAAAAGAACAAGAATAGGTGTCGAGGAAGAGAGATCGGTAGGTAGAAGCATCGATAAGAGGCAGCCCGAGAGAAAAGGTAAAGAGGTAATGAGCGCAACAGAACTATCGATCTGAGGCAATTGAGCAAAGGAGCATTTTCCACTAAGTATTGGGCAGAAGATGTAGAAAGGAGGTCTCCATCGAGCACGAATGGGTAGAGAGCAAGGAGTGCAAGAGGTGACTCGACAAAGAGTCAAGGTTCTCTATCAAGCGCAAGCGATTAGAGAACAAAAAGTGCAAAGAAAGATGCAAGCATTGTAGAGCAAAACATCGTAGGAAGGAGAATACCTAGAGAGGAAGATGGAGTGGGTTGAGGATGCAGAGCGCAATTTCACGCTGAAGAGTTTAGACGACTCTGTTGAGGTGAAGAATGCACGAAGAAGGATGTGGGTGGTGCTCCAATGAAATGGAGTGTCTTTGAGGAGAAGAGATGGCGAGGCAAGGAGAAGAAACATGTGGTTTCCACACTACTATACCAAGTAGTGCACATATAGACCCACCTCAAGATCAGAGGAAGACTCTAGGGTACCTGGCCAAAAGAGAGGGGCAGGGAACTGGGAGAAGATGGCAGGGACCCAAACCTAAAAAGATGCCTTTGGGAATCAAGGAGGCCAATGTCAAAGGAGAAGAGGGTCCAAGTGAAGGTTGCGCAAGGCACACAAACAAGAGTGGAGAAGCAGACTCAGTTGGAGCGAAGCACAACGAGTGAAGGCAAGGTGGATATAATTCCATCAAGACAAAAGAAATGCAAAAGAATGCGCAAGGTGCAGAAGCAATCTGCACAGACGACAGGACTATAGGAGAAAATCCCTAGGAGGAAAAGGGACACAAACGTGCATGTGCGGCATGGAGGATGCGTCGAATAAGAGTTGCTAAGAGCGCAACTAGTAGCAACAGGCGGGGGGGGTGAAATGTGAACACCCAGCTTGTCCCACATAGTCTATTGGTTATTGGTAAACAAGATGTTAATCAAGAGATGAAATGTAAGCTCTGGCCGCTCGAGGATGAGAAGGTAAAGAGGTCAACCAAAAACTGAACCTATAACGCACAAGGAAGCGAGATGCATGAAAGGAAGAGTTGACAAGGAAGCAGAGGGGATCTACAGAAGGAAGAAGAAGAGTTGATGAAGAGAGATTGATTAAAATAGATGAGTGTCCAAGTGCACAGGTGAGCAAAAGAGAGGCCCACAATTTGTGAACCAAAAGCCAAAAGAGAGAACGATAGGGAATAACACGCAAGCATATTTTACTTCTCACGAAAGAACGACAGAGAAGCGCCTAAGAAAGGAGAAGGCACAAAACAGAGGAAGCAAACAGAGATGCTGCGAGATTTATAAAGATGCAGAGTCGCCAAAACGCGCTTAAACCCTGGTAGATCACCGAACAATTGAGGCAGCGAACAGAGGAGGTGAGGGAATATAGAGTTGTGAAGAGGGTAATAGTGTTGGTAGATCATCGAACCTTGAGGCAACCAATGTAGCAGCGCGATAAACAGGAGTTGCACCAAGGAGAGAGGCCGAGTACAGGAGAGTGCAGCAAAAGGCTAGCAAATCACTTAACATTGAGGCAACTAACAGAAGCACATGATGCACCAAAGGCCAAGAAAGAGAGTTCCCCAAGAAGCATCTAGAGGCTAATAGATTGTCGAACATTGAGGCAATTAACAGGTGCGCAAGTTAGAAGGATGCACCAAGAGGAAGGAAGGAAGGATCGACGTTGAGTGCAACTAAGGCTAATAGAGTGCTGAACTTTGAGGCAGCTAGCAGGAGGAGAGGATGTTTGAGACACGCGAGGGAAGTAAAGCATGGAGATGGGTTGAGCAAAGAACAATAGAAGACTAGCAGATCACTGAACACTAAGGCAGCTAGCAGGGGTCTCTAGATTTGAAATGGGAAGATGTGCAAGGAAGAGAGAAGGCTGGAAGAAGTACTAGCTAAAGAAGGATGCCTCGCAGAAATAAGGTGCAAGCAACAGATGAGCAAGAAAAGTGTGCCAAGTGGAAGGCATTAAGGAGAATGAATTAGGCACAAGAATGGAAGTGTGTGGGGCCTAAGGAAAGCCTCAAAAGGAAGAAAGACGAGTTACGCAGTGTCCAAACAGGGGGCATAATTTTGTTGCACACAAGAAGCTGAAGGGAGGAACGGAAGAGGATTAGCTTGAGGATGGTAGAAGTGGCTAAAAGGATAGCAGCCTAAGTATGGAAAAGCGCATGAAGTAGGAGAAGGATGGTGAAACAAGTAGGTGTAGACCCTTAGAGAATAAAACAAGTGAAGAGCAAAAAAGTGGAAGGGAGAAGAAAGGGGGTGAAAGAGAGCACATAAGAGAATATGAGGCGCACAAGAGAAGAAGAGAAGCTTGCAAGAAGTAGAAGGATAAGATGGGCACAAACCCTCCAAGAGTAAGCAGGCGAAGAGGCGAAGAGGAAGCCAAGAGGAGGAGGAGGAGGAGGAATGACAGAGAAGAAGCAGAGGAAGATCAGGAAGAGCACAAAGCAACCCTATTTAGGCAGGGAACAAGTGAAAGGGAATGCCATGGTTGGAATCGTCGACCAAAAGAGTGGTTCAATCACTTAGACCCCCTAGGGCTTACATTTCAGTCACCTGGGGAGTCTAATGTAGGAGCATCCCAGGCGAACTTAAATCTTGCAAGTTTTGAAATGCGTGGGTGAAGAAGAAGACTAGCGGCCAGGTGACAACATGAAGAAATTGGATGAAGCGCGCAAGGGGAAAACAAGTTGAGAAACCCACAAGGCAAAGACAAGTGGTGAGTCGCACGATATCGTGCGCAAGACAATAAGAATGAAGAGTCGGACCAAGTAGGGAACACACAGGGAGACTTGTTAAGGGGAACACGGATGGTAAACAAAAGGTCGTGCATGTGGACCATGCACAGAACAAAGCAACACAAGCACAAAATGCCAAGGAGTCATAGGCGAAGAGCGCACAAAAGGAGACACCTACAACAAGGAGGCAAAGAAGTGGAGCACAAAATGATGGACACAGACCCTGAGATCAGAAAAGGACAAACAGTCAATCGTTCAGCCATAGGGATGACACCTAGCAAGCTGGGACTGAAAGGACGACATGGCAGCAAGATCTACAAAGTAAATCCGAATTAATTGTTGTTACAGCGGTAAGGCTCTAGGACTGACTCAGCTATGCTATCTTGGCGTAGGCCTTTGAATTTAGGTGCCAAAGCTGCTGGCACGACAATTGTCAACCTCCCAACCAGACACACCAGTAATTGACCTCAACAACTATAAATAGGAGTGTTAGGCCCACGGAAAGAAGCTGCTGCTGAAAAGTGTTTGTTGATGGAGAGTGGTTAGGTGGTGGAGTGGCTGTTGCGTGTTGGTGGCTGTAAAGCAGCCGAGAGGTGTGAGAGAGAGAGGGCAGGGGCCTAAGGACCGACCCTACCATAATGAGAGAAGACTGAGTGACAGAGAGGATAGAGCTGTCAGCTCTAGGAAGGAAGCCGAGGAGCCCCTCATGTGAAGCTGTGAAGCTAAAAATCGTGTACCTTTGCTGTGATCAATAAAAGGAGTTTGCAGAATCCACTGTGTTGAGTGGTTAGTTTTGTGGTGAGGCATCCCTTCACTAGGAGCCCTTGCCACAACTGTATTAGAGTAGGAGTAGATAACTAACAGAACACCTCAAAGAATCAATTAAGAACGAGGACTATCCAAGATAACTATATACCTTTAACATTAAACTCTGATATTTTCAGTAAAACAAAAAATAATGGACAATTCTAGAGCTTTGTTCAATTTGACAAACCTACAACATGAAGAGTTATCGTCCACAACAGTGATTTCAGATGAGGCATTCGGACATGAGGACCACCATAGGTGATCTGTGGAAAAAACAAATCAACTGTAAGTTTTCCAGGCTTATATTTTGAAGAAAGATATTAAAAATAACATACAAGGAACTACTGAACTGCCTGCAAAAAAATTGTAAAATATAAATTACCAGAATATATACACCTCCTGGCTTCAAAACCCTGTATCAATAAATATATGCTTAGAAACATATAAATTCAAAAGAAAGGCATAAAAGTGAAATTAAAATAAATAGGTTCGTTCAGGTGTTGCCAAAGTCTCCAATCAAACGTGATTATTCAAACTGATTAAAAAATTATCATGATTGTTTTGGAAATTTTACCCACAATAATTTTGTGATCCTTGCTAGTTCATTGCTGTTTAAAAGAAATCATTTTCCTGAACATTTTACACCATGCATACCTGCGAACCTCCTCAAGCATTTTCCTAGCACTTTGTTGAGCATTAGATCCACACTACAGAAAGCATTAGAAGATGTTTAAGGGTATGCCTCCCATCAATATTTAATAAATTTTCACAACAAATCAAAACAATGCTAGGAATAATCAAAAGCTTACCATGATGGAATCTAACATTCCTGGTGAATAAGAGCCGCATACATGCCATTCAAATAAAATAACCACACAAACAGACAATTCAGAACAGTATTCTAGTATGGATTCTAACTTCAAACTCTCCCTAACTCAGCTCCACTTGCAGGAACATATACAAAATACTCAAGGACATGCAGAAAATAGAATTCCAAGTAATTCCATTTATATTTCCGTCATAATTTACATTACAAGATTTTCCATACAAGCATTTTTTTGAAAATGACAGTTGCTACAACATTATCACACTGCCCATACCTTTATCGACTACAGAATTGAAGGAACAACTTTCAAAGGCCGACATATCTCGGACATCCATTGTTGCATCTGTGTGTCTGGTCAGGAAATAGTGGTGTAGTGACTGGAATTTTTTAAAGAGAGAATACACATTTGCGAATCTTCATAGATAAATAAACACAAAATCTAGATGATTGACAACTAAGCATTGATAGTGTAAACCGTAATACTCAATAATTTAAAAAAATATGATAGCACATATGGGATACACTTTAGCTGGGGATAATCCTGATACTTTTTCTGCATAGCCTCAATAACAACGGAGGATATATCAATGTTTACAATTTCCTTGTAGCCATCATTAACCATGTCTTCTGAAAGTACTGCTTTGAACAACCAAAATTGATAATATACAGATTAAAATTACAAAATATTAAAACAAATTAATTTCTTGGCAAAAATGGAAAAATAAAGAAACTCCACAAAGCATTTGGCCACAATAAAAACACCATTAGAACATGTTTTTAAAATACAGATGTCATATTCATTCCACATAAACTCATATAAAGTTTCTAGAATTACAAAAGGCAATTCACCAAGACTACTAAGTACTGTTCCAAAATGAAATAGTGCCCAAAATACTAAAATTATTAAGAAAGCAAAAGTATGGCTATTCAAAATGCATAAATAATATGAAATCTAGAATGTATTGGTAGAAGCAATTTGGAAACTAAACGGGTGCCAAGCCATTTCCAGCATAATAATATGATATTCTTGTTGGACAAATAAATAAAAGTACCATTGTGCTACTTCAAATGGTTGTTGGTGATTAAATAAGTGTAAAATCGAATGGGATATTGGAGACACTAAATCTGAATTATATAGCACCTCAATCTTGTACACTTGGCAAATACCTATCATGGTTGTACCTTTCAATTCTTAGACCTTCCCGCTGCCAAAAGGCTCGCATCTACCATCTCTTGTGCTTATTGATTATCTCTTAATCCAACCATATGTTATTCTGATGATCAGGGCTTCTATGCTACTCCAAATGCTATAAACCTACTTATTATCATCCTCTGGAAGTTTTGGACCTGTACCTGTTTTCCAACTTCCTGAACACTTATGTCTCACCCAGACACCTACGTCAATGCAAGTGTCATGTGCCAAACTAAGTGTCTAGTGCCCTAAAGTCATCAAATTTGCAATTGTGACATGTCCTTATGATTAGCCTAAGTGCTTTAATGCGAGATATTTCCAAAAAGGATTGATATATATACAAGATCAACGCTCATTCATTCCTTACCTAGCATAGACTTAGCCACTCACAAGGCAAACTACCAAAGGCATTCAATCAAGCATTCAAGTGAGCAAAGCTTCCCTATTCTTTGTTATTTCAATATTAGGCATAGGAACAACCCATCTACAGATCTGATATATTGAAGGACCATTCCATGAGAGCTATATTTGTCAAGTTACAAACTAGGTCACTCTATGTACTTGCTTATCACACGTTGCATCTTGATACACACACACGCCAACACGTAGGGGAGAACTGCATAAGTTTGAGGCCATCTTCGGAGTATTGACTATGTAGACAACACCTATTGACAGAGGGGTCCTTAAAGTAGCTCGACACTGTGTGCCCACTAACTCATTTTTCCCACAGTCATCCCAAGGGTAAAGAAGCTAGGGTTTGATCATTTGACAAAGAGCGACAACCTCAACGCATGATCTGAACATACCAGAGTAAAGGTGACAGAAAACCCAGAAAATTCTACGTGGTCGCACCTAGATACAGTTGATAGTCCACACTGGACACTTGCATCCAAGTCAAACAATAATGTCGACGCAACCATCCAAATCCGACACAAGTGTCCAAGGCCACAGAATACAAATTTTCAGAATATGACAATTGTTTCAGAGCCCTGATCCAGTCCACTTCTAGCCTATTTCAACCCAGATCTGCATGCGCACAATAAATAAGCTAAGTACTCTTATTTTTGATTTATTGCAATATCGATCAATAGTTATACTTTCCATTTTTAGCATATCTTGGCATTTAAATTCAAAATATTGTTTATTTGAGTTTGCAATTAATTGGTCTGCTATAGATCTATTTATCACCCTTGTGCTTATTCATTTTCTATATTCTTAACCCTATATTATATTGAGCCATCTCAATCTAGGGTTAAACAGATACACAATCAGCTCATAACCATTCCAAGAACAACATCAAGTTTAATCATCCAAATTGAGTAAAATATGAGTAGAAAGTTTTAACTACATTGAAGACCCTATAAGTCTTTGAACTAGTAACTCTTGCAAACATGCCAAATGTCAGCATTTTGTTTATCCTTTGAAGAAGTTGCATAAGAGACTAGTTAAGAGTGTCTTTGTACGACTTGAAACTAGTAAAATTTGAACACCATTGATTTCACAGAGTATTGAAGTGTGAGAATGCCAACCTATCATTTTGAGATGGATTCCTTTACAAAACAAGAAGATCCCATGTCTGTTTCATAAACACCAAAAAAAACATCATTGAGGGAGCTCACCTTCATGCTTGATGTTACTAATAAAGAACGCAATATCTTTGTATAACATATCAAAAACTGCCACACCAAACGAAATAAACACTATTAGATATTTACATATTTATCATATAGAGCACTAAGATGGCGAGTAAAAATCCAAATGACACAACCAAAAGGAAGCTCATCGAGCATTATTTTTTTTTTATCTTAAAGAGATCTTACAAGACATTCCTAAAACAGTTTTTATAAACGTTTTAAATGCTCATCAGTGGTTGCCATTTAAATGGCCTACTAAATAAATAATTGCACAAAACAAAGAAAATAAATAAATTATATTGATGTTCAAGAAAAGTAGGTCAATGGGAGTCAAGAGTTTATCCAATCACAATAAAAAGTGCTAGGGTAAGAGGACCCTATGATCAAGACCTAAGTAAGAAAAAATAATTGAAAGATTAAAAATAAAAGAGGGGTGTAAACCCAAAGCATTAAAGCTCAAACCAATGTGGTTAAGCTATCAATACAAATAGCCATGTAGTGGAAGCAAGACCCCCCAAAGAGCATGGTCTCATGAAATTCGGAAAGACTAGAAGCTAGTTCCATCATATATCTCTTGCAAGGTTCAGGATAGAGGAATCATGTGTCATCAACTATCATTATGAAAGAGCCAATGCAAGATTTGATAATGCTCATTAGGGAACGTCCAAGGCTGAGGGAACTAGGTTGGGTAATACTAGGAAGAAGCAAAGCATTCACCCTAGAACCTATCCTAACATCCAAGGCCGAAGAATTTCCAGTAGCAACAAAGAAACTCATATTGCATGCCCACCCCCCTTGGTTTGTGAAGCAGTCAAGCAAATCCATGATGCCTAGAAGAAGCAAACTCACGACACCAAGAAATAACATGCTAGGGCACCCTAGTATTAGTAGTGTGCAAAGAAGAGCATTGCCTCATTGACCAACCCACCTCTATGTGTGAGGCAGCAACATCCAAAAGGTGCTTAACTCCGCAAAGCTTCGTGATGGACTAAAAGAAAAAGGTGATCAGCCTAGGAGCTATAGGTCCCCCTTGTAGGGAACTGCGTCAAAGAATGACCACCTCTTAAAGAAAAAGAGCCATGCATTGTTGGTCCGGGTACTAAAAGAAAGCAAACAGAGTCGTTGAATATCTTTTAAAGAAAAGTGGTATCTCCCTCAGATCTCATAATAAATGAGCATCTGTGTAATGTCCAATTTTCTAGATTAAAATAATTAATAATATTATTTAAGTTGGGCCATGTCACTTCTAATATTTTGGACAACTTCATAATATTATTATTGAAATAAAAAGCAGTCTTAAACACTGTAAAGTAAACTTAACAATATGAATAAGGGGCCAAAAAGTAATGTCGACAATTTATGTTTTATTATTAAAATAAAGTTTGGAGTTTGTGGGAAAAAGTATAAAAGGTGGAGAGGTCTATTTTTGGCATCTATCTAACCTCTATCAATTAACTCATTTGACGATAAGCACGTTTGCTCGTACAATCAACTCTTGGGGACGAAAACCCTCATTGGCAACAAGTATTCTAGGACGAAAACCCTCAATACTCGGTAATCTTATTCAAAGATCACACCTAGACAGAGATCAATTGGACAACCCTAGGAGGTGGGCAAATCAGTTGAGGCAGTTGTGAAGGGGATCAAATCAGTTTGGGCAGCCTTGGGAGTGGGGCGAACCAGTTGGCAGCCTTGGAAAGTGGAATGCAGTAGTAGGGCAGCATTGTGAGGGTCAACACAGCAACTATAGGCCACTTGGGTTGTGGCAACTTGCCTAGAGGACTGGACATGGCATTTGGACAGCATTCGGTGGGTGGAAATCTCAGCTTCTACCCTCAATTAGTCATATCCTATTACAATTATTCAGGGCTACAACTGATTCAAAAATCAGGTTTATGGTGGTAAATAAATATATTGAATTTACATGTTTTTTATGAAGGTTTCTAAGTGATTTGGAATTTATTTTCATGCATAATTAGCCCCTTTCAGCTTTCTGTAATTTTTGGGGTAAGGGTTTCAAATAAAAAATCAGAGTTTGTATTTTCATTTTAAAGGTTTATCACAAATTCCAAAATTATCTAATTTTGTCTTCAAACAGTGGTATCAGAGCCTATTTTCTTGCCAGTTGTGGAGTTGAGTTATTTGCAAAAAATTTCTTCATGTCAAGCGGTTACTACATAAGGATATTGTTGCTGGTTTTAATTCATATAAAACTCTTCCAACAGAGATTCGAACAGAAATCTCTTTTACAAACTTTATGGAGTTGATAGAGACACGACATGAGAAAGGGCACTATGAGGAAGTGTGGTCAGATAAAGGGATGAAGGATGGAAAGTCAAAACCTCAAAAGAATGCTAAGGAATAAATCAGGTAGCAATAAAATTTAGATCCGAAAGAAGTTAGTGAGCAGCCCATAAAATCCACCATGCAAGTGGAAAGGGGAGGGTCTTCAATAGAAACAGGTATGGCTTTTGATAAACAAAATGTTTGTTTTAACAATATAAAGAAAGAACATGCATTACATGTTGAATGCCGAGTATCCAAAATTGAGGATATTTCAGCCCTAGGAGCACTATCAATCTTCCAAGCATTGCAAAAATTGAGTTATTGCCGTATGAGAGTACGAGTAACAATAGTGATGAGCATGCAAGCAAGAAAAATGTTTCATTTGATGCCACTAATTCTGAATTACAAGGATGGTTGTGTCAAGGCAAATCTCTCAAAAGCTCTTACTTCTAAATCAGAAAAAGGAGAGAAACCACTGGATTCCAACCCAAGGTATAAAAAGGAAAGTCATATTTCAAGGTGGTTGTTTCATACCATGCCATTTCATATTTGTTGTCATCATGGTAAGCACTCTTATAATGTTAATTGACAATATGGGAATGTTAGCACAGCTCTATTTCAGTTCTGCCCTCATTCTAAATAGGGTGAGAGAATAAAGATAGAGCCTTTGGCTCAAGATGTATTTTGTGTAATGGTATGGAATACAGGTGACTTTTTGAGGTACATGTGTGTGGCTTCCAACTTTAGATCTGTTGATCTCAAATTTCCAATTCTTGTATGGTGGTTATCAGCTTCTACATTGCTCATAGTTTTGTCTCTTTCAATAAAATTCCAGCTTAGTAGCTGTTATGCCATTATCATGTGGCAGGGTTTTAAAATAAATCAGGCTTGGGACTGCTGTTAGTAGTCATGAGCAGCTGTGAGTTTGCTCACCTTATGGGGATTTTATTATGGAATGATATAGGCAGAAGATTCCAGCAGAAGAGAACAAATAAATCAGACATAACAGCCCTGATGTGGATGAAATTCCAAGTGATTCGTGGCTGTTGTAACTTGCTCCCAGTCTATCGAAGTCTGATTTTCACCATATATTGGAAGGATCTCACCAAATCATGGAAGGATCCATTGGGACTCAAAGGTTTGGTATTCTAGATCCTTCATTGCATGGGAGGAGCCAAGTAGGACATCAGCTACACAATGGGGAGAACATATGGCAACTTTCAGTCTTATGGCAATTTGTGGCTACCTTCAAGTATCAACAGATTTTGGAGGATCAACTTGAGGATGAATTGCATTCAGCATCCATTGGAGATATATCACACTATGTTCTCTAGAAGGAGTTATCTCATTTGACAGGTACAAGGTCCGACTCTACAAGCGCAACAACATGACTCATCACTTTGGCGTGTTGATACTTGAACATAGAAGATTGCAATTGCTTGAAGGAAAGCAATTTTGGAAAGGGCAGACTGTAATGTCCCCTTTTCTAAATTAAAATAATTACTAATAATATTTAAGTTAGCCCTGGTCATTTCTAATATTTTGAGTAACTTAATAATATTATTAGTATTAAAATAAAAAGTATTCTTAAACACTTTAAAATAAACTTAATAATATGACTACGTGGCCAAAAAGTAATGTTGGCAACTTGTGTTTTATTATTAAAATAAAGTAAGTTTGGGGTTTGAGTGGGAAAATGTATAAAAGAAGGTGAAGAAGTCTATTTTTGGCATCTATCTATCATTTATCAATTAATTCATTTGATGCTAAGCACATTTGCTTACACAATCAGCTCTTGGGGACGGAAACCCTCATTGGCTTCAAGTATTCAAAGATGAAAACCCTCAATATTCAGTTGATGATCTTATTCAGAGATAACTTTTGGACAGAGATCAATTAGACAGCCCTAAGAGGTGGGCGAATCAGTTTGGGTAGTTGTCAAGGGGATCAAATCAGTTTGGGCAGCCTTGGGAGTGGGGTGAACCAGTTGGCAGCCTTACAAAGTGGGACGCAGCAATAGAGCAGCATTGTGAGCGTCAACACAGCAGCTATAGGCCACTTGGGGTTTGGCGACTTGCCTAGAGGACTAGACATTGGGTTTGGACAGCGTTCAGTGAGTGGAAATCTCAACTTTTACTCTCATTCAATAAGTCATTTTATTACAATTATTCAGGCCTACAATTGATTCAAAAATCAGATATATGGTGGTAAATAAATATATTGAATTTACATATTTTTTATTAAGATTTCTAAGTTATTTGGAACTTATTTTCAAGCATAATTAGCCCCTTTCAGCATTCTGTAATTTTTGGTGTTAGGGTTTCAAATAAAAAATTAGAGTTTGTACTTTTATTTTAAGAGTTTATCACAAATACCAGAATTGTATATTTTTTTCATAAAATGGACATTACAATCTGAAAATGAAATTCTCATCAATCTCCATCTCTTTCAAGGAACAAAGACAACAAATTCAGTCCCCACATAAAATATGATGATTAGTATCTTTTGCTAGAAATTTAGGTCTCTTTTGTATTTCTTGGTTTTATGACTTGCCTAAAGAGAAACGACATAAATTCACCAACAATTGGAGAAATCATGGTAGAGATGGTGATTGTCCTTTGCGTTTAAAAGGGGCAGCGCCCTCGTAAGATATGTGTGTTTTTTGGGTTTTTGTGTCCTATTATCACTCTAGAGTGCACCCAGCTTGAAGATGTGCGAAGCACACCCTCACTCCAGCTGATACAATTGGAACTTCTCTGAGCGTGGGTGACTCTGATGAGAAGAACCTCCAGAGAGGGCTAGTTCCCTTAGGATTTTTCAATAAATTTGACTACTGTGATTTTTGTGATTTTTGGCGTGGAAAGGGAGAAGGAAACTGAAAAGGGAAATATATTTAAAAGAGGGCGATACCCCTGAATTATCAAAACCCTCTCGAAATTACTGAAATCTATAATTTTGTCCTTAAGCATAAATATTTCAGATGAAGGGTTGGAAACCTCTTCAAATGACTTGCAAAAGGGTGAAAGGAAGAGATAGGTGAGGAACCTGCGAAAGGAGATAAATCTCACTTATACGTTGATGCACAATCATATTACACACTATCTTCTGTCAAAACTCAGATTCAGAACAATAACTTCTTTATCGATGACTAGTCCAGCTTACAATTTCTTCTTTCAAACTTCAGGGATCCTTTTCAATGGCTTGACTAAGCCAATAAATAGCCTTTTTCAAACCCTGAAATAGCCTAAAGTGCAGTTCTAAAAGAGGAAAGGGTTAGTCTTGGTTAATTAACCAAGACTTAACACCTTTTTACAATATAGAATATTCAATAAAATCTTTCTTTTACAAAAATGCATGCCTTTTCAAACATTGGCGTAGAAGTATCACAGTGAGGCCAAGTTTGAAAGGTTAACTCTTAAAATAAACAAGACACTCTCCAAGAAAACTCCAAACATGCATGAATCCAAGGTGGCGTAGAAGAATGGACGGTGGAATTATGAAAGTCAAACTTCTCTTTGCATGGTATGCTATGCCAATATCTAAATAAGGAACTCCATTTGATTTGTTTGCAAGCTGAGCTGGAGGAAGAGATATTCTCGTTTGCATGAAAAACAAGGAAGATGTGCAACGAATTTGTCCAGTCAACTCCACTTGGACTGCTAGAACGTTGAGAGCCTTGCAACGTGAGAAGAACGCCAAAATTAGATGTCAAGCCTGAGCTGAGCTGGAAGTTGACTTGGAACGTTTGGATGCATGAGTGACTAGTCAAACCATGAAGAAGGGTGACTTTAACAACCAGTCAACTAAAGATTTGACTCGTCAACCGTAAATAACCTCTGCTTTGTATGGAATTCCACGTTGACTCCGTCATTTGCATGTATTTCCTTGGGCTTATCTACTTATGGCTTTTGGCTGTATTTGTTCCTTGATTTACCCGGACAAAAAGTCTGACTTTCCGTGTCCATTCCCTCGGATTATTTCTAGTGTATCTCTTTGGCAATTTTCCCAGGATTATTTCCCCTTGGCTTGTTTTTTATTCGGGTTTTATTCCTTTGGGCTTGTTCTTTACATCTTCCTGCAGACAAAAAAGTCCGCGGGAATTATCTAAGGCTTTCCATGTTCCTTTCTATTTCCCTTCGAGCTTATTGTCATGTCCCATTTCTTTCGGATTTTTGTCTTTTGGACAAAATGTCCGAGACTTTTCTTGAAGATGTACTTGTCTTTCTTTTCTGAAGGAATTCTCAGACTTTTTGTCTGAGTCTATTTGCTTGTTCACTTGTTCCTTCAACCGCATTGTAAAGTAGTTTTCTCGAAGGGTACATACCCTTCGAGAATTTTGAAAATGTCTTTCCCGAAGGGCATGTGCCCTTCGGGAGTTTGTAAAAAGTCCCTAGACTCATGAGATGAACCTTCCCGAAGGGCACATGCCCTTCGCGTTTCTTGCAAACATCCCGTCCAACCTTGAAGTGAGCCTTCAAGAAACTTGTCAATGATCCTTCTGAAGGGTACATGCCCTTTGGATTTTCTGAAAGGTTACTTTTACGAAGGGCACATACCCTTCGGAAAAAATGAAACGGACCGTTCCTTTTAAAAGAAGCCCCTCAGATTTTATGAACTTATCCTTTCTGTCTTTCGGAAAAAATGGAAGTGTCCTTTGAACCTTCGAAGTGACCCTCCAGACTTGTCCTTTAAAATTTCTCGAAGGGTACCTACCCTTTGGGATTTTGTAAATGGTCTCCTTCGCTTGAAACTGTCCCTTCAAATTTCTGCTTTGAGTTTTCTCGAAGGGTACATACCCTTCGGGATTTTTGAAATGATCCCTCCCGAAGGGCACATACACTTCAAGCTTTTTGAAAGAGTCCTTTTCTTTGGCAAAGCACTGCCCCTTTGAATTCTTTCGGACTTTTTGTAAAGTCCTAGAACATGCACTCCCTCGGATTTTTTCCCTCGGAGAAATTGTCCGAGGAAATTGTTCCGACATTTAGCCATTTGAAACATGAAAAGACAACACTTCGAGGAAGAAAATACTAACGAAAAAGTCTTCTTGGGAGAAAAACTTGATGAAATAAGGTCTGAAAGTTATAAACCTGTATCCTATAGGTGTCCGAAAGAAAATAGTCACCTTCCTTCATAAGCGAACCTACAGGCTTGTCGCTTTATAATTGTTTATGATATTTGAATAGGAAATATGATCTTTTCAAACTTTCTATAAGTATCTTGATCTTGAATGGACTGTAGCTCGTTAATGACCCCAAAAGAGGCTCCAAAGTAGATTTGATCTTCATTCGTCCTCTGATTGCTTGATGAGATTATTTGCACTGATCATATATATGGAGACCATTATTCTTGAAACCTTATGACTTCATTGGATTTCTTGACTTTCTTGACTGTATCATGTTACCCAAGGCCTGCAATCTCTTTCTCTCATATCCATGTTGCCCCTTCATCAACCCTAGTTCTCTTGAAATGAAACAAGGTGACTTGTTGCATATAGGTCTTCAGGTATCTCTCCTCCTTATCTTTATTGCAATATCATGACAAAAAACCTAATTGTTATAACATTGTTGTAGGTGTTCACTTTACTGTTCTTGATGCTCTTGAAGATCTACAAACACCTTTATCAATGCTTATGACCCTTTGATCATGCTTTGGCTCCCTAATTCATCATGGCTGCATTTGATATTTTGGCTGTCCACATATCACCTTATTCATGCCTTTAGACTATAGATCACTAGTTTGACCATCTGCATAGGGGATTTGACTGTTCTGGGAAAATTTTAAATAATAAGGGTAGTAATTTCGCCTTGACAGGCCAAATTACTAACAATTTTTAGAAACTATTATCACTCTGGAGTGCACCCTGCTTGAAGATGTCCAAAGCACACCCTCACTCCCGCTGATACAATTGGAACTTCTTTGAGCGTGGGTGACTCTTTGATGAGAAGAACCTTCAGAGAGGGTTGGTTCCCTTAGGATTTTTCAATAAATTTGACAACTGTGATTTTTGTGATTTTGGCGTGAAAAGGGAGAAGGAAACTGAAAAGGGAAATATATTTAAAAGAGGGTGATACCCCTGAATTGTCAAAACCCTCTGAAGTTATTGAAATCAATGCACACATATAATCAAATGAAATCTATAATTCTTTCCTTAAACATAAATATTTCAGATGAAGGGTTGGAAACCTCTTCAAATGACCTGCAAAAGGGTGAGAAAAGAAGAGATAGGTGAGGAACCTACGAAAGGAGATAAATCTCACTTATACGCTGATGCACAATCAGATTACACACTATCTTCTGTCAAAACTAAGATTCAGAACAATAACTTCTTTATTGATGACTAGTCCAGCTTACAATTTCTTCTTTCAAACTTCAGGAATCCTTTTCAATGGCTTGACTAAGCCAATAAATAGCCTTTTTCAAAACCTGAAATAGCCTAAAATGCAGTTCTAAAAGAGGAAAGGGTTAGTCTTGGTTAATTAACCAAGGCTTAACACCTTTTACAATCTAGAATATTCAATAAAATCTTTCTTTTACAAAAATGCATGCCTTTTCAAACATTGGCGTAGAAGTATCACAGTGAGGCCAAGTTTGAAAGGTTAACTCTTAAAATAAACAAGACACTCTCCAAGAAAACTCCAAACATGCATGAATCCAAGGTGGCATAGAAGAATGGACGGTGGAATTATGAAATTCAAACTTCTCTTTGCATGGTATGCTACGCCAATATCTAAATAAGGAACTCCATTTGATTCGTTTGCAAGCTGAGCTGGAAGAAGAGATATTCTCATTTGCATGAAAAACAAGGAAGATGTGCAACGAATTTGTCCAGTCAACTCCACTTGGACTGCTAGAACGTTGAGAGCCTTGCAACGTGAGAATGCCAAAATTATAAGTCAAGCCTAAGCTGAGCTGGAAGTTGCGCTGAAACGTTTGGATGCATGAGAGTGACTAGTCAAACCATGAAGAAGCGTGACTTTAATGACGGGTCAACTTAAGATTTGACTAGTCAACTGTAAATAGACTTTGCTTTGTATGGAATTCCACATTGACTCCGTCGTTTGCATGTATTTCCTCGGGCTTATCTACTTATGGTTTTGGCTATATTTGTTCCTAGCTTTACCTGGACAAAAAGTCTGTGACTTTCCGTGCCCATTCCCTCGGATTTTTTCCTGTGTATCTCTTTGGCAATTTTCCCGGGATTATTTCCCCTTGGCTTGTTTTTTATTCAGGTTTTATTCCTTCGGGCTTGTTCTTTTTATCTTTCCGCGAATAAAAAGTCCGCGGGAGTTATCTAAGGCTTTCCCTGTTCCTGTCTATTTCCCTTCGAGCTTATTGTCATGTCCCATTTCTTTCAAATTTTTGTCTTTCGAACAAAATGTCCGAGACTTTTCTTGAAGATGTACTTGTCTTTCTTTTCCGAAGGAATTCCCTCGAACAAATTGTCCAAAGGAAATCTTTTGGACTTTTTGTCTGAGTCTATTTGCTCGTTCACTTGTTCCTTCAACCGCATTGTAAAGTAGTTTTCTCGAAGAATACATACCCTTCAGGAATTTTGAAAATGTCTTTCCCGAAGGGCACATGCCCTTCGGGGTTTTCTAAAAAGTCCCTAGATTCATGAGATGAACCTTCCCGAAGGGCACATGCCCTTCGCGTTTTTTGCAAACATCCCTTCGAACCTTGATGTGAGCCTTCAGGAAACTTGTCAATGACCTTCCGAAGGGTACATGTCCATATTTTTTGAAAGGTTACTTTTTCGAAGGGTACATACCCTTCATATTTTTTGAAAGGTTACTTTTTCGAAGGGCACGTACCCTTCAGAAAAAATGAAACGGACTGTTCCTTTGAAAAGAAGCCCCTCAGATTTTTTGAGCTTATCCTTTTTGTCTTTCGGAAAAAATGGAAGTGTCCTTTGAACCTTCGAAGTGACCCTCCAGACTTGTCCTTTGAACTTTCCCGAAAGGTACCTACCCTTCGGGATTTTGTAAATGGTCTCCTTCGCTTGAAATTGTCCCTTCAAATTTCCGTTTTGAGTTTTCTCGAAGGGTACATACCCTTCGAGATTTTTGAAATGATCCCTCCCGAAGGGCACATACCCTTCTAGCTTTTTGAAAGAGTCCTTTATTTTGCCAAAGAACTGCCCCTTTGAATTCTTTCGAACATTTTGTAAAGTCCTTGAACATGCAATCCCTCGGATTTTTTCCCTCAGCCAAATTGTCTGAGGAAATTGTTCCAACACTTAGCCATTTGAGACATGAAAAGACAACACTTTGAGGAAGAAAATACTAACAAAAAAGTCTTCTTGGGAGAAAAACTTGATGAAATAAGCTCCGAAAGTTATAAACCTGTATTGTGTAGGTGTCCGAAAGAAAATAGTCACCTTCATTCATAAGCGAACCTACAGGCATGTAGCTTTATAATTGTTTATGATATTTGAATAGGAAATATGGTCTTTTCAAACCTGTTGTAGGTCTCTTGATCTTGAATGGAATGTAGCTCGTTAATGACCCCAAAGGAGGCTCCAAAGCAAATTTGATCTTCATTCTTCCTCTGATTGCTTGATGAGATTATTTGCACTGATCATATATATGGAGACCATTATTCTTGAAACCTTATGACTTCATTGGATTTCTTGACTTTCTTGACTGTATCATGTTACCCAAGGCCTGCAAACTCTTTCTCTCATATCCATGTTGCCCCTTCCTCAACCCTAGTTCTCTTGAAATGAAACAAGGTGACTTGTTGCGTATAGGTCTTCAAGTATCTCTCATCCTCCTTATCTTTATTGCAACATCATGACAAAAAACCTAACTGTTATAACATTGTTGTAGGTGTTCACTTGACTGTGCTTGATGCCCTTGAAGATCTACAAACACCTTTATCAATGCTTATGACCCTTTGATCATGCTTTGGCTCCCTAATTCATCATGGCTGCATTTGATATTTTGACTGTCCACATATCACCTTATTCATGCCTTTAGACTATAGATCACTAGTTTGGCCATCCGCATAGGGGATTTGACTGTTCTGGGAAAGTTTCAAATAGTAAGGGTAGTAACATGTACTTTTAACCAAAAAGCACAAAACAAAAACAAAAATAGGAAATGGTGGAAGCCGAAAATGGTTGGACAAATATGGAGGATAGAGGTGAAGGAAAGAAACCCACAGCGGAATAAATTTAGAGAATCCCCAGATTAACTCGGAATTAAATGAAAAAGCTATAAATTCTTCCTCTCACACAAACAAGGACATAGGATCAGCATATTTAATGAAAACGAAAGGCTTGCCTAGATGCACAAAGTCTCCTCAAAACTCGAGTTGGGTACACTTGGCACAAAACCCATACACAGGGTTTACAACATAAAATATAGAAACACTATGAGTTGCACACAACCAAGAAAAGTGCAGAATTTTAATGGATTCTCTATATATGAATAAAAATATGATATTCATATGCAAAGAACATCGAAACCCACAAAGGGGAGTATGATCTCACTCGTTTGTTTGCATTCCATTGCTCAAATCAAAAAAAATACATAGCCCACACAAAGTTACAGTTGGCTCTTCTCCAAGAGCTTGAAAGAAAGAAGAACCTCCATAAATGACCCAAATTTTCTCTTTTGTACAATATTTCCCTCCCCCAAAGAAGTTGGAAAGCCACCCATTTTCCCATCTTTTGATTTTCTTATTAGGGCAAATTTGCAATATTAAATGCACTTTTGAATTTGCATTTACACTACAAAATTAATTTTAAAAAGAATTAATTTATTAAATGACCGCAAATACATAGCCACCCCTTGACACTCTTCCTTGGCACTTCTCCTTGGTGCTCATTTTGACATTATTTTACGACTTTAATTACCAATTTTCACAATCACAAAATCAGACTTCAGACAATGATAACAAAGCTAAAAATATCAAAAGAATGGGTTTGTTTCTAAGCATTATTTCAACAGAGTCACCAATCTTCTTTTGCAAAGAGAAGATTCCCTTCAAATTTTAGAAATCAAAGGCAACTTTCGATCACCAATGGGGTCGCCAAAAACTGTCAGTAGAATTTAAAGTTATTTTTGTATTTCTTGGTAATATGACTCACCCAAAGAGATACGACACAATTTACTAACAATTGGAGAAATCACCTTAGAGATGGTGATTTTCCTCTACATTTGAGATGGGCAGCTCCCTCATAGGATGTGTATTTTTGGGATTTTTGTATACTTTTAAGTAAAAAGCACAAAAAGGAAACAAATTTGGGAAACAATGGAAGCTGAAAATGGATGGAGAAAGGATGGAGGTTAAGGAGAGAAACCCACAGCGGAATAAATGCAGGAGAACCGCTAGAATAACTCGGAATTAAATGAAAGATTTGAAAATTCTTCCCTTCACCCGCAAATTAATGGGAACGAAAGGCTTGCATGGAAGCACAAAGCTTCCTCAAAACTTGGGTTGGGTGTACTTGGTACAAAGCCCATACACGGGGTTTACAACACAAAGTATGGAAACACCGTAAGTTGCACCCAACCAAGGAAAGTGCAGAATTTTAATGGATTCTCTATCCATGAATAGAAATACATAATTCATAAACAAAAAACATCAAAACTCACAAAGCCCAATTATCTCATCCACTTGCTTGCATTCCATTGCTCATATCTGGAAAATTACATAGCCCAAACAAAATTGCAGACAACTCTTCTCCAAGAGCTTTAAAGAAAGAAGAACCTCCATCAATGACCCGGATTTTCTCTTTTGTACAATATTTCCCTCCACCAAAGAAGTTGGAAAGCCACCCATTTGCCCATCTTTTGATTTTCTTATTTGGGCAAATTTACAATGTTAAATGCTATTTTTGTAGTTATAATACAATATTAATTTTAAAAAGAATTAATCTATTAAATGACCGAAAATATATGGCCAACCCTTGATGTTCTTCCTTGGCACTTCTCCTCAGCACTCATATTGGCATTCATTTATGACTTTAATTACAATTAATTAATTTTAAAAGAATTAATAATGTAATTAAGTCGATTAATTTGTCTCTCGAGCCCACAATCTCAAATTTACACTTTATTCCATGCGAACTGATCGGTGGCATGATCATTGGGCTATGGAGTCCTATAAAACATCATGAAAAGTAAGACAATAAACAAAATTAAGGAAAAGTGAAACAAATGGGCAGTGAAATTTGGATGGCCAAATTTCACTACAACAGTATCAACTTGCAACTGGTGGGAGCTCACCAATGTCTTTTAAAGAACAATGGTATCTCCCTCAAAAATCATAATGAATAGAGCATCTAAAAATGAAATTATCATAAATCTACACCTCTTGTAGGGAAAAAAGACAATAGATTTAGTCCCCACATAAAATATGATGATCGGTATCAACCCGCAATTGGTGGGATCTCACCTTTAACCGGCTAAAAGGAAACCTCAAGTCATGTGACCAATGGCACTAGAGATAGTCAAGTTAACTAATGGCACCATCCACCACCTATAAGAAATGCTCAATGTAAAAAGTGATCTTGGGGCTAAGCAGTTGAGGAGGGGAGGTCCACGTGACTAGAATGTACTGCCAGTAGAAATCCTCTATGACAACTCTAATGATGACCTCCTTTAAGGGAAGAAGCCGACAAGGGGCGCCCAAGGAGTATCTAAAAGAAGGTAGTCTATTAATAGAGATATTGATAGATATGAGGAGCAAATTAACCTCAAGACACCAACAATGCTAGCGTCTAGTGGGGCAGTAGAATGCAATCCTATTTTAAGAACAGAGGGCTACTTATAGATAGCTTCACGCTGAAGTCTACAAATGTAGAAAGTAAGCGTGAAGATAGTCTCAAGGCGAAGAGGTTGGGCAGCAAACTCAGCTTTGACAATGCATTGGGAAAAAGTCTATATGCAATGGATCAAACATTGAATCATGAGATGTTAGACCCTCTCAATGTGAACCCAATCAAAAGATCCCAAATTAGGTCCCGAAAGCTCAAACCCATATAGAACCGTAGGCTTAATGACTGTATCAAAGAGACGCATCTTCAAAGGGATATTCTGGAAGTGAATATGTAAAAGTGTGATTGAGAGGCAAGGTTCATACTAAAAGACGGTCCAAAGAACTAGACCCCCAAATAAGTGTAGGCCGATGTGATCTACAAAGGTTGAATATCAAATTAGGCCAATGGAAGAATTGGAACCGTGAAAGAGAACCTTTGCAAGAGTTGAATATCATTACCTTAGTTTTGATAAGTTTGACCACCAACTAACAAAGTTCACAAAAACAAACAAGAGCATCAACTTCTCTTTGTAAACCATCGGCAGAGTGAGGGAAGAAGAACATCATCTGCAAAAAGAAGTATGGTTATCACCACATCACGTAAAATGCAACAATCATCAACACAGGTATATTGTCGAAGAAAATACTCTGGCTCGTCAATGTAAATGCTAAAGAGGGTCAGTGAGAGAGGGCATCCCTATTCCACCCTAATGGAGCTTTTCACACATCTAGAAAGACCACTAGAAGTACAAAATTTTCCAACAATTGTCTCATAGAGCCTCCAAGTGGCAATAACGAGGGAATCTAGAATGCCAACATCACACACCTTTTGGAAAAGCAAATGTCTTGGAATCGATTCAAAGGCCTTCCTGAAACCCACAAAACAACAAAAGACTTTGGAAGACCTATTAAAAGCCTCCTCAATAATAGCTCTGAGTGTAAAGATGTGGTGAATAGTCTAGTATTCTTTCCTAAAGCTAGACTGCCCCCTTGCTCTAAGATTACCTCTCTCTAAGTGCTAAGAAAGTTGCATGTCCAATACCGTGGCATAAAGTTTGGCAAATGTATGCCAAATCATAATGGTCTTGCAATTGCTAGGATTGGAGCTATCCCTACACTTAAGAATGGGATGGATTGTGTGTTGGGACTATAGATAATCAATTACGAATAAATGTATCGTCGTAGCTAAAAATGTTTTGTTAGCCTTTTGTTAACACATGGTTAGTATTGTAGCATGACTCTTAGTAATGTCAGTTGTGACGGTTAGGATAACCAACAACCATTTGGTTTTGTCTTTTAAAAAGCATATTGTATTGCAGAGTAAGGGCGCTTATATCAGGTTCTCCTAGAACTATATGAATTGTAATGAGAATTATCTTGACAAATACAAAGTTGTTATTAATCTGACACTTTGTCGTGCCATAGTATGTTATGAAATTACTATTTTTTACATGTTATTAGTAGTCTAATATATTTGAAATCATTCTACATTTGGCGTTGTTGCCTTTCAAGAATTCGGTTCGAGTTTCAAATTGTTGGAAGAAAACGTCGATTGACAATACTTTTGATGATGACATAATTTTGATGGAAACTTGATTGGATCAACCTATCCAAGAAGCAGTTGTAACCAATCAACAAGAAAACTAATGACTCATTTAGGTCTTGCAGTCCCTATGGGACCTTTTCGTGCATGAACACATCAAAAAACAAGCCAAAAGAACCCAAGTGCCAACAAATTCCATCTAAGCCAAATTGACAATAACGGAAGTAGTAGAGCGATTCCATGACTTCTTGCCAGGCACTACATTATATTGCAAAACCTTTGTGCCCAACGAGATCGAAGACAAAAGTATTACAAAGATACAAAGAAAGGCAAAGTCATGAAGATGAAAGTAGATCAAAAGACCGACGTCAATCCCATTGACCTTGAATAAAAATGGACAAAGAAGACAATGTACCACGACAAAGGAAATTGAAGTCAAAATATCTAACAAACTCTTGGAACAACAAGAGCGAAGGAGGTTACAAGTAACCACTTCAAGAAACCAAGGGCAGGAAATAAAGACCTGGAGTCAAGGTCCAAGCCCAAGCCCAAGCATAAGCTAGAGTAGGAGTCGAAGACAAGAGAAGAATCGGTACCAAAACAAGTAACCAAACACCCTACACCACTCTCAGCTACACAATGGGAGGAGATTTCTAGGCATCTACTCTTCGGGAACGATTGGGGAGTCCCACAATAGAATCCAGCAAGGAGGATCCAACTCAATCCCCTCCTTCTGGAGTGAGCTTTCTTTTTTATTGAAAACAACTTCTTCACAAATGAACAATGAGCCACATACCAAACACACATCCACAAGATTGAATAAGTGTTGATTGAAGATCCAGTTCAGAGGACACCATGGCAGCCAAAACAACTATGACAGTTTGAACAGCAAAGGAGAGGCAATAGCACAAAGAGCAAACCTAAGGGTGCGCAAGACAAAATAAGGATAACTGCCAAAAAAAGGGTGGAGAACAAGACGTGTGTGATAGTGCTAAAAGAGCAAAGGAACATCTGATAGAGACCATCCTAAAAAGGAAGATCGTATTCAAAAGGCCACCTCAAAAGACCCTAATACCCATGACCATGGGTACCCTGTCGAACCCATCATTGGAGAAACAACTACCAAAATTCACTAGTGACGGATCTAAAGATCTAGTACGTCATTGTGAAATGTGCATTACCATCTACAATGCTAATGGGCATACAGATGAATGAATGTGGCTAAGATGTTTCCCAGACACCCGATGAGGATTGGCTATTGACTTGTAATGTCCCCATTTTTAGCTATATTGATTTGTGAGCTTTTGTCTAATTTCCGAGTTTTCCCATAAGCTTCTTGGTGAGTTGGGGAGAACTCCAAACTTCTTGGAGTGCTCAAGGTGGGTAAGCAGTGACTTTGGCTTATGTCAATGAGCCCACTTGGCAATAAGGATCAGCGTGACATTTTAAAAAGTGTTTTCTAACTTTTGGGGTGTTCTCCAAACTTCTTGGAGAGAGTGTCTATTTTTAGTAAGTGCCTTGGTTGACTCCTATTATCATTCTTAATCATCAATATCATTCCAGTATAGTCAAATTTTGATTCCAATATTGTTTCATTGGTTTCCGCAACTTGAGTGAGTTAACGAGTAGTTATTTAATTATTTCACTAAGGTTGCTTAATTTTATGAAATAGTTCTAAAAGCAACTTAGTGTAATAGCTTGTTGGAAAGGTAATTAAAAGTTTTAAATGATGGACGCTTGGAAAAGGGGACCTTTGCACATGAAATAATATTGTTGTTTCAAAAAGGTCTTTGTGAGGGAAATAAAGTGAATTATTATATTTTAAAATTGCATATTTCTCTCCAAAAAAGTTATAAAAAGGGGTTGAGGGCTCATTGTGGTTGTTGATGAATTTGATATTGTTATGCTGATGGAATGAAATTGAGTTCTTCCAAACCTTCTTGAGGACGAAAAACCTCTTGGAGAAGACTAGTTTCAGTGGTGAAAGATCCTCCCTAATTGGTGGTTGTGGTAATTTCATACGGAGTTCACATTTGTGCTTCATTGGAGATTTAATGCTTGTGCAGGGATTAATCATTGCATTTAGACAAAGCTTAATTTTATGTGGATTGATTCTTTGAGAAACGTATTGAGAATATATTACTTCTAGCGCCATTTCCCTTTGTTATTCGCAATGCATCCAGGCATGGCGTGAATATTTGGAGATTGGTTCAATTCATTAGTGGCACCTAGTATTAGGAAGCATTTTCCTATGATTACAATTGCCAGGTGATATTTTTTCAAAGAGCTATGTTGAAGATTGGAAAAGAGCGAAATAAACCCTAGCTATGAGAGGTGGGAAATTTGGAAGGAAATAACCACTTATTTTGGAGAGCAGAACTTCATGGAAATGAGACACTTAGGTCTATGATGGGGAGGTGAGGGGGGGTGGCGGCGGGTGCGGGGGCGAGGTGAATCAGTATAAGATAATCCTTTTTCTTTTTACATTTAATCAACCACAACAACCATAAACATTCAAGATCTAGCAATTAATAACACAAGAGAACACAAGATTTACGTGGAAAACCTTTCGGGAGAAAACCACGGAGAAATATTCCTTTTATATATATAACTCTTTTACAATGTTTGCAGGGACCAACCTACTGGAGACGCCAATCCCCAAACCAAGCACCAACTCGATCAATTTGTGAGCACCCACCCACTGGAGACACCGATCCCCTTTGCCAAGCACCAACTTGGCCAATTCGTGAGCACCGACCCCTAGACTATGAGGCACCGACCCCAAGCCAAATCGATTCCATTGTCTGTGATTGCTTCTTCAATCGAATGATGACTTTGCTTCTCTTACACTTTCTCTCTTATTAATTTTCTTATATGCTTTCTGCTCTCCTCTCTTTCACAATTCTCAAAGAATATTCTTCATTAAAATAAATCTATCCTTCATACTTCTTTTCTTAAGAGATATTCTATTTCATTTTCTGCTCTTCCTCTCTTCCTTCTCTCTCACACTTATATGATCTTCATTCAAATCAAATGCTTGTTATACTTCCACATCTCTTCTCCCTTATATAGCCTTTAAAAGATGTTAACATTTCCGTTCACTTCCGGCAACAATTCCGTTCACTTCCGTCGACATTTCCATTCACTTTCGATAATAATTCCGATCACTTCTGACAACAATTCCATTTGACATTTTCATTCATATCCGTTACAATTCCTTTGACATCAATGACAATTACTCCAACAGTCCTACACCTTCATACTTTTGAAGTTGGTTGTTCCTTTCTGTTTGGGAGTGTTTGCTAGAAGTTTAGCATGCTTCTTCTGTGGGTTTGATGTGATAGAAGCAACTGGACAATTTGGGGTTTCTGGGTATTGTTGTTTTGGCTTCAGTTGTGGGTTTCAATGAAGTTTGTAGTGTTTCAAAGTGATTTCATATTGCATTCTACCTTCAGCAGTGTGTAGAGCAGCTTCAGTGCCTCTGGGTTCAGATTTATAGTGCATCTTGTGAGTACTTGAAGTATTTCAAATAATATTATCATCTGAAATCTCTTATTGCAGTAGTTGTATCTATTTTAGTTTGATAATAAAGATTTCAGTTGTGATCTTCATTATATTTCATTATAGTTTGATTGGATGGTTAACCGCCAATCATATAGCATTGCATTGCATTTCATATTGTAAGTGCATGTACCATGCATGTTAGCGTATGTTAGATTTAAGTAAATTTGCATGAATATCAAGTTGGAATTCTTCAGATATCCTAGAAAAAAATTGGAAGGATTTTACCATCTAGAATGCTAATGGGCATACAGATTAATGAATGTGGCTAAGATGTTTTCCAAACACCCTTTGAGGATTGCCTATTGACTAGTAGACAGATGCACCAAGCTTGAAGAAAGCAACATGGACAACACTCAAGCAAGTTTTTGAGAAAAAATTCAAACTCTTGAGGGACAATAACAATGTTGTTGTCAGTGTAAGCACGAGTTGGTACGGACCTACAATAGAAGACTCAAGGAATTACTTGAGAAACTTGAGAAGGAACCAACGAATGGGCTGAAGAAGAGATGGTTTATTGAACGGTTGGTTCCCTCATTGAGAAAAAAAAAAAAGGTGCTTGTATACGAGGATGCCTATAACCAAGCAATGGACATTGAGAGCCAGAATAAAACATCCTCGTGTATGAGAAGACAATGAAGATGAGGACTTTGATTCTAGTGACAGTGAACCAAGATCTGTACACACTCTTAGGAGGGACATGCTCTTAATAATGATATAACTAAAAAAAGACAACAACGAAGGAAAGAACCTTTGGTGCCCCGACTATGAAACACAAGGGCACACCAAGGCCAACTATCCCCGAAGACTGTTCTATGGAATATGTCAAGTTAATGGCCATGACAAAAAAAGTGCTTGTACAACTTGAAAAACAGGGGTGCCCATGTTCTTCCTACCTAAGGAGAGCCATCCACACCACCAACTACTCCAACAAAGTTCCAAGGTAATAGGGAAACATCACTCGGAAAAAATAGAAACCAAAGAAATAATACAAGATGCTAGAACAATGAGTGAAGGTGGTAGCTACATCGAGTATGACAACCAAGGTTGGTCGATTGTCCAGTGCTAGAAGTGCAACTAATGAGGCCATTTCACAAGAGATTGCCCCACCAACCAAGTAAACATTGGGCTTATTTTTAGATGGTGTGAGCCCAGAGACCACAAGGACACCAATTTCTCGAAGCAATCAAATGTGAACACGATTGACATAACAAATGAAGGGGTGATGGCAATCACTACATCCCAGTCAAAGAAGATAAGTTACCCAAACCCTTTTACGAAGAAAGAATGACTGGCCAATTCAAGAATAGAAGTCGAAAGAGAAATGATTGAGGAACGACGACATTCCCCTAAACCTACAAGTATAGTAACTAGTCAACTAGAGTCGGACAAAGAAATTGTGAGGCAAGTTCAAAAAAAAACTGTTACCCATCAAAGTAGCGGACCTATGGCAGAGCATTACAAAGCAAATAAATGTTGTACCCTCGTTTGTGCAAAGCATTGTGTAATGTCCCCAAATGGGACAATTCAACCTAAAAGGGGTTTCCCCTAAAATCCACAATTTTCTAAATTCTGAAATTAGTAAAATCAGCAAACCCTAACTGCAATAATTGCACCTTCAAACTGAAAATTAACTCCAGTTTACCTTGAAATAAATAACAAATAAATACCTTGTGAATTTGACCACCAATGGCTCTTACAGCAATGAAGAAAGAGCCTGAAAATGAATGTTTCAATCCTCCAAACCCTAGCGCCACACTAGCTGAATGGATGTCCTTTCTCAATATAATCCCTGCTCAAGCTTTCACAAATTGTATACAAAATCAAACAAAAATCACAGCAGTCATATCATCCATGAATCATCAATAGTGAAGGTTCCAAAATGATCAAACCCTAGTCCAATCCAATCGCTAATATTCAAAAAATTATTACATTAATTAAATCAGAATTTGTGCTTTAAATTCACCCACAAAAACCCTTGCAAATCTGCCCTCAACAATTATCATTTCCTACGAATAGCTGAAACTTCAAAAATTCATAACTCTCAATATTTGGAATTATGATGCAAATAAGAGCTCAAACTGATCGCAAAATTAATGACTATCAAATAAAAATAATTAAAAAATTTCTTCCATGGAAAAGTCACCAAAACTTGCTCTAAAATTTTGAAAACCCTAGTTTTCAAAATTTTCCTCTTCAAACATCAAACCCTCAATCCCAATCAAGTCACCACACTTGGGAAATTAATATAAATAATAATCAGAATTATTATGCTCCAATTGAACATCAAATTGTCCACCAAACCCTCTCAACAAGCACACAAAACAAATCGCCCCACTCCAGGGCAAGTAACAAATCCTCCTTAGCAATAAGTGGCGTCAAAAGACACCTTTTGTAGAATAATCAGCGCCAAATCTGCGAACACTTAGTAGGCATACATCCCAATATCTTCTTCAAGCATGAAGAAATAATATTAATTTTCAGCACATCTTCAATTGTGATCTTCACCTTGTATTTGCACCTTCCAAAGAGGAGCGAACCACCTTGGAGAGATATAATACCTCATAACCCTCTCTTGCCAACTTTTAAGATATCTTTTCCTTTTCTTTGCTTTAGCTCCCAAGCCGACATTCCTTTTATTTCACTTTAAACCTTTTTGAATTAATTAAATAACTTGCCTCAATAAATTAGTAATTGAAATTACTTGTTGGCAAATTAAATAATTATTTTATATTAGGTTCTTGCTCTAATAATTGAAATGATAAAAATCACTTTTCAAAGAATTTATTAATTATAAAACCCCTTAAAATAATCATTAAAATTACCATAATTTTTCAAATGCTTAAAACCACTTTTCCGATAATTCAAATAATTATCCAAGATAGTTCTATTTTAATAATTAATTAAATTGTCTTATATTTTCAAATGATTAAAATCATTGTTCGGGCAATTTTATTAATTATTAAAATTATATGAAAAGGAGACATTACACTTTGATCATACATTGGAGCATGCAGCACACCTAGCATCCGAATGAGTGAAAGTTGAAGAAAAACAGAGGACAACGAACCAATAGCAGAACCCCCATTGTCAAGTAAGCAAGTAACTAATCACGTACCCCTGGCAATGAGTCTAGCTAGACAATCAACAATCGTGCATATAGAAATACTAGGTCGGAACTTGACAAATACTATCATCAACAGAAGCTCTAGAGTGAATATTCTTATAAAGGAGACTTGGAAGAATCTTGGGAAGCCAACCATGTGGCCTCCGACCTTTCAACTGGTAGAAATAGACCAACAAGGTATCAATGTATTGGGAGTCTTGATGTGATAGAAGGTAATTATTGGAATCGAATCCTCCTTGAATTTTGTAGTTATCTCATAAAAAAGAAGGCTCATGATGCACTACTAAGTCATGGATGGCTAATAGCAGCCAAAGCTGACCATAACTAGGGAAAAAATCATCTCCATTGAGAACAGTCGAAAGTAGTAAAAAGTGAATGGATATCTCCCATCATGATCAGCTTAAAGAGATAATCCACATGGATAAGAATACACAGACTTCTTCTGAAGCCTTGAAGTTGCCACTATCAAGGACCCATTTCCAATCCCGCTCACAAATTCCATACATGAAGTTGTTGGTCATAAGATTTACGCACTCATAGACAGTTTCTCTAGCTACAACCAAATCAACATAAGCCCAAGAGGACAAAACGAAAATCCACATTTATAGTGGACTACATAGTCTATGCTTATAACTAGATGTCATTCAAGCTATGTAATGCTCCTACTACCTTCAAAATAATCATACAAGACATTTTTGATAAAATGGCAACAGGAAACTATAAAGCTTTCCTCGATGATTGATATGTTTACAACACTCAAGATACTCATCTTTGAGCCTTAACAAAATTTATGCAACACTGTCAAGAAGCAAAGTGGGAATTAAATTCGAAGAAATGCAAGTTCATGGTTCCCCAAGGGAAACTTCTCAAACATATTGTCTGCAAGACAGGATTGAAGACTAATCCAAACAAATATGTGTGGTAGTGGAAATGGAAGCACCACATTTTAAAACTCGGAGCTATTATTAAAGAGGCTTGTCGTAGGTCTTCCAAAGTTTTTTTTTTGTTTTGCAGATTTCCAAAAGGCCTTTGAATCGATTCCAAGACATCTACTTTTCCAGATGTTGTGTAATTCAGAACCTACTTTACATGTTTTTGAGTGATCATTGCACCTGTTATGATTCCTCCATCAAGTCCAAGAGAATCAGTATGTTGTTTTGCCCACTTGGGAGGCAACTCACCAACCTGTTATACCTATGAACTATTTATAATCTATTCCACTCCCTAAGTTTAAGATGAATCCAGCTCATCCCCTAAACTACCAAGAATTACATCACTAAAACTAGAGGCAATGGAATTTGAATCAGATGAACCACTCACCACACTAGAATCCCCATTTTGTCTTCATGATTTTGGCGACCTGTCATTTTTGCTCCAATCAACAATATAACAAACTCTCCTTACTAGGATTACCTTGCTTGCTATCCTCATTTTTTGTTTTCCCACTTTTTTCTCAACTTGCATCATTGTTTTATCAGGTTGAGAATCATCCATGCTATCAAGTTGATCAAAATTAGGTCTCTACTAATTATGAATTTTTGATTGCAACCAACTTCCTTCAATCTATAGCCTCTCTCGTCAAAATAGCCAATGAAAATACATTTCACACTTCTCATAGCTAATTTCTTCCTAAGCTCGTCGGGAACAAGTGCATAACATGTTTGCCCTTAACCGCTAGCACGTATTGGGATACGTATGGCCGACTTGTCACCAGTATAACCTTTTACTTAGTCATATGATAATTTATATATCTTCATGTTGGTAGTAATGTCAACCTATTAAGTATTTATAGCCTTAGTAGGGTAGATGTAGGAGGTAATGTTTAGTATTAGGGGATCATATTACAAATTTTGTTCTTATTGGAAGGTTGTGGAGGTTGCCACCTCCAAGTGGCTTAGTATTATGCTCTGCTTGCAATCATATTGTGTGGATTTGCTCTATTATGCCCTTGTTATTGTGAGAAATTGTTGCTATTATGCTCTTGAAATATTCCGAGCCAAATTTTTTCAACTTTTTTTAGATTTTGGATTACAACATCACAAGCAAGTTCCGTCAAGATTAAAAGTTAATCTCAAATAAACTGAAATAACTTTGCCACTAGAATGCAAGAAATGGAACTCAACGTCCAGTATGTGCTACCCAGTCCAAGGCGGAGTAGGGGCAACCATAAGACGGAGTAATTACAAATAAGGAACTCTACGTCAAGTATGTGCTACCCATAAGGGGCTACCATATGACGGAGTGAGCTTAATAACAATGCTTTAATGGAAATACTGAAAAGGAAACTACTCCACACCCAGCATGTGCTTGCTTACCCAGAAGGGAAAGTAGCTACCATAGGGCGGATGCTCTACACCTAGAATGTGCTTGCTAACCCAATAGGGAAAGTAGCTACCATAAGGCGGAGCTGTAAACTATTACAATATTTTAAAGGGAAATTGAACAAATAGAGAAGGGCTGCCAGTACTACTGTCAGCTTACAAAAATAAGCAGAATTTGTTCTTAGAAAGAAGAAAAACCAGCCACTTATTAATTTCTTCAGATGTTCATAACTCATGCAAAACTTAATCAATCTTCCTGATTTCTGTTGCAAAGTCTCTTCCGGAGTATGGCGCCCAAGTTAGCATCATGAAACTGATCAAATCTGCATCCAGAATGTTACACAAAAACCAATGCCAAACCCCAAAGGGGCGTCCCAGTGGGAGAAGGGCGATTTCCTCTAGAAATTCAATGCTTATTCTAAAAATTCTACAAAATTAAGCAAAGGGGCGCCTAGGCCTACCCAAAACAATAAGATGATACCCAGAACCTGTTTTTTTGTATTTTCTAAATTGTGACTGCAAACCTAGATCTGTCTTATACAGAATACAATATCTTGAAATTCTAATAATATCAAAGGAACTAACAATGCAATACTGAAAGTATTACTTAAGCAAATACAAATATCAGAGATTAATTCACCACTAGATGCTGTCTTTCAAGCATGAAGAGATGCCCTTGCTAGGAGGCTTTCATTCCCCGAAGCAGTTCCAAAGCCAAAGCTGCACCATAACAATGAATTAAAAACCAAGATGATCAAATGATAGCCCAATGCCTTCTTTTATAGGCTTCAATTGGCTTTTCCTTGAAGCTTATCCTCAAAAGTGGCGCCCCCTTTCCATGCAATGTGGCGCCCCCCCTTCAAGTCCCTCTTTTTAAAATAACATTAAGTTATCTAGTCTAAGCCAAGGTCAACGTTAAAATATAACGTTATTATTATTTTTTAAGTGAAATTCACTTATTCCGCCAAGACCGAATTCTGAAGCCCAAAACTGAATGAGTCAACTTAAAAGGGAAAGTTAACTCCTTGCGACAATCCTGCTAGCTGCCAAAAATAGAATTTACTAAAAATAGTAAATTCCTGGAAATGCTCAGAAAACTGAAACGAACATACCTCCGCGAAGCTCTCGAAAAACCCAGAAGGAATTCGCCATCAAAACTTCGAACAAAGACATCCTAAAAAATAGGAAACCCTCATTTGCACCTTCCGAATAGCCTACGGATTTCCAGGAATAGGCCAACGGTCATTATGAGATCAGATTCGAAAAGGGGTCATTACAATCCGCCCTTCCCAAAATTGCTTCTCATCAAGCAATTGTAAACTAGGATGCTGCAAGATCTCATCATTTTCCCAAGTTGCATCCTCCATAGGTAGGTCCTTCCACTTTACCAGATACTCTTTGATGGTTCTTTTCCTCAAAGAACGTTCTCGAACATCAAGTATCTCTTCTGGAATTAGTGCCAACTGTCCCTCTTCATCCAAAGGTGGTAGCTGTGATGAAACAATCACATTATGTCCAAGTGCCTTCTTGAGGCGAGACACATGGAAGACGTTGTGCACTCTGCTATCAGAAGGTAGCTCTAATTCATAAGCTACAGCTCCAACTTTTCTGATGACCCTAAAGGGCCCATAGAAGCGAGGTTTGAGCTTCTCAGCTCCACTCTTCTTGAGAGTAGATTGTCTATATGGTTGTAATCTCAGATATACCATATCTCCAACCTCGAAGGAACGCTCAACAAGTTTCTGATCCGCATACAACTTTTGCTGATTTTGTGCAATCTGTAAATTATCCTTCAAGGACTTCATTATATCCTGGCTATTCTGCAACAAATCCTTGGCTAGAGGTGCCTTGCTGTCACCAAACACTAAATCTGCAAAACTAGGTGCCTCATACCCATAAAGTGCCAAAAAAGGAGACATCTTAATTGACATATGAAAAGAAGAATTGTAGCAATACTCACCAATATGTAGCCACTTGACCCAAGTTTTCTGCTGTTCTGACACATAATTTCTCAAGTAGCCTTCCAACCACTTGTTCACCACTTCAGTTTGTCCATCAGTTTGGGGATGGTAGCTGGTGCTTGGGGTGAGCACAGTGCCACTCATTCTGAAGACTTCTTGCCAAAACTTACTTAGGAACTTGCTGTCCCTATCACTCACGATGTTCTTTGGCAATCCATGCAGCTTAAACACTTCTCGAAAAAAGAGATCTGCAACTTGGGCTGCAGAAAAAGTGCTAGTGATGGCGAAGAAGTGAGCAAATTTGGTCAACCGATCTACCACTACATAGATGCAATCTTTCCCTTGGGCTTTGGGCAACCCTGTGATGAAGTCCATCGAAATGCTTTCCCATTTTTGATTGGGAATAGGGAGTGGTTGTAGTAAACCAGCTGGTAAAGTATGCTCATGTTTATTCGCTTGACAAACAAGACACTCCTGAATGTAGCGTTGTATCTCTCCTTTCAATCCCTTCCAAGAAAACCTTTCTCGGATCTGCCGATATGTTTTGAAAAAACCTTGGTGGCCAGCAACTGGAATATCATGAAAAGTCAAAAGAATTTTCTTCAACTTAGAATCAGCCACCAGAAAGATTCTTCCCTTATAATAAATCAATCCCTCAACCACCTTGTACCTTTCATCATGAAAAGTACCCTCAAGAATGCTGGTTGCAAACTGATTTTTAGCATAATCAGCAAGCAACATGTCTCTCCAATCTGAAGTAAGCTCACTCAATGAGCTAAGATGAGGTCCCCTGGAGAGAGCATCGGCCACTATATTATTTTTCCCTTTGACATATTCAATATCAAAGTCGTAAGCTTGAAGCTTACTCACCCATTTCTGTTGTCTCTCATTTAGATCTTTTTGGTGCATGAAGTGCTTGAGGCTATTGTGGTCAGTCTTAACCACGAACTTATTCCCCACCAAGTATTGTCTGAACTTGGCTAATGCATGCATAATAGCAAGCATTTCTTTGTCATAGATTGAATATGTTCTTTCAATTCCTCGTAATTTTCTGCTCTCAAACACGATAGGGTGTTTGTCTTGCATCAGGACGGCCCCCACTCCTTCACCTGATGCATCACATTGCAGCTCGAATGGCTTGGAGAAATCCGGTATTGCCAAAACCGGGCATGAACTCATGATCTTCTTGAACTTGTCAAAAACACTTTGAGCCTTTTCTGACCAAACAAAGGCTCCCTTTTTGGTAAGATCGGTAAGGGGAGCAGCATTCTGTGAATACCCCTTTACGAATCTCCGATAAAACCCACATAGACCCAAAAAACCTTTCAACTGAGTTAAGCTCTCAGGAGGTGGCCAATCAACTACCGCCTTGATCTTCTCTAGGTCCACCTTCACTTCCTCAGCACTGATTATGTGGCCAAGGTATAGTAACTCGGTCATCCCAAATTCACATTTGGAAGCTTTTGCAAACAAACTCTCAGATTCCATAATACTAAGCACTTCCTCCAAATGCTTAAGATGATCTCCCCAAGTCTTGCTGTAAATCAGAATGTCATCAAAAAATACTAACACAAACCTCCTTAAATGATTCTGAAAAATACGATTCATGCAAGACTGAAAGGTAGCCGGGGCGTTAGTCAATCCAAATGGCATGACTAAGAATTCGAAATGGCCATAGTGGCATCTGAAGGCTGTCTTCTCAACATCCGATCCCCTCATTCGAATCTGATGGTAACCCGATCTTAGATCAATTTTTGAGAAGAATTTGGCACCATGTAGCTCATCAATGAGCTCATCTATCCTGGGTATGGGATATCTGTTTTTGATGGTGCTTTGATTCAAAGCACGATAATCCACGCACATGCTCATGGTACCATCCTTCTTCACAAGAACCACTGCAGAAGCAAAGGGGCTCTCGCTTGGGCGTATGAAACCCATCTTCAAGAGTTCTTGAATATTCTTCTCGATCTCGTCCTTTTGCCGCTTCGGATACCGATATGGAGTTATGATCACTGGTTTTGCTCCCTCTTTGAGCTCAATGATGTGTTCTGATCCTCTATCAGGAGGTGGTCCGGAAGGTAAATCAGCAAACACTTTACTCTTCTTGGTGAGTAAGGATTGAATATCAGGTGGATGCTCTATTTTTGTTTCAACAGGACTAGTCGGAAGAACCATGAATTCTGCAGCCCAATCCACTTGATCATGTCGTATCAATCTTGCCATCCTTTTGAATGATACAATTCGAAGGCCACCATTTGACATCCCTCTCAACACCACCTTCTTTCCATTGGATTAAAACTTGAGTTCCATGGTTTGCAAATTTAAAGAGATGTCTCCAAGAGATCGCAGCCACTGAATGCCAAGGACAGCATCCGTATCTCCAATATTCACCACATAGAAGTCATCTTTGACTTCGTAATTGCCCAATTGCATTGACAAGTTGGGAACCCTTTTGGTACAAGAAATGTGGAATCCATCCGCCACCATAACTTTGAACCCTTCAAAATCTTCTGTTTGCAACTCCTTTGCCACCACAGCTTCATCAATGAAGTTATGGGTTGCTCCAGTATCAATTAGAGCAACGATACGCTGCCCTTTGATCGTCCCACGTATTTTGAATGACTCATTCTTTTGGAAGCTTGAAAGTTGAGCCAACGTACCACCACTTTTTTTTTCGCTTTCGGGCTCTTCAGGGACTCTTTCAACTTCACTATCTTCGGAATCAGATTGCTGGTCCGAAAAATCAGAATTACTCTCACTAGCGGAGTAATACTCAATCTGGTGGAATTTGACTCCTTTTGGGCAAACATGGTCTGGAGACCATTTATCTTTACATCTGAAACATAGCCCCTTTCTTCGGAGTTCATTGATGGTTTCCGAATCCAATCTTTTGCCAAGAGGTTTCTGCTGGTTAAACTCCTTTTGGAAAGGCTTTTGTTGAAACCTTCTCCCTCTATCCTTCTTGTGGAAGGATGGTTTAGGATGGAACTTAGTTTTGGGAGCAGCCCACTCCATGTTTATAGCTTTTTTCATTGCTTCTTGTAAAGACGGGGGATCAAAAGCTTTGATCCATCCCTTGAGTGGCTCCATCAAACCTTCGCTAAATAAGATCACTAATCTTCTTTCTGTGATTCCAGTGACCATGACTAAAAGTCTTTGAAACTCAGCTATGTAGGCATCAACAGTGCCATACTGCTTCAACTGCGCCAACTCCCTAAAATGCACTTCTAGGTCCTTCTTCTCGAACCTCTCAATGAGTCTATTGGTGAATTCATCGTAGCTAGTGATTGATCCATGACCCAAAGTGACTAGGCCATGGTACCACCACTCATGCGCTACCCCATCTAGGTGTAGCGTGGCGAATTTAATCGCATCTTCTTCAGCCATTGGCCTAAGGGCCAAATAGTTGTCTAATTTCTGAATCCAGGCCCGAGCAGAACTATTGTCACTTCCATCAAAGTGGGAGAGCATTAGCTTGTTGATAGCTTGATGCAAGTCTCCTTGTGCTGGAGTTCTTCTGTGATCATAATTTCTCCCTTTTCCCTTAGTCTTTCTCTTATGATCAATAAATTCATTATAGGACATGTCCATTTTGATGTCTTCAGGGAGAGAGTCATACTCCGCATGACCACGTCTCAATTGTTCCACAAATGAAGAATTCTCTTCAGGATCAGGTTGGGTATTTACTGGTGCTAAAAAGGTGGGTTTGAAGGGCCTTGATGAAATTTAAGTGTTGTTTGAAACAGGTTGAGCAACACTTCCATCAAATTGATTTGAGGCACTAGGCTCTCCTCTATAGCCGGAATTGGTCTGGAGATTTGGGTTCTGACCCACTTTTCCCAACATGAGGGATACCATATCCATTAAGGCATCCATTTTCTTTTCAAATCTCTTTTCCGGACTTATGGATTTTTCTCTACCCTTCCCACTATCATTTCTAGGATTGGTAAACCTCTCGTTACCCCCTACTGATCTCTCACCTTCTGCCATATTTGTTTCTTGAGAAGACTCCCAATGAGCCCTCAAGAACTCTGAAGCAGTCTGACCTTCGGGAACTTGATACCACTGGAACTGTTTTGCAATTTTCTTATCTTCTCTTGCAATATATCTCTTTTCGCGGTCACTCATACATGGTTTGTCCACAGGATGGCAGGATACGTGGCTCTGATACCACTGAAATATTCCGAGCCAAATTTTTTCAACTTTTTTTAGATTTTGGATTACAACATCACAAGCAAGTTCCGTCAAGATTAAAAGTTAATCTCAAATAAACTGAAATAACTTTGCCACTAGAATGCAAGAAATGGAACTCAACGTCTAGTATGTGCTACCCAGTCCAAGGTGGAGTAGGGGCGACCATAAGACGGAGTAATTACAAATAAGGAACTCTACGTCAAGTATGTGCTACCCATAAGGGGCTACCATATGACGGAGTGAGCTTAATAACAATGCTTTAATGGAAATACTGAAAAGGAAACTACTCTACACCCAACATGTGCTTGCTTACCCAGAAGGGAAAGTAGCTACCATAGGGCGGATGCTCTACACCTAGAATGTGCTTGCTAACTCAATAGGGAAAGTAGCTACCATAAGGCGGAGCTGTAAACTATTACAATATTTTAAAGGGAAATTGAACAAATAGAGAAGGGCTGCCAGTACTACTGTCAGCTTACAAAAATAAGCAGAATTTGCTCTTAGAAAGAAGAAAAACCAGCCACTTATTAATTTCTTCAGATGTTCATAACTCATGCAAAACTTAATCAATCTTCCTGATTTCTGTTGCAAAGTCTCTTCCGGAGTATGGCGCCCAAGTTAGCATCATGAAACTGATCAAATCTGCATCCAGAATGTTACACAAAAACCAATGCCAAACCCCAAAGGGGCGTCCCAGTGGGAGAAGGGCGATTTCCTCTAGAAATTCAATGCTTATTCTAAAAATTCTACAAAATTAAGCAAAGGGGCGCCTAGGCCTACCCAAAACAATAAGATGATACCCAGAACCTGTTTTTTTGTATTTTCTAAATTGTGACTGCAAACCTAGATCTGTCTTAGACAGAATACAATATCTTGAAATTCTAATAATATCAAAGGAACTAACAATGCAATACTGAAAGTATTACTTAAGCAAATACAAATATCAGAGATTAATTCACCACTAGATCCTGTCTTTCAAGCATGAAGAGATGCCTTTGCTAGGAGGCCTTCATTCCCCGAAGCAGTTCCAGAGCCAACGCTGCTGCATAACAATGCATTAAAAACCAAGATGATCAAATGATAGCCCAATGCCTTCTTTTATAGGCTTCAATTGGCTTTTCCTTGAAGCTTATCCTCAAAAGTGGCGCCCCCTTTCCATGCAATGTGGCGCCCCCCCTTCAAGTCCCTCTTTTTAAAATAACATTAAGTTATCTAGTCTAGGCCAAGGTCAACGTTAAAATATAACGTTATTATTATTTTTTAAGTGAAATTCACTTATTCCGCCAAGACTGAATTCTGAAGCCCAAAACTGAACGAGTCAACTTAAAAGGGAAAGTTAACTCCTTGCGACAATCCTGCTAGCTGCCAAAAATAGAATTTACTAAAAATAGTAAATTCCTGGAAATGCTCAGAAAACTGAAACGAACATACCTCCGCGAAGCTCTCGAAAAACCCAGAAGGAATTCGCCATCAAAACTTCGAACAAAGACATCCTAAAAAATAGGAAACCCTCATTTGCACCTTCCGAATAGCCTACGAATTTCCAGGAATAGGCCAACGGTCATTATGAGATCAGATTCGAGAAGGGGTCATTACAGCTCTTGATATTTATATTGAGATCCATTATTGTGATTCTGCTTATTCTCTCTAAGTAATTTCATTACAAGTGATATCAGAGCTTTGATTTGGGCAAGATTTGTTCACTGCATTTTTTCAGGTCTAGATTAGTGTCTGTTAGGTGTTGTTGAAGGATCGAAAAACATAACTTTTCATTTGGAAAGAATTTCAAAATTTCGCTTGCGCAATATTGTTTTAGGTTTTTTTATTTTAACTGTGGAAATTTTTCCAAACCTTTTTGCAATATAGCAGTCGTTGGAATCATTTCAATGAAGCAATCACAACAGCATATACTTCTGTCAACCCAAATTTTTGGGTTTTTTATGCCTTTGCGCAAATTAGCAATAATTGGATTCATCTCAACAAGACAATCACAATGGTATAATTCTCCTGCAATCCTATTTTTGAGCCTCGAACCCTAAAATATTTGCATGGCTGGTCTGCAAACTAGAGTCCGAGGCAAAGGTTATGACAGTACAGAGAAAATGCCTAACAAAGAAGAGATGGACTCTGAAAAGGGAATCCATGGATCTTCCATTCTAAGGTTTTTTGTGATAGATCACAGAGTGAGCCAGATTGATTACAATGTGCAAAACATACAGTCTGCAATGGCCAATAAAGGAGATTTGGATAAAATCAATCAGCGACTAGATGAGATTAGGCATAGATTAGATTAATTGTTTGCCTTGCAACAAAATCTAAAAACCAGCCTCAATTCACCAATGCACAACCCAACTAGGGTGGATCATCTACTCGACACTTTCCAAATTCAAATACAACAGCGCAGCCCCACCCCTAGCGGGTTCCAATTCAAGTACTCAGAATATGATGCACAAAGTGAACATGCATAAGTTCAATAAAAAAGATCAAGTCACCTAGATCAACCAAATGAAGAATTGTTTTGATGTACATCAGATCCCATGTGAATAAAAGGTCAAAATGGCATCTTTATACTTAGAACCTAAGCAATTAATTTGGTATCGATGGTTGTGTGCTCGAAAGAAGATGCTAAGTGTGACCTAGTCAATATTTATTGACGAACTGCAAACACACTATCGCAACAATGTGACAAAATTATTTCAGCCAGTTAGCAAAACTGCATCAAATAGGATCAGCCAAGGATTATATTCAGCAATTCCAAAACATGATGCCCAAAGTGGACATGCATGAATTCAATGGAAAAGACCCAATCACCTAGATCAACCAAATGGATAATTTTTTGATGTACATCAAATCCCATGTGGACAAAAGATCACAATGGCATCCTTAGACTTGGAACCTAAGCAATTCATTTGGTATCAATGGTTGTGCTCAAAAGAATAAGACGCTCAGTGTCACCTAATCAGTGTTTACTGACGAATTGTAGACACACTATTGCAACAGTGTAACAGAGAATTATTTCATCTTGTTAACAAAACTGCGTCAAACAATGTCAGCCAAAGATATATTCAGCAATTCCAAAATATATCCTTGCATATGAAGATGATCACCAATGAAAATTAGAACGACCTATTTCTTGGGGGACTCAAGGATCATATCCAACTTGAGGTATTAGGTGTTTAATCTGCTTACTATATCTGATTCTATTATCATGGCTTGCAAGCCGAAGGAAAAAGCATTGGCCAGCAGAACGTAGACCTTCACCAACTTATGAGATCAAAGCAATCTAGCACCATCATTTCCTCACCCTGCAAGATTGACTCCTCAAAACTTTGACAAGAAAAGGGCAAAGGGGTTACATTTTAACTATGGCAACAACTATAGTCACAGACATAAATGTGCTGAAAATAAATTGTTCTACATTTAAGGCGTCAATGAAGAAGGGGATGAAGAAGTAGAATTAGAGGGTGTTGATGAGTCAGATGGGAAGACAACAAATACCCACCAACTATTTCTTTCCATGTATTTTCAGGGATTAGCACCCCAAAATCCCTCAAGGTAGTGGATTTCCTAAAAACAAAAGGTGACAGTATTGATTTTCTCAAGAAGTACCCACAACTTCATCGACAATAAGTTGTCTTCCCACTTGAACTATTTTGTTTATCGAAATCTAGAATTTTGTCTCATGATTGTAGATGGTGGCACAATCAGTTGTATAGGGAATGTCATAGTATTAAACTCACCACGGGAGACTACATGATAGATTGCACTATGTTTTCCATTCCCATAGGCATCGCAAACATTGTGTTAGAAGTCCAATGGCTCACTACCTTGGAAACGATTAAATTGAATTTCCAAGTGGTATTCATGCATTTTCATTCAGTAGAAAGGACATTTGAACTGTGTGGGCTATGTGCAAAGTCTCCACAATTGGTTAGCTCTTATCAAATGCACAAGATTCTTAAAAAGGGAGCGGATGAGGTTCTGGGGCAGATATTTTCATTCGAAGCACTACCAAAAAAGGTGCCTACCCCCCAGATCTACAGGGAAGTGTAGAGGGGCACTTAGTAGCTTTTGGATATATGCCGAACGAACTACCACCCAAAAGGGATCATGATCTCGCCATTCAGCTGGTGCCAAGTATCCAACCACCCAACAACCAACCTTAAAGGTGCCCATATGTACAGAAGGGTGAGATTGAGAAGATGGTACAAGAAATGCTCAATTATGGCTCTCCAATGGTGATGATGCGTAAGAAGGATGACAACTAGGGCATGTGTCCAACCTACAGGTAACTCAACAAGTACACAATCAAAAATAAGTTTCTAATTCCTATAATTGGTGATTTGATAGATGAGTTAAATGGTGTTGTATACCCTACGAAACTTGATCTTCACTCAAATTATCATTAAATCGTAATCAAAGATACCAATATACATAAGACAATTTTCAGAATCCATGAGGGCCACTATGAATTTCTAGTGATGCCTTTTAGCCTCACAAATGCACCAACTACATTACAAAGTTTGATGAACTGTCTTTCAGCCATTTTCGAGGTAATTTGTATTAGTGTTTTTTTATGACATCCTAATATACAGCAAAACATGGGCAAACCATTTATAGCATGTGAATCAGGGTTTGGATACTCTGGCACAATATCAGGGGTATGCCAAGCCTTCCAAGTGTGCTATTGGAGTCAAGGAGGTGAAGTACTTGGGTCACATTGTTTCCCATGAAAGCATGAAAGTGGACCCTCAGAAGAGCACAAAAATTGTTTAGCTATTTTTGGTATTTTATTCATGATTTTTGCAAGGGTTTGAGTGAAATTTGGTGAATATTCGACTTGTTTTTTATGCATAAAATCAGATATTTTTCAACAAGGTTAAATCAGAAATTCATCGACATTCAAGGAGTAAAAAGGTACAATATTTCTATTTTCAATATGTGGTTCATATTGGATCACATTAAGATGATATTTGATCAAAGTAATTGCTAGAAATTACCTATTCATTTATTGCACATTGGTGCCTAGGGTTTGAATGCAATTTGCATGTTTTTGGAGCATCTACTTGAGCTAAAGTTTGCTGATTTTGCTAATTTCAGAACACAAAAATTTATGGATTTTAGGGAAAAGCCTTATTTGGCTCTTTGGCCCAAAAAGGGGACATTACAGTGGTATCAGAGCACCGACTTGTCCACTTGTGAGTTTAGGTTTTAGATGCAACCAGGTAAAGAGATTTTGTATTACCACAGAAAGGAAAAGTCTATGGAGTATCAAAAGCCCAAAGGGTTTTCTTCAGAGCAAGTGAAATTTTTGCAAGATTTGATCAAACAAAGCCAAAGTGACCTTCAACATACTTTGAGGATGCAAATGATAGCTATGTTGAAGACCACACAAGATTCAGGGAAGAGCCATCGCTATTCAGGGGAGGATAGTTCGAATGACAATGAGAGGGATTCTATTAACCCCCCCATAGATTCTTCAAGGCTACCTTTTTGCAAAGGGAACCAGTAGTAGAGATAGAGACACGAAGGGGTGATCCACTTGATATTCGTCAACAAGAGTATGCAGCCCTAACCTATGACACACAAGCACTCTTATCTTTTCGTGATTATTGTGAGATGGAGAGATCAAAACCAAAGGTTCCTAACATGCAGCCCCATAGAGATTTGCAACAAAAGTTGGGTAAGATTTCTCTTCATTTTTATGGTGCTGATAAACTTCCTATGAGATCATAGTTGCAGAAATTGGAGACATATTTATCACTTAACCCCATATTTGAGGATGCGGCTCTCAAGTTTGTTGCCCTACATTTGGAGGGTATTACTTATGAGTGGTGGTTTCATGGCTTAATCACACAAGGCCACAGATCCATTACTACTTTGGAGAAGTTTGGTAAGAGGGTTATGGAGATGTTTGATAGAATATATCCGAAAATCCACTTTTATGAGTTGGCACAACTCAAACAAAATCATGATGTTGAAAGGTATGTTGTTGATTTTCAAAAGGTTTCACTCGTGGTACCAGATGTTAGTGAAAGGAGGTTGGTTGTTTTATTTGTTGAGGGTTTAAATGAGCCTTTGAGAGGTTTGGTTAAGGGTTTTAACGCACTTTCTTTGCAAGATGTTATTAAAGCTTTGGACCTAGAATGTTCAGCACACAGAGCCAATGAATGGCCAAGAGGGCAGCCAAGGGCAGCCACTTATTCGCTGTCCAAAGGGGTAAGTATAGGGCAGCCAAGGTCTGATTTTAGTGGGCAGCCAAGGGCACCAAGTGGGCAGCCAAGGGCACCAAGTGGGCAGCCTAGGGCATCATCCAATGAACAACAAAAGAAGCCTTTTTCACTTTATGTTCCACCACATAGAGTGCTGCCCTATAGAAGCAATATGAAGGATGCAAGAGATGAATTGAGAAGGAAAGGTTTGTGTTTCACTTGCAAAGATCCATGGACTAAAGGTCACTGTTGTATGGGCAAATAACAAGTCCATTACATTGAGGTAATTGATGATGATTCCGATTTTGATTTTATTGGTACTAATGTTGAGGAAAATGAAATCGTTGTTGATGAGCATGTACATGAGGAGGACAATCAAGAAATGGGCAGCACTCTTGCTAATCTTTCTAGGGCACCAAAATATCATCATTTTCGGGTGAACGGGACATTAAAGGGACACAAGATAACCATCCTAATTGATAGTGGGGCTACCCACAATTTCATTGGTACAAATTTGGTGGCTAAGTTAGATCTTGAAAGAGATGATTTCAGAGGATTCAAAGTGACAATCGCAAATGGATTTTCCCCACCATGCACCAAAAGAATTGCGAAGCTCACCGTTTCACTAGGATAATATGAGGTATGTGATGATTTTTACATGATTGACATAGGGGATATGGATCTTGTGCTTGGGATTCAATGGATGCATTCATTAGGGGATTTCACCCTCAACTATAAAAGCCTGAGACTCAAATTCAAGGTGGGTGACAAGGAAGTGACTCTTCAAGGTATGATTAATGGGTCCCCTCAAGTAATTCTTCATGTTGTAAAGTTTTACAGGAGGATGTAGAATTCTATTCTATGTCATTTATAACAGCAGATTGGAAAGAGTTGATTACCATGGAATATGCTAAAGAACAGTTTGCTCGTGACTTGCTTGAAGGGGTAATTGTTGATGAAAGGTTCGGATTTTTAGATGGGCTTATACTCTACAAAGATAGGGTCTATTTGGTACCCAAATCTAAGGTAAAGCACATGGTTTTAAGGGCTGCCCATGACACTCCATTGGCTGGTCACCAAGGGTATTTCAAGACCTACAAACTTGTCAGAGAAAAGTTCTATTGAAAGGGCTTGAAGAAAGAGATACTCAAGTAGATTCGAGAATGTTTGGTATGTCAAAAAAATAAAAGTGAGCATGAGTTTCCAGCTGGTCTCTTGCAGCCCCTTCCTATTCCTCACAAAAGTGGGAAAGCATCTCCATGGATTTCATTACCGGATAGCCTATGATTCAAGGTAAGCATTGTTTATATGTTGTGGTTGATAGACACAAAATATGGTCATTTCTATCCACTTCCAGCCAAGTGCAATGCTCCTATGGTTGCTAATGTGATTTTTAGATAAGTGTTTAAATTGCATGGGCTGCCCAAAAACATTGTAAGTAACAGGAACAGCAGGTTCATGAGCTTATTTTAGCAAGAGCTCTTTCATTTGACAGGTACTAAGCTCACACCTAGCACCAGTTATCATCCACAAACTGATGGACAAACAGAAATTATAAATAAATGGTTGGAAGGGTATTTAAGGAACTATGTTTCGAGGCAGCAAATAACATGGGTAAAATGGTTGCATATGGTTGAACATTGTTATAACTCAATTTTCCACATGTCTATAGGTATGACTCCTTTCAAAGCACTTTATGGTTATGATGCACTTTCCTTCATTGATTTAATTCTAACAGATAGTAGAGTATCAAGAGCAAAAGATTTGGTGCAACAAGGTTATGACATCATGAAGGCCCTAAAAGAGAACCTACAAGATGCTCAAAACCAACAGAAGTTGTATGCTGATCAACATATGACTGAGAGGTCAATTGAAAAGGGAGATTGAGCATTTTTGAGGTTGCAGCCCTATAGGCAATCTTCCCTCAAACAAAGTGGTTCTGAAAAGTTAAAACCATATTTTTATGGGCCATATAAGGTGAAGAACAAGGTAGGCAAAGTAGCATATAAGTTGGAGCTTCCGGAAAATGGTAAGATACACGATGTATTCCATGCCTCTTATCTCAAAAGGGTTCTTGGGCAGCATACTATTGCTTCTTTAGAGCTGCCCCGTTGGATGAAGACGGCAAATTAATCTTGATTCCAGATTTTATCATTGAGGTACATGAGAAGAAGCTAAGGAACCATAGCATCAAGGAAAATTTGATTAATTTGAAGGACTTGCCACTTGGGAAAGTGAGTCAATCTTGGAGCATTCGAGTTTGTAATTGCTTGAGGGTAAGCAATTTTGGAAAGGGAGGACTGTAATGTCCTCATTTCCAAATCACTTATGAATAGGTAGTGAAGACCTTTTATCTACTTTCCCCATAAACTAAGGGATCACTTTTGAGGTTTTATTTTATTAATTAATTATGATTGCCCGAATAGTGATTTTTATCATTTATCCATATAAAGCAACTCTAATTGATTAATAGAATATTTTTAAAAGTGGTTTTTACCACTAAAGTATTTAAAAGAAATAATTATTGAATTATTGCCTAAAAGTAATTTTAATTACTATTTATTATTTAGACAATTAATTTAATATTATTATTTGTAAAAAAAGAATGTCGACTTGAAAGTGATCAAAGAAAAAAATATGTTCTAAAAGTCGGCAAGGAGAGTTTAAAAAAGTATTTGACCCCCCCAAGGTGGTTTGCCCTCCTTTGGAGGGTACAAGTACATGGTGAAGGTCTCAATTGAAGGATATGTTGAATTTGATATTATGATTCTTCATGCTTGAAGAAATATAGGGATGCATGTCGAATAATTGTTTTGCAGGTTTTGAAACTAAATTATCAACAAAAATGTGTCTTTTGACGCCACCTTTGCTAAGATGGATTTGGTACTTGCCCTGGAGTGGGGCGACTTGCTTTGTGTGATTTTTGAGAGAGTTTTGTGGACAATTTGATGTTTGATTGATCAAGTTTCATTGCTGAAATTTATTGATGAATATTGTTGAAGTGGAATTTATTGATGAATATTGTTGAAGTGTGGCGTTGATTTTCTATGTAATGTGGCAAGGGTTCCAACGACAATTTCAGTGAATAAATAAATAATAATTTCTGAATTATTTATTTATTTTATTGGGCAGATTTTATGAGGGTTTGACTTCACAAATTGTTGATTTGAGGCTAATAATTATTGTTTGATTTTTTTCAAGTGTTGCGACTTGATGAGGCATGAATGGATGATGATTGTAGGGGTTTGAAAGCCTAATTGGAAGATAACAATTAATTCTGAATTTGTGTTTGCAAATTTGGCCTAGGGCGACTTGGTTTGGGAAGGTGTTTGACTAATTTGAGTGCCCTAGAAGGGCACTGAAATTGTTTGGCTATTTTTAGTATTTTATTTATGATTTTTGCAAGGGTTTGAGTGAGATTTGGTGAATATTTAGCTGCTATTTTTTATGCATAAAATCATATATTTTTCAACAAAGTTAAATCAAAAATTCATCTACATTCAAGGGGTAAAAAGGTACAATATTTTTATTTTCAATTTGCAGCACATATTGGATCATATTGAGGTGATATTTAATCAAGGTAATTGTTGGAAATTACCTATTTATTTATTGCATTGTGGCGTCTAGGGTTTGAATGCAATTTTTATGTTTTTGGAGCATCTACTTGAGCTAGGGTTTGCTCATTTTGTTAATTCCAGAATTCAAAAATTTGTGGATTTTAGGGAAAACCCTTATTTGACTTTTTGGCCCAAAAAGAGGACATTATAGGTGTCATGCCTCTCAACTATTGTTTTATGTGTCTATGTGAACATGTCTATAATGTGCAAGAATATTAAATAATTGAAAGGGCTTTTTGAATTTTTATTTCAAATATGGCCTTTTTAGTAGCATTATTAAGAATAGTTGGTCCATTTTTATTCTATACTAACCCCCACAAATCAATTAAAATTAACGTTCCTTTTACCACCGTGTTCCATTATGTGTAGGTTATGCCATTTAACCTATCGGAGTCGGTGAATAGTTGAGAAACCTTCGACGTCGTTAGGAGACTAAATTAGCAAAATAAAGACACCCATCAAAAAAAATACTCATAAAAATCTACTTATACCTTTGACATCTAATTTTTCTTTCAATGCCAACATAAATTGTATACTAAATTCCATGGACTGCATTGGAATGCATAGTATTTTACAAGCAAAAAATGATAGTATATCTCAAAGGAGAAGCATGGAAATGGCAAGTAATGCTTCATATTCAAATTCTTTTCCTATACTCCTTTTCTTTAGTAGCAAATGAAAAAGCAAGCAAACAAGATGGAGGATGGAAGAAAAAAACCAAGATTATCATCACCAAGCACCAAGCTTTCAATCACCCAGATTATCTATGTAGCTCTTCACCCAAGTCTTTCATCCATACAATCAACACCTTTCATCCATGCAACTCTAATACCACATGTACAAAATAAAGGCCTCCCCAAGTACTATCTGGGCAGAGAGAACTTTATTAAACTCAACATAAAGGATTACAAAGCTTGTGACGCGTGTCCATAGGTTGTTATCCCATATTTACAATTTTCTCAACAAAGATGAAAAGCTACAGGGAGTGGAAGAGTACGTATCTTCACATACCTCATTCTCCTAACAAAATACTAAAGACAAAAATGAGGTGGATGACCTTTCTACTTACATCCTCGTGTGCACACAAAAAAACCTAAAAAATTTGTTTTATGTACAAAAGTAAATATTTTAAAAATCAAACCTACAATACTTTGGATCCTTATTCCTAACAAGCATCCCAAAAATTGAATTAGGTAAAGTATGGCAGGTAGCTATCCTTGAATATGATGTCTAGTTTTTCCAAAGCTACATCATGCACCCTCTAGGCAACCAAAATCATGTGGTTAAATGCCAAACTGATCAACCAAACCTCATTAAGTACCCTCCAAAAGAACACTCACCCCTAGGCCAGCATCTACCAATATATTTGTCAATGTTTCGCCTACATTGTTCATATGACTACGCTCAATCAATCACCCTCAATCATTGAGGTGGCAAGGCTAACAACTAGTAGCCATCATCAAGGGCTTGTGCCAAAATAGACAATTGGCCTAGTGGGCAAGAGATCGTTGACCTTGTCAAGCATTTGAATTTCCAATACTTGTGTTACAATAGCAAGATTGAATGTTGGCAGGGAACAACTTTCTACATCTCCTTATAAAATAAGACAAATTTAGTGGAAATTTCAACTTCTATTATTTCCTATGGACTTTCTCTCTCACATATATCATCCTTTGCTTCTCAACATAGAATAAGAGATTCAATAGAAATTTTGACTTCTATTATTTCCTATGAACTTTCTCTCTCATATATCATCCTTTGCTTCTCAACAACTTGATCTAAGCATCATTCTTCACTTGAGCATTTGTAACCTAATTTGGGTCACACTAGTGATATGTCAATGTCAAGGTTGCATTTTATTGATTTGAGAAATCACACAATGTCCCATTATTGCATTTGCGGTGTTCAATTATTGGACTTGTACACAATTTGGCCTCTGTCTCCACCACCTTGTTGATTCTAAAATCAACCTTGGTAGGGATTTTTGAACATGCCACTAATGGCTCTCTTCAATTTGCTTGGGTCAATAGAACTCGTTGATCCTTCCCATTCTTTAAGTTAAATGCAATCATCCTGTAATATTCAGACCCTTAGTGTGGTAGTTAACACATCAAACATGATTTTGTTCCTTTTTCATACACTCATGCCACTATCTAAACATCCTCATCAAATATTTTTACCTCAGAGTCTTCTTCCCCCTTAAAGTCACTATTTTGTTGTGTCTTGGCATGGTCTTGTCTTCACTCTCCATTTTCATGGCCCAGTTATAGAATTTGAGTGGGAAAACTTGCAAATTGGACCTATCCTTTCTCAATAGGCCATCAACAAACCATCTCATTTTTATTCAATAGGGCCAAAGGCTTGCCTTGATGATGTTTGGTTCTCCTAAGAATCCAAAATTCATTTCTAGGAGACTCAATAGTTATTTCCCTATCTAGGAAATGTTTTTTGAGTGCCCAAACATTTTGACAACTTCATTTCAATTTGATATAAAGTGAAGCTACAAACACATTTCCAAGAGATAGTTGACATTTTAGTGCCATTTCAAGGGCTAAGATCAATATGTCAAAAAAAAATTAAATTTTTATTTTATTCCTTTCCTATTGAAGTTGCCAATGAAGTTTCTAGTCATTTATGGCTATTCCAAATTTTGTGACATGTCCTATAAAACTATGCCCTGGATTTCTTCCATTTCCTAATCTTACAATATTACAATTTTTCATATTTCACATTTGTGCAAATTAAGTTTAAATTATCAGATCATGGAGGATCCTTTGTAAAGACGAAGGGTACATATATGCAACGTTGAAGATATGTGAGATATCAACCCCAACCAATAGCTCTATCTCATAAGCATTCACTGCAATTTTTCTTATAATCTTACATTGCCAAATCTTCTTCCACTTAAGCCTGTTATACGTTCCTTTTGGGAACCTCTCCTTTCTCAAATGATCCAAATCCAAATCATCCATTTGGAATTCTTGTTCTCTCTTTTTCTGATCTGCACATTATTTGTAATCCATGTTGATCATCTCCAATCTCTCCTTCACTTCCCTATGCACCTCATGTATATATATTGCATGGTCCTCCACCTCAGCAGTTCTTCTAATCATACCAGCTAGATCTCTCAACTCACTAACGCCTCTAGGGCTGCCATCATACACAATCTAAAAAGGACTCTTGGTTGTACTTCAGATGAATGGGTTGTTGTATGCAAACTCGACTTGTGTCAAAGTCATGTCCCACTTTTTAGGCTTGTCTCCTACCAAGCATTTCAACAAATTACCAAGGCTTCTATTCACCACCTACATTTTTCCATTTATTTGTGGATGATAGGCTAAACTAAAACTCGACTTAGTGCCCCAACTTTCTCCACAATTTGTCCAAAAGTGCCCAACAAACTTGATATCCCTATCGAGACTATGCTCTTTGGCAAACCATGCAATCTCACTATCTCTTTGAAAATCAAATTGGCAATGTTTGCGGCATCACTTGTCTTTTTGCATGCAACAAAATGTGCCATCTTTGAAAATATATCAACAACAATGACGATTGACTCATTACCTCTATGTTCTTGGTGTCCCAAGAATGAAACCCATACTTATGTGCTCCCATGCTCTCTCTGATATTGGTAAAGGCTAATACAAACCTGCATTTTGACTTTTAACCCTTGGCTTGTTGGCAAACACTATATCCTTGCACGAACTTCTTCACATCCACACTCATCCTAGGCCAACAATAACTCTCACAGCTGCACCAATGTTTTATCCATGCCATAATGACCAGCTAGTCCTCCACTATGCTTCTCCCTTATCGAGTTTTCGCTCATAGATCCTTGAGGAATACACAATTGTTGTCCTTTGAACAACCCATTCTACAAAAAGAATTCCAACCATGGAGTTTTGTCCATACCAGTTGGATTCTTGCATGCTGCCCATGCATCTCAAAAATCCAAATCTTCCTCATAAAACTCTCATGGAGTCAATCCCAACAACTTCCACTCTCATCTTTTTCAATACAAGACATCTCCAAATCAATGCATCTACAACTCTATTGGACTTACCACTTCTATGTTTCAACACAAATGAGCAACTTTGAAAAAAACTCAACCCATTTCCTATGTTTTTGATATAAATTACCTTGGTTGTTCATAAAATGTAGTGCTTGATGATCCGTATATAGCACAAGCTCCTACGGCACCAAATAATGCCTCTATTTCCTAAGGGCTTGTATCACAACATAAAATTATTGATCATCAACGGAGTAATTTCGCTTTGTTTCATTCAACTTCTCACTAAAGTAAGCAATGGGCTTACCTTCTTGACTCAAAATTGCTCCTACCACTATCTCATCGGCATCACAATCAACCTGAAACACTTCATTGAAATTTGACATTGCTAACAATGGTTTTTTTTCGCCTTCTTCAAAATCTAAAAACAATCCTTTGTTGCAACAATCCACAAACTCTTTCATATTACCTTTTGTCATTTCCATAATGGGTGCACATATTCCACTAAAATTTCTAATGAATTTCCTATAGAAAGTAGCTAACCCATGAAAACTTCTTGCTTCAAACATACTCTTAGGTGATGGCCATTCAACAATAGCTCTTACTGTTTTCGAGCTCCATTCTTAACCTATCATGTGAGATTACAAATCCCAAATATAACAGCTCTTCCCCCATAGAGTTGCACTTCTATAGGTTGATTGGCAACTTCTCTTTCAACCTTTGCAATATTTGTCTCAAATGCAATAAATGTTCTTTTTTGCTATTAAAAATTAAAATGCTATTCAAATACATAATGACAAACTTACCCAAGTAAGGTTTCAACACTTCATTCATGAGTCTCATGAGTGTGTTTGATGCATTTGACAATCCAAATGGCATAACCAGCCATCCATACAACCCGTCCTTTGTCTTGAACACAGTCTTGCACTCATCACCTTCTCTAATTTTGATTTGGTGATATCAACTTTTCAAATCACTCTTGGTGAAGTACCTTGCTCCACTCAAGCAGTTCATCAAATCATCAATCTATGCCAATGTAAATATGTATTTGATTGTGATCTTGGTAATGGCTCTTGAATTTGTACCCAAGCCATTCCCTTCCTTTCTTAGGTGCCAATACTGTTGGAACTACACACAAGCTCAAGCATTCTCTTATTAAACCTTTCTCCAATAAATCTTGTACTTGTTTCTTCACCTCCTCATTCTCCATAGGTGTCAACATATATGTTGTCTTGTTTGGTAAACTGATCCAAGCACTAGATCCATATGATGACTTGTCAGTATATGAAGTCAGTTTGATTATTCAACAAGCATTACAAAATGGTTTTGTACTACATGCACTTTTGTAGTGGAGGATAGTGAGGTGACCAATTACCTCTTAGTGGAGGATAGTGGGGTGCCCACTTAGTATTAAATATATTTATTATCTTTCTATGAAAGGAACTCGTGTTAGGAGTTTTGTAGTGAGAATAAGCATTACATTTAGTGCAAGAGGAAAGCAAATGCCGTTTTGTTGTTGGAGCAAGAGAGTGTTCAACCATTGTTGTAACAGTGAGTTATTCCTAATTAATCAAATACGAAGAGAGACCTTTGCCCCATGGTTTACCCTGTACATTGCCAGGTTTTCCATGTTTAATTTGAGTGTGCTATTTTGTGTTGTTTTTTTCTTGTTTGTTGTTAACTGTTTTATATTTTTGCACTTGAGAATAAGCATTACATTTAGTGCAAGAGGGAAGCAAATGCAGTTTTGTCGTTGGAGCAAGAGAGTGTTCAGCCATTGCTGTAACAGTGAGTTATACCTAATTAATCAAATACTAAGAGAGACCTTTGCCCCATGGTTTTTCATGTACATTGACAGGTTTTCCATGTTTAATTTGAGTGTGTTATTTTGTGTTGTTTTTTTCTTGTTTGTTGCTCACTATTTTATATTTTTGCACTGTCTATTTTTCTAACAATTGGTATCAGAGCTTGGTTAACTTGGTTTAGTGTAGAAATTTTTTGTGAGAAGTAAAGAATGTCAGGAAGCACATTTACCAAATTTGAGGTCATGAAATTTGATGGTTCCAATTTCGCTTTGTGAACGCTGAAGGTTCAAGCCCTATTGGTGAAGGACAAATGTGTCTTAGCTCTCAAAGGGGTTGCACTAAAACCTACAACCATGGATCAGACGGATTGGGACAAGAAGGATGCCATGGCGAGGACTACAATCCAGTTATCTCTGGCTGATTCGGGTTTGTTCAATGTTGTAGAGGAGAAAACAGCACGACCTGTGGAAGAAGCTCAAAAAGTTGTATGGGACCAAGTCATTAGCAAGCAAGATTTTGTTACATCGGCAACTGTATACCCTGAAGATGCGTGATAGTTCATCAGTCGCAGATCATCTCAACAATTTCAACACACTGATTAACAAGTTGGCTTCAGTAGAGATGAAAATCGAAGAAGAGGGCAAGGCAGCGAATTTATTGTGCTCTTTGCCTAAATCTTGGGATCAACTAGTTATGGCGCTTAATAACTCAGCACTGCAAGGGAAACAAGCCTTTGAAGATGTAGCGGCCGCAACATTTCTGAAGAATCAAGGCAGAAGACATCTCAAGGTTTTTATTCCAATGAAGCTCTTGTTGTAAGGGGCAGAACTGTGGAAAGAGGGAAGACTGAGTGTGGACAGACTAGATCAAAATCAAAGGGGCAAAAAAGAGTCAAATGCTGGAATTGTGAAAAATCAGGGCATGTCAAAAAGAATAAAGTGTTGAAAGTGAACAAGGAAAATCCTAGCTTCCAACCATCCGAGGCAAATACAACTGAAGATGGAGCACCGTTGGAAAATGGAGAAGTGTTTCCTACTAATCCGAGAGTTTCGTTGCATCATGTTTGGCTTATTGATTCCAGAGCATCTTTTCACATGACTCCTCACAAGGACTAGTTTTCTTCTTACCGGTCATGTGATGGTGGTGTGGTTTACATGGAAAATGACAACCCATGTTAAGTTATTGGTGAAGGAGAAGTCAGAATCAAGATGTTTGATGGGGCAGTGAGAACTATTCAACATGTCAGGTATGTACCCGACTTGAAGAAAAATTTGTTGTCACTTGGAGTGTTCGATGAGCATGGTTACCAATTCAATGGGGAAAAGAGCTCACTCAAGGTAGCAAAGGGAGTGTTGGTGGTGCTTAAGGGAGAAAAGGTTGGCAATCTCTATAGGTTGGTTGGCGAAACTTGTACTAGAGAGGCTATAGTGGTGTCAGATAAGGCAATGGAGTCATTGTCAACTTGGCATCAACGACTAGGCCACATGAGTGAGCATGGTCTCAAGATACTATTGGATAGAAACCTTCTCCCAGGTATAAAATCACTAGATCTAAATTTCTGTGAGCATTGTCTGTATAGAAAACAAAATAGACTACGTTTTTCTAGATGCGCAACCAGAAGCAAAGAAATCTTACAGTTAATTCATTCAGATGTTTGGCAAGCACCTATTGCATCTTTAGGGGGTTCATCATATTTTGTTACATTTATAGATGAATACTCTCGTAAGGTGTGGATATATCTTCTCAAGAAGAAATCTAATGTATTTTCTTGTTTTAAGAAGTTTGAAGCTTTGGCAAAGACCCAAAAGGGTAAGACAAAAAAATGCCTTAGAACAAAAAATAGAGGGGAATTTTGTTCAAATGAGTTTAATCAATTTTGCAGTGAGCATGGCATAGCAAGGCAATTGACAGTTGCTAAAACACCACAACAAAATGGTGTTGTTTAATGCATGAACCGTACAATCATGGAGTGAGCTAGATGTATGCTAAGCACTGTTGGTTTGGAATAGAAATTTTGGGGTGAGGCTGTTTCTACAGCCTATTTCTTGATTGATAGGTCACCCATTACAACTCTAGATCTTAAAGTCCCTAAAGAAGTATGGATGGGTAAACCTGTTGATTATTCTTTTCTTCATATTTTTGGTTCGGATGCTTATGTTAATATTCCTAAAAAGAAAAAGAATAAGTTGGACGTAAAGTCCACGAAATGTATTTTTCTTGGCTATGCAAGATGGTACAAAGGGGTACAAGTTGTGGGATGTTGTTGCTCGTAAGTTGGTTATTAGCCAAGATGTTCGTTTTAATGAAAAATTGGTGCAACATAAAGAACAACAAAGTACAATGGTTGATCCAGTAGAGGTGAAAATCAACCACCTATCCATGAAAATCAGCAAGATAACAATCAAAATCAGGGTGACAACAACCAAATGAGCCACACGGTGACACATCACACTTTGTGAGGAGATCCACTAAAGTGACCAGACCAACGGAAAAGTATTCTCCTAGTTGTAATTCAGCTTATGCATTAGTTACTGATGTTGGTGAGCCTAGCTCATTTCATGAGGCATGCGACGCTGAAGATGCAAGCAAATGAAGCGCTGCCATGGAGGAGGAGATGGAAACTCTACATAAAAATAAACATGGGAGCTTGGGCCATTGCCTAAGGGGAAAAAAGCCATAGGGAACAAGCAGGTCTTCAAACTAAAAAGAGACATAAATGATAATGTGGAGTGGTATAAAGCTTGGTTTGTGGCCAAGGGGTATGCGCAGAGATTTGGTATTTATTTTGATCAAATCTTTTCACCTGTAGTACGGTTAAGTACAGTTAGAGTTGTTTTAGCTCTTGTTGCTAGTCTAGATTTGGAGCTAAAACCGTTAGATGTTAAAACAACCTTCTTGCATGGTGATCTTTTTGAGGAGCTTTATATGCAACAACCGAAAGGTTTTGAGGAAAGAGACAAGAAGAATCGTGCTTGCAGGTTGAACAAATCATTGTATGGTTTGAAACAGGTATCAAGGTGTTGGTACAAGCGATTTGATTCCTTCATAATGAGCTTGGGTTTTAGCAAATGTGACGCTAATCATTATGCCTATTTTCAGAGGTATGGAGATGGCAATTTCATTATTTTGCTTTTGTATGTTGATGATATGTTGGTAGTAAATCCCAATATGCAAAAGATCATCAAATTAAAAGCTCAACTTGCTAGGGAGTTTGAGGTGAAGGATGTAGGAGGTGCAAATCAGATTTTGGGGATGAGGATACACAAAGACAGAAAGAATAGGAAGCTATGGTTGTCACATAAGACTTATGTGGAAAAGGTTTTGTAGCGCTTCAATATGCAGAATGCACAACCAATTAGTACCCCATTTCCTGTTCATATTAAATTGTCTTCAAAATAGTGCCCTAGCACCGAAATGGAGAGGACGTAGATGTCTCATGTACTATACTCATCAGCAGTTGGTAGTCTTGTGTTCACCATGGTGTGCACCAGACCAAACATTGCACAAGCAGTGGGAGTAGTTAGTCATTACATAGCGAACCCAGGATGCGAGCACTGGACGACTCTGAAATGGATTCTCAGGTAATTGAGGAGCACTTATGATGCTGCTATCTATTACAATGGGAGTAGTCTTCAGGGTGATGGATGTGTGGATGCATATTTTGGTGGAGACAGATAGGAGAAAGTCCACTACAGGTTATGTTTTCTCCTTAGCAAGGAGTGCAGTTAGTTGGATCTCAAAGTTGCAGTCAGTAGTGGCCTTGTCTACTACTGAAGCAGAATATATGGCAACAATGCGAGCTTGTAAGGAGAGGATTTGGCTTCATAGACTTTTGGGTGAATTGCAAGTGAAGCAAGATAACATGGTGTTACATTGTGACAGCCAGAGTGCTTTGCACTTCACACGGAACCCAACATATCATGCCAGAACGAAGCATATTTATGTACAATATCATTTTGTATGGGATGTGGTGGAAGAAGGACAAATCTCTTTGGCCAAGATTCACACAGATATAAATCCAGCATATATGTTGACGAAGCCCATTGGTAGAGAGAAGTTCATTTGGTGCAAAACTTCTCTAGGCTTGCACATTACTTGATTATAGGCAGCATGGGTATTGGTCTTTTAATAAGAGGAGTTATTCACAAGGTTAAATCTGACTTCAAGTGGGAGATTGTTGGTATATGAAGTCAGTTTTGTTATTCAGCCAGCATTATAAAATGGTTTTGTACTACATGCACTTTTGTAGTGGAGGATAGTGGGGTGGCCGCTTACCTCTTAGTGGAGGATAGTGGGGTGGCCACTTACCTCTTAATGGAGGATGGTGGGATGGCCACTTACCTCTTAGTGGAGGATAGTGGGGTGCCCACTTGGTATTAAATAAACCTATTATCCTTCTATAAAAGGAACTCATGTTAGGAGTTTTGTAGTGAGAACAAGCATTACTTTTAGTGCAAGAGGAAACCAAATACAGTATTGTAGTTGGAGCTAGAGAGTGTTCAGTCATTGTTGTAACAGTGAGTTATTCCTGATTAATCAAATACTAAGAGAGACCTTTGCCCCGTGGTTTTTCCTGGTACAATGCCAGGTTTTCCACATTAAATCTGAGTGTGCTATTCTGTGTTTTTTTTTTGTTGTTTGCTGCTCACTGTTTTATATTTCTGCACTGTCTATTTTTCTAACGTGACTGATGCTCCTCATAGGTGGCAATCTATCTAGCAAACCTTTACAAACAATTTCAGCATATTCATTCAACAAATTATTCACTTTAATTAGAATTTTATTCATCTCTTTTGTAGTCACAACTTGCATGGCTTTGGGAATGAAAGCAATACATGCTTTCTCCTTCTTTGCCTACTTCAAAAACTATTTATCAGAAACTAACAACACCTTAAGACTGCTATCCATCTCTTCTCTTTTTTCCTTCTATGCGCTCAGTGTGAACCTCTTATTGTCCTTCACAAGTGTGTAAGCATCAGTTCTACCATCATGCACAGCCTTTCTATCAAACTTTCATGGTCTACCCAACAACACATGACATACATCCATAGGCATAATGTCACACAGAACCTCATCTTTGTAAAACCCAATCTGAAAATTCATCATACATTGTTCATTCACTAAATTTGATATCCTTTGTGCAACCAAGACACCTTGTATGGATTGGGGTGTACTGGGTTATATGTGCTACCACTATCAACAATAGCCTTACAACACTTACCTCCAGATTTACATATGGTATGGAATAGATTCTTTCTTTGCATTGGTTCTTTCTCCCCTTTGGCTGGTTTCAACAGCACTCTTCATCATAAGAGCCTCTCCATGTTCCAGTTCCCCCATGTGATTTGGGGATGCATTGCTCTCTTCATTTGTTTTTGCCTACTGCTGTTTTGAAACTTCTTTGAGCATTCAAACACCTTAATCCAACATCTCCACACTCATAGCATGTACCCATGAATCCTCTACCAAAGAATCCTCTTCCTATTGAAGAATACCCTCTTCCTCTTGATGTTTGATTCTGATTTTGAAAAGTGTTAGCTTCTCGTTCATGACCATGTTGTCCTCTACTAGTGTTTTCTTTTCCTCCTCTTGAAAACCTTCCTCTACCTCTTGATGTGTTTAATTGTCTTCTTGACAACTTCTCTTCCACCTTAAATACACATCGATAGGCTTATTCTATTGATTTCAACTTAAACATTTCAAATTCATCTTGTATGGAAATATGAAGACTATTCACATACCTTGAGATCTTCTCTTGATCATTTTCAACATGACCAGCTCTAAAGGTAAGCTTGAAGAGCTCCTCCATGTAATCCTCTGTGCTCATTTCCCTTTGCTTCAAATTCTAGAACTTCTTGAGCAAGTTCAATTGATGATCAAAAGGTAAAAACTTACCTTTCAGCTTTGCAACCATCCCATCCCAAGTTTTGATCTTGTCTTTGTCTCTTCTCTCCCTTTCCAACTATACATGTGTTGAACACAACTATCTATTGAGAGGGGGGGGTGAATCAGTAGATCAGCTAAAACTAGTTCTTTAATCTTTCTATTGTGTCGTTAAACTCCGACATGTTGACGTCATCTCATTTCTTTCGACGTCTTTGAGATGCTTCCCCTTCGTCGATCTCTTCATACTTGCTCGATCTTTAATCTCGCCTTGATCCTTCGGCACTTGTGAACATGCCCTTTGAGACTCCACACTTATCCTTTGGCAACATTGCGAGTGACCCATACTTCTTCCGAAATATCCTTCGGAAACTTTGTAAGTGTCCACTCCATCCGAAAGTATCCTCGGGACCTTAGTTGCAGGTCCTTCTGCCTTAGACAAATTCTCCAAAAGAATTCGTCAATGGCCTTCTTCCGAAAGTGTCCTTCGGGACTTATACAAGTGATCTATTCGGGACTTTTGATCGAGACAAATATCTTTCAGAACTTGTGTAGCTTTACCATACGGGGCCTTTGTTTGGGTCACATGCCCTTCGAAGCTTTTGCAAAGCACCCTTCGGAACTTCAAGGTGATCTTCGGGACTTTTGATTGGGACACATACCCTTTGGCTCTTTTGTAAATGTACCCTTCGAAAACTTTGTTCAGGTCACTTACCCTTCAACATTTTTGCAAAGCTCCCTTCGGAACTTTTGTAAATGTACCCTTCGGAACTTCAAGGTGATCTTCGGGACTTTTGATTGGGACACATACCCTTCGGCTCTTTTGTAAATGAACCCTTCGGAAACTTTGTTCAGGTCACTTACCCTTCGACATTTTTGCAAAGCTCCCTTCGAAACTTTTGTTCGGAACAATTTTTTCGACAACTTAACTATTTTTCTCGAAAGAATTAGGCAAGGCACTTTCTCCGAAAGAAAACTCTTCCTTCGGAGCTTTTGTTCGGGACAAATTTTCCGAAAGAATTCCCAAGCTTGTAAAATCGACTAAGTGTAGAGACCAAACACTTTCCTGAAAGAATTCCAAAGCTTTGGAACATTTGTTTGCGGGCTTACTGTTCGAAGAGTCTTCAAAATTTTTCCAAAAGAACTGCCCGAGCCACTTCTTCCGAAATAAATCCCCAGGGAAATGCAAAGGTGCAAAAACGACTAAGTGTGGAAACTTAGTAGGCTTTTAGCTGAGGGACAACCTTATGAATTTGTAACATTTGCTCTACTCATCCTTGTGACTTAGAACTTAGACCACAAAGAATAGGCACAAACCTAATTATAGTGTGATCATTTCCTTCAGATGCTACCATATATGCAAATGCAGTCACCATCAAACTGTGTACTCAGCCATATTCAGCAAACTAGCAAAGGCATTCATATGACTGTTCTTGGAATTCAAGATGCACATTCAACTCCATGAGAACTCTACAATTGGTTTGTGTAGCTCAATACCTTTGTCATTAATGCTTGATAGTACGTTCTTCATTTGACATCAATGACAATATTTCAGACATCAATCTCCTTTTAGACGACATCTATTAATGATACTCAAATTTGCCAACAACATGATCCCATCACAAAGATGCATGTCCCTTCAACTTGGTGCAATCAAAATTCACTTTCTTGGGGTCCTCCATTGATTCATAGTCAAAATACTTCTTTAGCTCTATGATCCAATCAATGAGGAATCTAAATACTTCTTTAGCTCTATGATCTAATCAATGAGATCCTCATGGCATAAACTTCGTCCATAGCTAGGAGTGTCCAACCCAAAGTTGCTTCACATCTTAGCAATGGCATTCAAAAATGTCTTCAAGTTCATCTACTATCTCTTCAACCTGAATCTCTAGTGCTCCATCATCACTTGCATTTGCAACAATGGTTCCTCTCCTTTGTGCAGTCTCCATAACATCTCATCTTGCTTTGATTCCTCTCAACATCTCTATAAAATTTGCAACTTTAGGTGCTCTTGTTCCTCTTGCATGGAGTGCTCCTCTATGTACCACTTCTATCCCTCAAAACTCTCAACAATAACTATGCAGGGTTCTCTTTCACAACCTACAACTAACTCTCCTAGAGCCTCACACACTCAACCTAACAAGGCACAACCTTGCTCTAATACCAATTGATGCACACAAGAATGAGGGGGTCAAACTAATGGCTGCCTTACTCCCCAACGTAGACACACTTCACTCTCAAATGGTCACACAAATTCCAAATTGAAACCCAAAAATACCTTTATTGATGTATGACAAAGATTACAAAGGTTTCATTACACACGCTTGCTTTCCTATTGAACTATGAAGAAGACAATCTCAGTCTCTCAAGGTGGTTACACTCTCTATTCTGAACATACATCACCTTAGAAAGCTTTATGGGACTTCTCTCTTCTCTCTCACTTGCTCTTGGCTCTTGGGAGTTGAAACAACTCAAATCTTTCTCTCTCTTTAGTTAACTCCTTGCCCTTTGCAAGACTCATCTAAATCTCTACTAACTAGCACTAACATCCTCCAAGGTTTGTCCAAGTTCCTCTTGTATTGGAAACGGTCCACACGTCATTTTTTTGACTCTGGACAGTTACTTTCATGTCCTACCTCCATGGGAAAAACCGCTAGTTACTGCAAAACAATGGTTACGTAACTGTCAATTAATGCAGACCAGTAGTTTTGAAACTGCCCCTTCATTAAGCAATGATTTTGTCATTCTCCCAAAAGGGGCCAATTTGACCTCTGGGAGTTGATTGAAACCATCTCCACTTGACATTTTTTATATGTTGAAGTCTTGATTATGTTCCTCAAACTATTGTTGATCCTCTTCGACACACACTACGTTGTCGACATTGCTGACTAGTCACACAAATGCACACAAATTTTGTACCTTGTTTTTGGTTGATGCAAGATTGCTTGTTCACTCGGATGCTCCTGCATCACCAAGAATACTTTGTGTTGTTTTTAAATTTGCTATTTCAAAAGCTTCTCCTAAAACATTAGTCAATTTTTAAAACAAAAAAGTATAAATTTACTATATATTCACCAAGATTAACAAATATTAATAGTAAATTTTATGTTGTCCAAGGGGTTATGGTGTAAAGTTAATGGAGGCCACTTGTAAGAGTGCAGCCAAGGTTCAAATCCTCCCACCACAATAACACATCCCATAACTTCTACAAGCATGTGGCAAGGTTGTGGTGAAACAATTATGGGGTACATTTGAGTGTGACCCATGTTTACAAATCTTAAAAATATTATCCAACCTTATCCCACACCACATTAGAGGCAGCCCATAGCCTTAACCAAGTTTTACAAAGCACAAAATATATACTAACGAATCTGTTTCATCAAAATGAGCCATAATCACTTTGTATATTATTTGCAACCTATTTTAGGGTTATAAAGCATATTAAAGTCCTAAAGTTTTCTAAGACCACTTGCTGACAGAAAATTTGAAATATGTTTAATTCAAAGCAAAATAGATGCTTGTAAGATTATTGTCATGCAGTGCACTATTGGCCATGCATTCTTGCTATATTGGATAAAAACATAAAACTGTCCCCTTGTTTGGTTGTTTGAGCCTTTGAGGCCACTAGACTGACAAGCGTTTGTAAAAGGAACCTTGAGTTTAGCTATCTGAAAATCATTTGAATGTTTGAGACAAAATATTTGAAAGCGTTGTGCTTGCATACTTTTCCAAAAAAAAATAAGTTTTTAAGTATTTTTTGGGCTATTTTTTTTATTTTTTAGCCTAAAAGTGGATCCATTATTAGTCAAGCAAGACAGATAGCCGTTAATTCAGTACAGGACTAAGCAGGGCCGTTCAAGCTGATTAATTCGTGACTTAATTTTTTAATTGTTAGGGGGTTATTGCGCCTGCAGGACACTAACAAATGTGTTAATTTATCAGCTAGCAAAACAAATTAAATGTATTCCACATCAAAAGGGCAAGGCTTAAAGAGTGGCCCATGACACGTGGATAAACTTTGCACTAAGCAAAGTTGTTAATAGCGAGTATGTTGATTGGTCAAGCAGCGACAATTGTTGTCCAATGAAATCTAAAGGTTTCAAAATTCTTGGAGGATAGACAATGATGGGTTGTTTTATATCCTTAAGTTGAAAAATTGTCTTCGGGCTTGTGTGACAACTAAAGCAAGACTATAAATGTATGTTTGAGGGGTCATTACAATGAGTTTACATGCCCATTCCCTTTTCCTCGCACTTCTCAAGTAGCTGAATATGTTGGTGAACAAAGAATAGGGAATGGTTAGGGATACTTTATGGATGGCACTACCATGATTTCAGAAATCTTTGGTTTAAATAACAACTATAAGGCCAATAGAGATGTATTACACTTGTAGTCTACTATTATGAAATGAAACAATCAAGGATAGGGGGTCAAGCTAATGACAGCCTTGTCCTTGCAGCTAGAGCAACATCCACTCACCACCACGCCTATATTCGCCTAAGAATAAAACTCCTTGTTTGATAACTGAAACCATGTTTGATAACACCCAATCTCAAGAATTAAGCAGATCATTATTAATTCATAAATTCAACACCTCCTTTGAAGGAATGCTAGTAAGAGCAATTCATGAAACAACAACAAAGAGCACCTTTGGTTACCATTTGATGAGGATCACATCAATGCAACAAATCCACAAGAATGAGACAAGAAATGAAGTTAAATCAGTTTACAAACACCACGTAACATAGAGGAAACTCCCACCACCAACAATGGAGTTTCTAACTACTTCCAATGCTCATTACAACTCATAAAATGGATTGTTTAGCTGACCATGACAATCATGACTGTTAAGAAGACCTAAACACATGAGATCAAACAAACCAAAAACAACATCACTCAGGTCTCGCACCAACTAGACAACAAAGAAAAATGAATTTGGCATTTTTTTAAACATTTAGCCTCTAATTGAACCATTAAAATTTAATACAAAACAAATTGTTGTGGATTCTTTAATAAAAAAAAAAAAAAACATATTTTGAATATGCCCTTCATTTCTCCTGGAACCGCTTTAAACTCCATGTCCTTTGTCATGTCCCCTTCCAGTTGACATATCTCAGAGCTTATGATTAGCCTATTACGCGACCCTCGTAGGCTAATAGGATAGATAGAGGGTCTTGGTTGGAGCTTGGCTTGGCTTCGTTCGTTAGACTTTGCCAATTGGCTTTCGTTCGGGATCATTCGGACACCATTTGCCTGACCTGTTATTTTTAGTAGTATTGGTCACTCAGTGGAGCACCACTGCTATTTTTAGCAGTATGGGTTGGTCATGTGCGGAATCAATCACTTGTTCACCAACTTCAGACGGTTCGTACATCGGACAATTTATGAGGGAGATATTAATATTTTAATTGTCAAATTAAATATTAATTATCGGGCGCTGATACTATAAAGTTATAATATTATTAATATTATAACTTAGGTGATATTGAAGGGGGCGACCAGCATTGAAAGGGGGCGGGGCAAAGAAAAGTTCGAATTATTAAAAAAGAAGCCAAATTGGGGAAATCGCACTTGGGAAGAATATAAGGTTTTTTCATTGAGAAGGAAATTCATTATGTTTTGAAATCAAAAAAATTGCTGTCTTTTCTTCTGAGAACAGAGCCAAGGGTTTCAGTTTTCATCTAGCATTGGAGAACGAGCCATCTTCAGTGTTGCAATTCAGAGGCTGTGAAATACCAGCTGATTTATTGCTTTCAGAGAGGTAGCTTCATTCAGAGGTTATCACAGAACTTCATCAGAAATTGCATCAATCAGGGTTTTTCAGCTTGGATTCATCCGTAAGAGTTTCTCTTATAAAGGCACCTATTTCCTGAGGTTCTAATAGCAAACAGGGGCGCACTTTAATTTGGTTGGTTGCTGTCATAGGGCCGTACTACTGTACAGCAGGGTTGTACCTTCACAAAAAGGGCACATTTATTCATCCAGGGCAAACGCCTCCTTGGGTCATCTGCCACCACTCCTTGAGGCGCCTACACCTTGGGATCATTTCCTAAGCATCAGACGGAGGGAGAAATAGCTTGAAAACAGAGCTATACAATTTTCATGAATTCTTCAATTGGCTGCCATAACCAGGTTTTCATAAAAAATTGTTACTTTTGATTTTGCATGTTATCAGATACTAGTTGTAATTGTCACATAAGATCAATAAACCTATTGGCAATAATTAATATCCTAAATTCTATCATTTCCGGATTTGCAATATTTTATTTGAATTATTCAGTAATTCCTCCTAGAATCGCCTCTCATATATTTATGCAAAAACACAAAAAAAAAAAAAAAAAAAAAAAAACATACAGAACAAGAAAAAACAAGCAGTTTCAAAGAAAGTGAGACCAAGGGTTTCTACAGTGGTATCAGAGCTAAATCTTGCCATCCTGAGGGTTTAGTTATTACATGCTGCTAGAAGAGGTTGATTCACACAGGTATTACACACGCAAGAGAGTCTTACTTGAAGGCGAACAGGGTTTAGAACAACTGGTCATCCTGGGTGACAGGCGTGAGGGTAGCCCACCCAAGGGCCATAGGAATAATGATGATCAGGATACCAGAGACTTCTTCCGTGCTATGGTTACAGGACAACAGCAGATGGCACAGGCATTACAAGCACTTACTACTATGGTAGAAAGGATGAACCCACCTGTTAAACAGAATGGGGAACAAGGGGATAACAGGAGTGCTACAGTTAATCAGAGACCACAGCGGACCCATTCCAAAACAGCTAATAGGCCTACAAGTCCTACATTTGTTCAGGAGGAACCAGAAAAAGCTCCGACAAAGGAGGCGGCAAGAGACCCCCTATTTGCAGACACACTCATGGCTGCAAATGATGAGTGGGAATTATTAGCTCCTCAGGTTCGGGGGAGGATGTCCTTTGATCGTTTTGTAAATCAGAGGAGAGAGCATTACAGGTCACTTAGACAGGACAGGAGGCCTAGAAGTCAAAATAGTGAGTTGAAGAAGGCTACAGGCAAGCTTTCTTTAACTACTTTTGATGGTAGTGGTAAGATGACAGCTCAAGCTTGGATTCATAAGCTTGACACATTTTTGACACTGAGGCCAATGACAAAGATAGAAGCTATCAAATACGCCACTTTGCATTTGGAAGGAGTAGCACATGATTGGTGGTACCATAGTATGGTAACACTTCAGCATCATCAGGTGACAGAGTACCAAGGCTTCGTGGATAAGTTGGTTGAGAGATTTGACAAGAAAGATCCAGAGGTTTACTTTCGGGATTTGGCATAGTTGAAACAAACAGGCAACTTGGAGTCTTTCATTGGTGAATTTCAGCGGTTAGCAGTCATGGTGCCAAACATTTCAGAGCGTAGATTGATAGTTCTTTTCATTGAGGGCCTATCCGAACCACTGAGAGGTTGGATAAAGGCATTTGATCCTATCTCTTTACAGGAAGCTATGAAAAAAGCGAGAAGTATGGAACATTCAGTCCCAACAAACAAATTTCAGTCCAAAGGAGCATCTTCTAGTAAGGATAATAAACCATTTTATAAAAAATCAGAGAGGACTGATTTTAAAACTGATTCTAAAGATAAAACTCCAGCACCCTTTGACAAAGAAACATTAAATGATTTGAGGAAGAAAAAATTATGTTTCTACTGCAAGGGTCCCTATGATGCTAACCACGACTGTCCTTTGCGGCCTAAGGGTAAGGCAAACAGAGTTATGTGGGCCTTCTATGAGGATTCAGATTCTAAAAATTCTGGACAGCAAGAGAGTTCAGAGGATTCAGAGTCAGAGGTTACAGAGCCTAAGGTGGAGGCAGAGTCAGAGATCCAGCTCCAAGAGGCACGATTGTCTAGCATACAGCAGGAGGGATCCTTTAGACTTCGTGGAGTTTTAGCTGGGCAAAAGGTTATCACCCTTTTAGACACAGGTGCCACCCATAATTTTATTGATGCCAGATTTGTGGAGAGGCGTGGGCTTGTAACAGAGGAGTTTGAGGGCATTCGGGTTAAGGTGGCTGATGGTTACACTCTCAAGTGTGACCGTATGATTAAGGATCTCCCCTTGCGTTTGAATAACTATGAGTTCAAGGTTGATTATTACGTGGTGAACATGGGAGATATCGATTTAGTTTTGGGCATGAAGTGGCTTCATTCCCTTGAGCAAGTCACTCTTCGTCTCAAAGACATGGAGATTCGGTTTGATGTGGACGGGAAGACACATATCCTGAAGGCCATTCGAGACAGTAATGTCAAGACTATTTCCTTCCATCGGATGGAGAGACTCATGCGTCATGACATGGTAGAGTGGGCTGCCGAGTTCACATTGACACCTATTTAGGAGGGACAGCATAAGGCCGAGTATCATCCTGACATTCAGCAGTTGAGAGTTACGCATGAGAAGGTTTTCAGTGATATTCCACTAGGGAGTCCTCCAGACAAGGGTATTGAGCACATTATAGAGCTTGAGGGCGCTAAGCCCGTCATGATTACTCCGTACAGGCATCCTAAGCGGCTTAAGGATGAGATAGAGAAGACAATCAAGGAGCTAATTGCTATGGGTCACATTCGACGAGCAAATCACCATTCGCTTCTTCAGTTGTCTTAGTGAAGAAGGATGGCACCCTTCGCATGTGCATAGATTACAGAGTCCTGAATAAGAGGACTATCAAAAACAGGTACCCTATACCCCGAATAGACGAGCTGATTGATGAGCTCCATGGTGCCTGTTACTTTTCGAAGATAGACTTGAGATCGGGATATCATCAGATCAGAGTTCGTGAGCAGGACATTGAGAAGACCGCATTTCGTTGTCATTGTGGACACTTTGAGTTTGTGGTTATGCCATTTGGGCTAACCAATGCTCCAGCGACATTTCAGTCCACCATGAACAGGGTCTTCCACTCTCAGTTGAGGAGATATGTGCTTGTCTTCTTCGATGACATTCTGATCTACAGCAGGACTTGGCAGGGACATTTGGCTCATTTGGATTCAGCACTCAGCATTTTGGAGAGGGAGTCCTTGTACGCCAAGGAGTCCAAGTGTGATTTGGGGATGACTAAGTTGCTCTACCTGGGCCATATCATCAGTGCAGAGGGAGTGCGGATGGATCCTAAGAAGATCCGTGCTATAGTTGATTGGCCTACTCCAGCGGAACTTACACAGCTGCGAGGATTTCTTGGCTTCTATGGTTTTTATCGCAAATTTGTGAATGGTTATTCACGACATGTAGCACCTATGACGGATTTGTTGAAAAAAGGTGCATTCTGTTGGACTCCTGAGGCAAAGTTGTGTTTTGTGAGGTTCAAGGAGCTGATGACTACGTGTCCAGTGTTGGCAAGATTTTTCGAAGCCTTTTGACTTCAGTGTGATGCTTCTGGTGAACATTGGAGCGGTGCTTATGCAGGACAAGCACCCTATTGTTTATGAGAGCCGAAAACTCAGAGGGCCAGAGAGGTTCTACAGATTTACGATAAGCAGATGTTGGCCATAATGCATGCCTTGGCCAAATTTAGACAGTATCTCGTGGGCAGTAAGTTTTGCATTAAAACTGACCACAACAGTTTGAAGCATTTCCTGGGGCAGCGAGACTTGAATGATCGTCAGCAGAAGTGGGTAAGTTACAGGCATATGACTTCGATATTTCCTACATCAAGGCCACCCAAAATGTAGTGGTTGACACCCTCTCACGCAAGCCTTATTTGAGCTCTATGGTTCACATTGCTGAGGATTGGAGGCATTTGATTGTGGCAGAGTATGCCAAGGATACTTGGGCATCCAGTATTGTTGAGGGGTTGATGGTTGATACCAGGTACACGCTTGTGAATGATTTGATCATTTACAAGAACAGGATTTTCTTGATCCCAAGATCTGAGATGAAGAACATTATTATGCGAGCCTTTCATGATGTGCCCACAGCAGGACATCCCGGGTTTTTTAAGACATATAGACAGATACAGGAGAGGTTTACATGGAAAGGACTTAAGGCAGATGTTCTTCAGTATGTGCGTGAGTGCCTTGTTTGTCAGCAGAACAAACAAGAGAACACACATCCGGCAAGATTATTGCAGCCACTTCCGATTCCTGATAGGAAGTGGGAATCCTTGTCGATGGACTTTATCACGAGCTTGCCCAAAGCCCAAGGACGGGACTGTATATATGTAGTTGTGGATCGGCTGACGAAATATGCCCACTTCTTTCCGATCACCACCACTTACACAGCTACACAGGTAGCAGAAGTCTTCTTCCGCGAGGTTTTCAGATTACATGGGTTGCCTCGGAGCATAGTGAGCGACAGGGATAGTCGGTTCCTGAGTCACTTCTGGCAGGAGGTGTTCAGACTTTGTGGGACCGAGCTTACACCAAGCACCAGTTACCACTCGCAGACCGATGGTCAGACGAAGATAGTGAATAAATGGGTGGAAGGATACCTCAGAAATTATATTGCAGGGCAGCAGAAAGATTGGGTCAAATGGATATATTTGTGCGAGTATTGCTACAATACTACCTTCCACATGACCATTCAGATGTCCTCTTTCATGGCGTTGTACGGTTATGAGGCGCCTAGCTTTCTGGATTTGCTACTGAGTGACAGTAGAGTGCCGAGCGCTGGAGATTTATTGCAGGAGAGTCAGGACATTATGAGGGCTCTCAAGGAGAATATTGCCAAAGCACAGAATCAGCAGAAGTAGTATGCAGATCAGAGGATGACAGAGAGGTCTTTTGAGGTGGGAGACATGGTTTACCTCATGCTGCAGCCCTACCAGCAGTCTACTCTTAGGAAGAGTGGTTCAGATAAGCTTAAGCCACATTATTATGGTCCCTTCAGGATCCTGAGGCGCGTTGGAGAGGTGGCTTATGAGCTAGAGCTTCCGACAGATAGTAATGTCCACAATGTTTTTCATGTGTCACGCCTCAAAAAGGCGTTGGGACACTGTGTGGTACCTTCAGCAGTTTTACCTCCCTTAGATGATGAGGGAAAGTTGATTTTCGTCCCTGACTCCATCTTGGAGTCCAGAGAGAGAAAGTTGCGTAGGAGGACCATCAGGGAATTTTTGGTAAAATGGAGAGACTTGCCAGTGGAGGATGCTACGTGGGAGAGCGAGGATATTCTGCAGCATCCAGAGTTGAGATTGCTTAAGGACATGCAATTTTAGGAGGGGCGGACTGTCATGTCCCCTTCTAGTTGACATAACTCAAAGCTTATGATTAGCCTATTACGCGACCCTCGTAAGCTAATAGGATGGATAGAGGGTCTTGGTTGGAGCTTGGCTTGGCTTCGTTCGTCAGACTTTGCCAGTTGGCTTTCGTTCGGGATCATTCGGACACCATTTCCCTGACCTGCTATTTTTAGCAATATTGGTCACTCAAGTGGAGCACCCCTGCTATTTTTAGCAGTATGGGTTGGTCATGTGCGGAATCAATCACTTGTTCACCAACTTCAGACGGTTCGTACATCGGACAATTTATGAGGGAGATATTAATATTTTAATTGTTAAATTAAATATTAATTATCGGGAGCTTATAATATAAGGTTATAATATTATTAATATTATAACTTAAGTGATATTGAAGGGGGCGACCAGCATTGAAAGAGGGCCACTTTTAATTATAATTTATAATTAAAAAGGGCGTTGAAGACTAAGGGAATTTAAAAAAAAAAAAATCGAATTATTAAAAAAAGAAGCCAAATTGGGGAAATCGCACTTGGGAAGAATATAAGGTTTTTTCATTGAGAATGAAATTCATTATGTTTTGAAATCAAAAAAATTGATGTCTTTTCTTCTGAGAACAGAGCCAAGGGTTTCAGTTTTCATCTAGCATTGGAGAACGAGCCATCTTCACTGTTGCAATTCAGAAACTGTGAAAATTACCAGTTGATTTATTGCTTTCAGAGAGGTAGCTTCATTCAGAAGTTATCAACGAACTTCATCAGAAATTGCATCAATCAGGATTTTTCAGCTTGGATTCATCCGTAAGAGTTTCTCTTATAGAGGCGCTTATTTCCTGAGGTTCTAGTACAGCAAACAGGGGCGCACTTTAATTTGGTTGGCTGCTGTCATAGGGCCGTACTACTGTACAGCAGGGCTGTACCTTCACAAAAAGGGTGCATTTATTCATCCAGGGCAAATCACCTGCTTCTTGGGTCATCTGCCACCACTCCTTGAGGCGCCTACACCTTGGGATCATTTCCTAAGCATCAGACGGAGGGAGAAATAGCTTGAGGACGGAGCTGTACAATTTTCATGAATTCTTCAGTTGGTTGGCATAACTAGGTTTTCATAAAAATTTGTTACTTTTGATTTTGCATGTTATCAGATACTAGTTGTAATTGTCACAGAAGATCAATAAACCTATTGGCAATAATTAATATCCTAGATTCTATCATTTCCGGATTTGCAATATTTTATTTGAATTTATTCAGTAATTCCTCCTAGAATCGCCTCTCATATATTTATGCAAAAACACAAAAAAAAAAACCAAAAAACATACAAAACAAGAAAAAACAAGCAGTTTCAGAGAAAGTGAGACCAAGGGTTTCTACATCCTTCAATATGCAAAATTTGCTCTATTTGCCTAAAACAGGCATGCACGCATAGGAGGATGATTGAACCTCAGATTTAGCGATGTATTCACCATCTCCATGCCAAGACCTTTCTTTTGGTACCTTGGGCTCCCTCTGAGACTGTTCCAAACTCTCGAACCTTCATGCCACCCCCTAAGGCCAAAAGAATATGTCTTCCTCCTCTTTTTTCTGTTGTTTGTTTTCTTCTGGTGTTTGAAGCATGAATCAGATTTGCTAAGTGTTAAATGGCCCCTCAAGAACACTTTCCTTTCATCTCCCCCTTGGTTCTTGTTGTAGCATAAATTTGCACCCTTGAAGAGGGTTCTTCAAGCTCTCTCCGATTGAGCTACACTATGGGAACAACCCCAGGCTGTGGGTCACCTATGGTGGGGTTGGACCTCCGGAGAAGACCGGCTTTCTCTTGATGGATCACCTAAACTAATGCTACTGTAGGGAAAAGGGTTAGAAAGGGGGAAAGGGCTCCTAAAAAAGTTAACCAGGTGATGCACCAAATACAAATGGAAGACTCCCATAAGCTTGAACCCACACTTGATCAGCACAAGACAATACTAGCTCACACAACCTCAAAATCAAGCTAATTGCATAAGTATTTCATAGACTAGGTTCAAGAAGCAAAGAATGCAAACAAAGACGAGTTCTAAGACTCACTGAGAGCTTACATCAATGGCAAAAAAAACACTAATCCAGACTTGCAATAGCTTGAAAACACCCTAAAGAAGGTCAGAAACGAGGACAATGGGCAAGGAAGATTCTCCTTCACTATGCCATCATGCACAACTCACTTAACACAGATCCAAGGCAAGAGATAGGCAAAGAAAGTCTTTTATTGCATCACAAGGTAGTTCTTACAAATGCTTGACAGAGTTTAGCCTAATCAAGAGGAGAATATCTTGCAATATCTCAAAGAGTCTCTTGATACTTCCAAAAATGAGCATCCTTACAAATGAGAAAGAATGGGTGGTATATAAAAAAGGGGAAGAAGAGAGGGAGCACGTTAACCAAGAACAATCAATGCGCTGCCACTTTCAATGAATGCTCCACCACCTTTTAATCCAATCAAGATTGATCCTTTATCGACAAATTAGCCTGTATTTGCTCCAATAGTCTTCAAGCTTTTCTCATTCGCTGACAGATCCACTAGAAGATAAGGGTTCTTTTTGCATGATGAGTCATGATCCATGTCGATGGAGAAAAGACCCTTAATATCTGAATAGCACCAAATGCTCCAACTACTTTCTCCAATCCCCAAATCCCCTTAATTTGATCTTTTACGCCATCTCCCACTTTCATTATGAGGACAAAGTCCTCATATCTTGAAACTGACAGAGCCATGCCATGTCTGCTTCGAGCGGCGGTAAGTACCTGCTTTGTCGAGGCTGTGACTATATTGGAAGATGAGACACTCCATAATCACATATCTGCCCTATTTCAATATCTGAACATAGGTCTTACTATAGATTGAAAACCAATTTCTTTTATTGGTTTTCCTATAGCTATCATGTCGATGCAGATCCGCAGGTTGCATATCTCGTTTCAACAGCGAACTGCCCATAGGCCACGTAGCTTTGTTCTTGATCTCTTTTAGGTCTAAATAGACCTATTTTTGCCTTTGAGCATTTATGAAAACCAAGAACTCATTATATGCACAAATCTTCTTTAAAGAGCAATGATCATCGTCACAAAACAATTTTGCAACCCCAAAAGACGGGCTCTATAAGTTCTAAATCTTTGAACTAGAGGTCAAGGCTGTACTTTAATGGCGATGGGACTTCATCATAACCATCCTGACTATGACTATGTTTGCTTGTGACCTTCGACCGAGCTCTAATGGCGACGGGATGATCCTTGCAGGACTTACTTCTACTTCGACCTAGGTCGCAATTGTTCTCCATTTGAAGTCCCTGGCTTTTGACTTTTGATATCGACTGTCGATCTTGATCCGGGCCTTCTCAAATCGTGCCATCTATCATCTTTTCATTCATTCTCAGGATCCTGATGTCAGCACTTTGATTCCTTGACCTCATGCGCACCGTAGATCTCCCTTTGTAGGAATGAATGTGAACCATTGATCTTCTGCCAGTCTAACGTGGTTGTGACACTTGGCAGCTTCTCATTCGTTCTCAGGATCCGCTGACTCGTTGACCCTCGCTCATCAGCGATCTCAATTTATATGATTGAACACACACCGTTGATCTATTTGGGCCCACTGGCTTTGTCAGTTGACAATTACCGTTAGATTTGATCTTATCTCCCGAGATTTGGACATTTGTCAGCTCCGCGTTAAACCTTGAAATATTTGAATCCAAATGGCTATTTTACAAGGCTTAAACTTGACGTTCCCGCGCACATTTCATTTTGCAAGTCTAACTTTAAAGGCTTATATCTTCAGATAGTAAGCTCATCAAGACACCAAATTTGCAAAGCATGATCTAGGCATGAAGAACTTCATGTCCATGTGATCTTCGACCCTGATTGATTTCCCAAGTGCCTTTATCAATTGTGCAACCGAACTAGCATGTTTGTTTCTGCATGACGTGTTGATGACGATCTGGCTCTTTTCTAGGCTTTTGCAAGAACTTTTAAGGTTCAAAATGAGCTCTTGAGCCCTGTGGAACCTGCTTTATGTCCATGAAGGTCATGATCACTATGAGAAACTCTGTTCACCCTTTCTATCCAGGGAAAAGCTTGGTATGTGGGCCAAAATTGGCCAACATCTTTGGCGACTCACAGAGAAGCATGCTTGTTATGCTTGAGAACCCAGACTAGTTGCCTTGTCTGATCCATTGGGCATGGAGTCAAGTCTTTGCTCTCAGCTGATGTGAAACTGACTCAAGGCTGTCTTTTTCCCAGAAGACTTCCTCTTGAAACAACAAGGACTAAAACAAAACAACAAAATGCCCAAGGCACTTATGGAAGGGAAACACATAACAGAAAGGAAACTAACCTAAACAAAGCAAGGGAAACTAACCTACTAAACAAAATGTGCACACAGACACTTAGAGAAAAGCATGAAATCTACTTTAATATATACAATATTGTATAGCAATTTACAAGCACCTCCCTCTTAGGTCAAATGGAAAACTTTGAGTATCATTCACTTGTAACAAACCAAGATGAAAAATACCTTGCTTTGGAGGTACCAAAATTGATGAACCAAGTAGCTTGATGGCCAATCCTTTTGGTGTGCTCTCCAATGGATGAAATGGAATAAACATGTCTCCAATGTAAACATACTGGTTCAAGTCTTCCAAGCTTGGTTCATGTTGGACTGCAGGAGCACTTGCTTGATGTTGCTCATCACTCTTAAGAAAGCCTTGCATGAAGACTTCATTTAGGCCCTTGAGAGCAACTGCACTTGGTTCACTTGGTGGTTCAAAAAGACCATGTTCTTCCCTCTTGTCCTTGTGCAAATTAGGACCAATCATGCTTAGAGCAGCATGCTCATAATGCTTTGGAGCGAGGACATGTCTCTTAGCCTCTTCAAACTCTTTGGTTATGGCATTGAACCACTGCCATAACTCTTGAAGCTCTTGACTGGTATGTTCGTCAAATTGTATCACTTGAGCACTTGAGATGTCTCCTTCATCAACCTCACTCAAGGTTTCATCTTGTTCTTCAACTGCAAATGAGGGTTGATTTGACATCCAAGGTCTAAAATATCACACCTATCTTGCTCAAGATCTGATTTGCATTCCTCTAGCTCCAACATATCAGGGCTATCCTCAACTGACACCTCATCTTGAAGTGGACCAACCTCAAGCACCTGGTTCTGATCCTCTTCTTCATCTATGTAGAATGGACCCTCAATAGTCCATTCAAGGTTTGCTCTACTTTCAACTTGAGGATTGTCTTCTTCAGGCAAGTTTGCGACATTAAGCTGCTCCATTTCACTCAAGAAATCTGAGCACAAATGTTGCCATTGATCTTCTAAGTCATTTGAGCTGCCCTTGACCTCCATAATAGATTCATGAAGGTTGTTCTCTTGCTTCTCATCAAGCTCTTGCAGCTTGAAAGCTGAAACATGCTCTTCCCTATGAAGTGGGTTGCCTATCATGATTTCTTCGTCATAGACACTTGCATTGTCCTCCCGTGGCTCACTTATGACTGCAAGCTCCTCCTCTATCCTTTGTAAAACAAAGTCTTTCTCCAAGAGGGAGATGGTGGGAGGGTGAAGAAGTTCACCTTGCTTGCAGCTTAAGAGAGTGTCCTTCCAGCTAGGTACCTTGAAGGGTCTCTTTGGTGGCTCTTGAGGAAAGGAGAAAGAGTCTTGGAACTCTTGTACACCAAGCTCATTGAGTTAAGCTATGGTTTCTTGATTCATTTGTTGCACAACTAACTCCTCTACCAAAACTGGTTCTTGGACTGCCTCGACTAACAGCTCCTCCTTTATGCCTTTATGAACTGAATTTCATGATGGAAATGAGTATGAAACAGACACTTTTTCATCCTTTTGAACAGTTATAGGAGAGGGTGGGTCTTACAAGTGAGGGCATGACATAGCCGGAGTCGAATGTGTTGGAGAAGATCAATGATGGAATGGCTTCATGTTCTTGAGTGGGAATGGGCGTAGGGGTAGGAGGGGGCAAACTGATTGGCTCAGGTTTGACATACTCTTTCTCCCACTGCTCAAATACCTTTTCAATGGATAATATCCACCCTTTCAATTCTTGCTTCTCAACCTGTGGATAGTCAGCGTCTTCAATTAGTGCCCACACATTCCAAAACTCTTGCAAGGTCTTTATCCCTTCCATGACATGAATGGGGAATTCTTGTCCAAGTTTAACCCCCTCATTGATTTTCATGATTGTTCTACCTTGGTCCAGTATTGCCTTTCTGAGTTTTGACAAGGGTGGACTTGGGCAAGGTTGACTAGAGGGTTGATCAAGAACTCCTGGAGGTTGAGCTTGAGGCTCTTGGAGGGGAGAGAACACATAAGACTGATCCAAATGAACCTGCGGCTCTTCATAAGATATCAACACACTGTCTGCGTTCTGGATCATGCTTCTCATCATTGCTATGTCCTCATTTCCACAAGATGACCATTGTTCACCCTCACAGACTGACCATCTGTTCTTGACAAACTAAAGAGCATTCCTTGCCTTTTGTAGAACGTGGATAGGGATAACTGGAGAAAACTCCAAACCCCTACCAATCTCCCTTATCAACTCAATATAAACTGATAATGCTTGCTTGACTCCTGACAAGGATGTAACAAGTTAAGCCTGGTCTTGACAAGGGGAATTAGAAGATTGATTTGAATGCAAAGGAGGCTGACCTAGGTCTTATGCAAGGGTGGGAGGAGGACAAAGGCCAAGATAGGGTTGATAGGTTGTTTGAAGGCCACTTGGGGGGAACACAAACATTATTTCCCTGATAAGTATGATGCTAAGGTAGAGAATAAGCATATTGATCAAAAGATGGTTGATTGTACATACTAGATTACGATGATTAGGCACTTAGTTAGGTTGCCTAAACCAATTGATAGATGCTCAGAGTCACCATTGATGTTTGAACACTTGCCTCCAAAGGCTAATTGGATGAAGAGAACACCAAAACTCTTCACCAGTGAACAACGTAGTAGGTCCCACCGAACGTGCCAGAAACTATTGTAGCATCAATTTGCATCCTTGAAGAGGGTTCTTCAGGCTCTCTCCAATTGAGCTACACAATGGGAACAACCCCAGTATGTGAGTCACCTATGGTGATGTTGGACCTCCGGAGAAGGCCGACTTCCTCTTGATAGATCACCTATACTAATGTTGTTGCAAGGAAAAGGGTTAGCAAGGGGAAAGGGCTCCTAAGAAGACAAAAAAAGTGATGCACCAAATACAAATGGAAGACTCCCATAAGCTTGAACCCACACTAGATCAGCACAAGAAAATACTAGCTCACACAACCTCAAAATCAAGCTAATTGTATAAGTATTTCATAGACTAGGTTCCGGAAGTAAAGAATGCAAACAAAGATGAGTTCTAAGACTCACTGAGAGCTTACATCAATGGCAAAAAGAACATTAATCCAAACCTGCAATAGCTTGAAAACACCGTAAAGGAGGTCAAAAAGGAGGACAATGGACGAGGAAGATTCTCCACTATGCCATCATGCACAACTCACTTAACACAAATCCAAGGCAAGAGATAGGCAAAGAAAGTCTTTTATTGCATCAAGAGGTAGTTATTACAAATGTTTGACAGGGTTTAGCCTAATCAAGAGGAGAATATCTTGCAATATCTCAAAGAGTCTCCTATTACTCCCAAAAAAAGAGCATCCTTACAAATGAGAAAGAATGGGTGATATATAGAAAAGGGGAAGAAGAGAGGAAGCAAGTTAACCAAGAACAATCAATGAGCTGCCACTTTCAATGAATGTTCCACCACCTTTAAATCCAATCAAGGCTGATCTTTCATCAACAAATTAGCCTGTATTTGCTCCAATAGTCTTCAAGCTTTTCTCATTGGCTGACAGATCAACTAGAAGACAAGGGTTCGTTTTGCATGATGAGTCATGATCCTTGCCGATGGCAAAAAGATACTTAAGATCTGAAAAGCACCGAATGCTCCAACTGCTTTCTCCAATCCCCAAATCCCCTTACCTTGATCTTTTATGCCATCTCCCACTTGCTTTCATTATGAGGACAAAGTCCTCATATCTTGAAACCGACAGAGCCATGCCATGTCTGCTTCGAGCAAGGGTAAGTACCTGCTTTGTTGAAGCTTTGACTATATTGGAAGATGAGACACTCCATAATCACATATCTGCCCTATTTCAATATCTGAACATAGGTCTTACTGTAGATTGAAAACCAATTTCTTTTATTGGTTTTCCGATAGCTATCGTGTCGATGCAAATCCACAGGGTGCATGATCTCATTTCAACAGCCAGTTGCCCATAGGCCACATAGCTTTGTTCTTGATCTCTGTTAGGTCTAAATAGACCTATTTTTGCCTTTGAGCATTTATGGAAACCGAGAACTCATTGTATGCACAAATCTTCTTTAAAGAGCAATGATGACCGTCGCGAAACAATTCTGGAACCCCAAAAAACAGGCTCTGTAAGTTCTAAATATTCGAACCAGAGGTTGAGACTGTACTTTAATGGTGATGGGACTTCATCATAACCATCCTGACTATGACTGCATCTGCTTGTGACCTTCGACCGAGCTCTAATGGCGACGGGATGATCCTTGCAGGCCTTGCTTCTGCTTCGAACTACGTCGCAATTGTTCTCCATTTGAAGTCCCTGGCTTGCGACTTTTGATATCAACCGTCGATCTTGATCTGGGCCTTCTCAAATTGTGCCATCTGTCAGCTTTTGATATCGACCGTCGACCTTGGAATATTTGAATCCAAACGACTATTTTACAAGGCTTAAACTTGACGTCCCCATGCACGTTTCATTCTGCAAGTCTAACTTTAAAGGCTTATATCTTGAGATAGCAAGCTCATCAAGACACCAAATTTGAAGAGCATGATCTAGGCATGAAGAACTTCATGTCCATGTGATCTTCGACCCTGATTGATTTCCCAAGTGCATTTATCAATTGTGCAACTGGACTAACCTGTTTGTTTTTGCATGACGTGTTGATGATGGTTTGGCTCTTTTCTAGGCTTTTGCAAGAACTTTCAAGGCTCAAAATGAGTTTTTGAAACTTGCGGAACCTTCTTTATGTCCATGAAGGTCATGATCACCATGAGAAACTTTGTTCATCCTCTCTATCCAGGCAAAAGCTTGGTATGTGGGCCAAAATTGGCCAACAATTCTCTCTACACATTTTTCCTCTTTTTCTTCTTGCCAAAAAAGCCCCAAAACATGAAGAAAGATGTCATCCTCAAGCAAAAAAGCCTTTTTTTGGTGCCTGGAGAAAGAAGCTCGGATTTATACTGTTTTTCCATGTCGTAGACAACCAAGGCATCATTAATACTGCTCTTCAAATTATTGAAACGGTTTCCAACTCCCCAAGATACATTCCCCTCCAAATGGCTCATCAAGGAAGAAAACTGATTTTCTTCTTTTAAAATTTAAATGATATGAACACGAGTCTTTTTGTTGGAACCCCATTTCTGACATTGTGACAAGCTCGGAGATCCCTTCTACTCTTCCCAAAATGCTTACAAAGCATTCCGTGGGCATGTTGCTTCCAAAAATGACAAAACACAGTGTAGAGGTAATGAATTCAAACATTGCATTCTCCAAAAAGAACACAACTAAAGCATTATTTTTAACTTAAGATTACTAATGTTTTTTTTGTGATGCAAGATTGTCAACCTTACCTGGATTCTCTTGCATCGTGAAATAACCTCATGTCAATTATGACTTTGGTGTCTATTTAATTATAGAAATCACCAAGGAAATTCAAGCGTGAAAGTCAAGGGTTAAGTTTAGATTTTATTCCACCTTATTATATGTTTCTACCCAGACATACTAAGAAGTTACCGAATATAGGTATTTGTAAAGTTGGCAAGGACTCAAAATCTAGCCACACATTTGACTTGCATGTTGAATTATGGACCATGAAAATTTCCTTTGAATCCAACCTTGATTCTTGTGACTTCTATGACAGCTTTCTCAAAGCAGCTTATAATATATTCCTCAAAAGGAAGCCATCAAGAATCCCTGTGACTATTAAGGAGACGCTCATGTCTAAAGCTTTTGGTTGTGAGGATACAAATAAGGGCAATTGGTTCCTACCTTCCAAATACACCTACTTTGGAATTTGTGGTGCCAAATGTGAGCCATCCAGATTTCCCAAGTATATTACAACCAGGTTGTTTGCATTAGAGTTCACAACCCAAAGGGTAATTGCAGATATGAAATTCCATGGTGTTGCGAAGGGAACTTTGGTTATGCTACCTCTTAAAATTATTGACTTTTGATTTAATCACAAGTTACTATTGGATGAACCTAACAAGAATTTAATTGACAGGATTTGGGGTTGTAAGAAAAATATATCATGGCCATAAAAAATGTCACTAATGATCAGAGGCTTCATTATAACAGGTCTATTAAGCCTCGTCAATTTGACCTCAAGGAGTAAGCATTGAGGAGCACTTCTTTTGAAAAAAAGCCCAAGATAGGATGGTGGTTCTGCTTGCAAGATTTGAGGCTGATGGGAAGAAAACACGAATGAAGGAAGATCCCTCATATGTTGGGATTTACACTGACATATTGGATCCAGTCAAGAGATTGGATACAATTATGGACAATGTTGAAAGACCGAGTTGATGATGAAAACCAATTTGATGAGAGATTTGTTGGAGGATTTCATCTAAGATTTCCCTACTCTTCAAGTGGAAGGATACATAGATATGGAATTGCTTGAGAAGAACCCTGAGGCTAATGAGATTCTAAAAGAAGACAATGAATTTTTTAATAGGCCTAATGTTTCTCAATCAGAGGAGTTTGTCCAACTCCTAAAGGATATGAATACTAAGGAGGAGGCCGAAACTGCCAAAGTGATGCAAGAGCATCCGGGTTCAAGAATATTGCATCAACCAAAAACACAGGCTGGGTTTTTGTGAGCGTTTGTGAGCATATGTGCATGTTTGTGTGACTTCTTGGTCATGTGACAATGCTATGTGCACGAAAGAAGATCAACAACAGTCCCAAGAACATCCTTAAGACTCTAACATGTAAGGAAAGTGAAGTAGAGACAGTTTCAATCACCTCCTTGAGGTCAATTGACCCCTTTTTGGGACAGTGACAAAACCACCAATCTGCATTAACCAATGGTTTTGTAGTAACCAGCGGTTTCATCCGTGGGGGCTAAGCAATTAGAGTAATTGCCCAAAAATAGGAAGTACAATGTGGACTAGTTTCCAAAGGCAAAGAAACTCAAAGAGACCATGGACGACGTCAACACTAGTCAAAGAAGATTCAACTGAGTCTAGCAAGGAGACAGAGAGTGACAGAGAGTGAGTTAAAGAAGGGAGTTGAGGAGAGTTGGTCAGTTTGGCTTCTAAGGAGAACAAAGCAAGAGGGGGAGAGAGTAGCAAAAGCTTGAGGAGCTTGCTAGGGTCGTGTATGTCTAGATCAGATAGTGTAACCACTCCATGTGAGACTGTGATAGTGTTGTCTTCTTCATAGTTCAATAGGGGAAAGGGTATGTGTGTATGAATATTTGTAAAATTGTAAGATTCATTCAATGAAGAAAGTGTGTTTGGTCCCTAATTTGAGATTGTGTTTGTGTCTAGGTCCCAGCTAGGGAGTAAGGTAGCCATTAATTTGCCCCCCTGATTCCCCTTTGCATCAGATGGTATCAGAGCAAAGTTTGCCTTGTGTTGAGTGTGTGAGGCTCTTGTAGAGTCAATTACAAATTGTGAAATAGAAAGTTGTATTGTGAGAGTTGTAAGGAGTAGAAATGGCACACGGAGGGCTAACTCTTGGTAGAGGAGGAAGGGAACCCAGAGTTGCAAAATTGGTAGAGATGTTGAGAAGAATCCAAGTGAGATTGAATACAATGGAGACTACATAAAAAATAAAAACCACAATTGAGATTGTAAGTGATAATGAAGGAGACACTAGAGAAGTTCAAGTTGATGAATGAGATGACAGATTTTTGAAAGCCACTATAAAGATAGGAAGCAATCCAAAGTTGGACACCCCTATTAATGGAGGAAGCTTATGCCCTGAGGATCTTACTAATTGCATCACAAAGCTAGAAAAATATTTTGACCATGAGTCGTCAATGGAGGACCCCAAGAGAGTGACGTTTGTCTCAACCAAGCTTAAGGGACATGCATCATTGTGGTCGGACATGTGCAGCTAGAAAGGGAAAGAAGAGGCAAAGACAAAAATCAAGACTTGGGACAAAATGGTTGCAAAGCTGAAATGTTTCTCCCTCTTGATTATCAACTGAGTTTATTCAAGAAGTAGCACAATTTGGGACAGCGAAATGAGTGTGAAAGATTACACATAGGAGTTTTATAAGTTCACCATTAGCGTTGATCATGTGAAGGATGATCAAAAGAAAATATCAAGGTATGTAAATGGACTTTGTATTTCCATTCTAGATGAGTTTGGAATGTTCAAGTTGAAGTCAATAGAAGAATCCTATCAATGTGCATTGAAGGCCGAAGAGGAGTTGTCAAGGAGACAACAAAATACATCCAAAGGTAGAGGAAGAGAACAAGCAAATAGTGGTATAGGACAGCATACTCATGAAGGAGAAGCTAGTACTTCTCAAAATCAGAATCAAACACAAGAAGAGGATATTCTTCAAGAGGAAGAGGATACTTTGGTAGAGGAAGAGACAGAGGATTCATGGATAAGTGCTTTGAATGTGCAGATGTTGGACAAAGAGCTTTTGAATGTCCTAAAGGATTTCATAACAACAGTAAGAGGATTGAAGTGAGCAATCATATTGCTCTTGTGGGTGAGAAGAGTGTTGCATCCTCAAATGGCATGAAGAAACCAGAGTGTGGTGAAGCTCTTATAATGGACTGTTCTTGAAACCAGCCAATGAAGAGTATGAACAGATGCAAAGAATGAATCTTTTCTGGACTATATGCAAATCAAAGAGGTAATTGTTGGAGGGTTATGTTGATAGTGGTAGCACGGACAATTTGATTTCAAATAAAATGTAGAGAAGCTTGAGCTGAAAATAATAGCGCATCCCAATCCATTCAAAGTTTCTTGGTTGCTTAAGGGTCATCAAGTGTTAGTAAATGAACAATGTGTGGTTAATTTCAGATTGGATCTTACAAGGACAAGGTTTTGTGTGACATAATACCCATGGATGTATGTCACATGTTGTTGGGAAGGTCATGGAAGTTGGATGGAAAGGCCATGCATGCTGGTAGAGCAAACACCTACACACTTGTGAAGGATGGTAAGAGGTTTTCATTGAACCCATTGAAGGAAAGAGGAGAAGAGATGAACAGCCATCCTAAGGTTTTGTTAGTTTCTAGTAAACAATTTTTTAGGGAGGCAAAGAATAAGGCAAGAATTTTTTTCATCCTCAAACTAATGCAAGTTGTGATCACAAAAGAGGTGAGCGAAATTCCACTTAACTACAGAATTTGTTGAATGAGTTAGCTGAAATTGTTTTTAAAGATTTGCCAGATGGATTGCCACCTATGAGAAGCATTAGTCATCATATGGATCTAGTTTTTCAAACAAGGCAGCATATAGGTAGACACCTCTGGAGAATAAGAAAGTGAAGAAGCACGTCCAAGATTTGTTGAAAGGTTTGATAAGAGAGTTTAATCCCATATGCAGTTCCAACAGTATTTACACATAAGAAAGGTGTAGAATCATGGATATGTATGGATTCAAGAACCATTAACAAGATCACAATCAAATACAAATTTTCATTGCCAAGCATAGATGATATGATGGATTGTTTGAAAGGAGAAAGATACTTCACAAAGATTGATTTGAAGAGTGGATATCACCAAATCAGAATTAGCGAAGGTGATGAGTGGAACATCACATTCAAGACAAAGGATGGGTTGTATGAATGGTTGTTCATACCATTCAGATTGTCAAATTCAGCTAGCACATTCACGAGACTCATGAATGAAGTGTTGAAACCTTACTTGGGTAAGTATGTCATTATGCATTTAGATGACATTTTGATTTTCAATCATATAAAAGAAGAGCACTTGTTGCATTTGAGGTTGATGTTGCAAAAGTTGAAAGAAGAGAAGTTGTTGGTGAACTTGAAGAAGTTTAGCTTCATGAAGATGCTGATCTATTTAGTGTATACACCTAATATTTTCACTTATATCACTTTACTGACGCTTTCTCTTGTAGTGGCTTGTCGATGCATCAATCTCCCTGAATGCACACCTTAAAGGGTGCACCAGAAATGGGATGGGATCGGCTCATGGTACTTTGCAAGAGATGCGGCATTCTATCTTGTTACACAATCACTACTATCATCCTGAGCTCCTCTAAGTTTCTATCTGTCTATCCCTTCCATCTACTTCTTATCTAGATTTGCTAGCTTCCCTATATCCTACAGTATCAGCCTGGCCAATACCATCTATTTTGTGACTTTATCCTTTTTGTACTGTATCAGTTAGCCCGATACAATTTTGAATGTGTTTTTTGACATTGTACTGTATCGGCCTAGACGAGACCGTACTGTGCCAACCAACATCTTTCAACTGTATCGATTTGACTAATATCGTCAGCTTAGAGTTTAGGGTTGGTTTTGGGTATTGAAACAATATATATAGAGATCATATTTCATTCCTACCATATCATATCACATTCATACACTTTGTTTGTCCTCGCATTTCTGCTCTATGGAGTCTTTGAGAGAGTTAGTGACTTAGAACCTTATCTTGGAGGTCTTGTCTCGTGGTGTCATTGAAGCTCAATAGGAAAGGTCATTAGGAGTTCCTACCTAAGTATATCTAGGTCTTCATCCAACCATTTGAGGTCTACAACCCACAACAATCTCTTGAAAAGCTCCACTTGATCCAAAGGAGGAGATGGAAGCATCAACAGGGTCCATCCAATGTAAGTATTTCTATCTCTATACTCTTTCTTTCACTTAGTATATGAAATGTTGTTTATGGCTTTGTTGATGTATGTGTGTCCTTGTTTAGGCTCTTCCTTATACCGAATAAACTGGTATAGATATAGGATTGCTTAGGCTTGTCATTAATCATCTTAGGTTGCAAAATGTGATGCCCCCACCTTTTACGCAATGGCATTATGTGGTTATGGCCATTGTCGTTGCCTTGGTGGGCCTTCACACATGAATGCGATTTGAATAAGCCCTAACCATTTTGACAAGATTCACCTTGTGACTATGGTCTTTCAAGAATTGTGATGCCCTCTTGTTTATGGTAACGTTCTGGTGACATTTGCCTATGTGGGCATTCACGTAGTTGTACGAATTCATACTAGCCATGTCTTCCTTTTAGTCATCTTGCAACCCTTCGAGAATTTTTTGTCACTAGTAACTTCTAGTTGATCGGATGATGGTGTGATTACCATAATATATTTCAACTTGTCAATCTTTTTGTAGTTAACCAATTGATGATCAATGAGCTTGAGGTGCGTAATAAGTATATCTAGGAATTGCTCAGCAATAGAACACCTCATATTGTACGAATGCTTATAGAGTGAGCATGTGGTTATATGATGTTGTCAACTATCCTATTCTCGTCACTAAGGACTTATAAGCCTTCATTCTAGCAATAAGGACTATTCTCAAGTGTTTAGAAGTATTTATCATCATTGTTTTTTTTACCACAAGGTTGCATAAATTTTATTCCAATCAAGCCTTAGGTTAAATGTAAGTGTGGAGTAGCGAGAACATGAGAGTGGAGACCCATTTTCATATTCTCAAATATGAATAATATTGGAGGGAGTCATTACAACATATATGTTGTTATGGGTGATAGGGTGTTGGTAGGGGGCTAATTTTACCCCTTTTAAATCCATGGTGGTGGTAACACTCTTTCATCATGTGATCAATTATTAATCTTACCTTTTTGAGGTTATAAGGAATCCTTGGCGATACGGTCAAGTTACAATAATCTTCATATTTTAGACATGTAACTGGAATTGATCAAAATGTATGCTTTGGGTAAACAGAAAACCATCCCTTCCTTATGATCAACTAGTTACCTTGGCCAATGGACCATTATTAAATTAACTTTACCTTGCTGGCTAAACCAAAATGGAATTTAGAAGCGGTTGTTGGTTAGGGTAACAATTAATACCTCTTGGAGATTTCAATCACATTGAAATGCTAAATGTAGGACCAATGCATTTTGAATGGGAAGGGAATATTTTCTTTGGGATTGTAATTAATGAAAATTTAGATATGCAAAAAGAATGTGTATTATGTGCCCGGGAAGAGTCGAAACAATCACGAGCATGGCATCATGGCCGATGCAAGCTTGAAAACTGCAAACCCAGCTGGGCGCCTTCTTGGGGGAAGATTAACATCAGATTTTGTGGCTCATAGTCTCCACGCCCAACAAGAAAGGAAGAAGGAAAGGGTGCAGCAAAAGGGGAGCATTGCAGAGTGGAACACTCAGGAACAAAGATTGTTTGGCAAGAGCAGCCCTCCTTTCCCCCTCTTCAGGCATGTATTCTCCAAATAACCAATAGATTTCTATCAGCTCTCTTTCTTATCCATTTTGGTAGATCTTGTGGCTCAAGGAGATAAACAGATAGTGAGTGGGTTATGCTTTGTATTCTGTGTATCTGCACATTTATGTTGTGTAAGTAATTTATAGGCTACGCTGTCACTATTTTCTGCTAAATACTGTTTTAGTCTAAAGATTTGTATGCCTTGTGAAATTATTATCCGATTTGGTAGATGGTCGGTGTATATGAATCCATCGCATGTAAGTTGGGGAGAAATTTGAGGATCCTGTCGAGAATTGCATGGAAACAACAATTATTCTTTTGTGGAACCTGCGGTCCAAAAAAAACAAAATATGGGTTGTTGTTCGAAGGTGATCGCCGGAAAGGATGCTCAACACTTCAATTACTTATTTACCTGACCATTGTTCTTTTATTCACTCCCTTAATGTACTGGATTCATGTAAATGTTCTTCAGTCCCATCGGCCATTCTTGAGCTCTTGTGGACATTACTATCTAAATTAAATTAAATATCGTCAACTCCTTCCGAACTGATTTTGATTTGCAACATATGTATAGTGGTAAATAACTAAAAATGTGTTTTGATAGTTGACGTCACATCCTAAATTTGGAGGTCTTGATACTGGTCAACACAGCCTTCCCGCAAGGTTGTTTAACACTGCCACCCTGCAGTAGAAGTTCTCTGTTTTTTTGAATTTGGTATTTAACAGGGACTATATCCCTCTTGCCTCCACATTATGGTGCTCAAATCCCTTCTATAAGAATCCAAATTATATAAAACTGAAAATAAGTATCATAAACAGAGTAAGCAAAGGTCTATCATGATAAGAGAGTACTAACCATGGTCGCCGGTCTACTTGTAAAGTTGAAGCTAAGAGGATAAAGGCAGATTTATAACAGCTATAAAGAATTGACTAAATTTAATCTATCTTCTCAAATCTGGGTGAAATAGTTTTAAATACAAATAATCGAGTCATATTTAGTATCCTCCTCAATTGAAGATGCACATTGGAAGTCACAGTCACTGAATGCTGAAGCTGTATTTAAGGTGCTTTGAATATATTTTTCCTAGTAGGTTGTGGGTTCAATCCGGATAGAATGTTAACTTGGATCGTGGTCTGAAAAATATTGGTTCTTTATGTGTTGATATTAATAATCAGGGATTTGGTTAAAATTGTAGCAGCTTGGTAAATAAATTAACCAATGTTTCTATGATTTATTGCAATACAAGAAAAGACGGAACACTATAATCTGGGTGATGTTGAATGACTTGTAGATTCTTTACTGGATTCTATGTAGAGAACCTTATCCTTTTCCTAAAGTGACCACCATGGACAAGTATCGAAGCCATAATTTTGTGACTTCATTATTTCATTCAAAAAAAGTTAGGGAAGACATGCTAATTAGACTCAAAGGTGGTAACTTAACCATGGTGAATTATTCAGCTACATTGCATATTGATTTAATGCATTATGTTGCCTTGTGTGACTTTTTGAAGTGTGATTTATTGCCTAGGTTACATAGTGTGACAAAACATGAGACATTGGTTGTGTTAGTTTGGAGAAGCGTAATTTACCTTTGTGTTTGATCAAATTATTTGAAATTGATTTATCTTGTGGCTTGTGTTAATAATCAAGTTATCTTTTGGGTTATGCTAGTCTTCATTTTGGTAAATGTGCATGTATTGTTATATACTGAGAAACTACTGCGACCTTGGGAATACAGTGCCAGCATAGCACTGACACATCTTGTGTGTGTTCTAGTTGAGGGAAAGCATGAATAAAGGTGAATAAGATGCAAGAAATAAACTCCCTTATGATGAATAAACAGTTGCATGAATATTTTCTTGATAAGAAGATTGTGTTGATTTATCTCTCCTCTCTTTTCTTAAATTATGCAAATGATCTTTCCTACTTGGATTAAAGTGCATGAGCATGCTTTTATACTTGAAAAAAGATTGCACTCCTGTATGACTAAATGATCATTATGTTTGTTCTACTACATCTTATTAACTACACATAGTTAGAATTGTGAGCAAAATAAAAAGGAAGTAGTATCATGGAATTCATTGTAAAGACCCCTGCTGAATTGGCCTTTAATTTTCTGTTTTGGGCACTTAGTAATTTCGTCAAACACTTTGCTTGTAAACTTGTTCTTCGTTGGTAAGTGTTTTCAGTTTGACTTTCACCTTGAATGATGATGATGAAGTGCTTATAATGTCTTTAACTAACAAAGCACAATGTCTCTAAGTGGAATGAGAGTGTTATGCAAGATATACTTTGATTTGTCAATGCAATAAGATAGTTGAAATGCATCTACAGTTAATAGACATTTAGTCAAACATTTGACATGCATCCTAACTATGCAAAGGAACACCTACAGCAAGTAAGCATTTCGACAAACGTTTTGTGTGCAAACTCCTTATGCAAATGAGAAGCTACAGCCATGAGGAATTATGCCAAATGCTTAGCATGCAAACTCTCTATGCAAATAAACACCTACAGCACTATGGCATTAAGACAACTAGTTGCCATGCACACTCCAAACTCTATCATGACTGAAACTTGAGCAAATATGAAGCTACAGTAGAAAGGTATTTTGACAAACATGTATTATGCAAACTCCCTTCAATTTGATATGCTGATGTAACATATACTGAGTACAAATCAGATTACAATGCTCAACAAAATGACTGATTTGTCACTATGTTCATGCCTACAAAAATGACATAAAGTCTGCAACGTAATTTCAGACTTGTACTCAGACTTTACAATGCAAGAATAGCAATGAAAACCCTGGTATGAATGCTGATATGAACTGCAGATGGAGTGGCAGCAACCTCAGATTTTTATTAGCATTTTTGGAGCCCTCTAAGCATGAAATCGCCCTCCAAACTCCACAAACTTTATTACCAAGGTCTCCTAAGTGGAGCGCTTGAGTCTCCTAATGAAATCGATGCCGATTAGATATGTCAACTGCCAAAAATCTGATTACTCCATGCTAAGTCGACCTCTATGAATGTTTGCCAATAGCCACAAGTTATAGCAATGTGAAAGACTGAAATATCTCTCACCCAAACAACTGCAACCTTTCGAAAGATCTTTCACAACCTCAGTTATGTCAATCAATGGGAGGTTTCATTCCCAATGATCAAAGAAAGTAGAAACTGCAGAAACCCTTGGCTTCCATTTCTCCACAACAACACATCAAAGCAAATATCAAATCCTGGATGATTAGAAGCTTAACTTGACCTTCTTTTATACTTTTTCTCCGCCCCTTCAAGAAGCTTCTAGAAATAATATTATTTCACTTAAGTGACTTTTATGGTTTAATATTTCATTTAAGTCACTTTAATTATTAAATCCCAAAGTCCAATATTTAAATAAAAATATTAATTTACGAACTTTAAAACAGAGGCCCAAATGAACTCGAAATTCAGCGATCTATAGCTCACCGGAAAGGTCTCGACGAGACGCTCCATCTCCAACACTAAAAAACCCAAAACGGACAGAAACCCTAATTTGCCAAAAATAGCAAGTCTGAACCCAGAGTCTGAAATCTCTCCGAAAAGTGTCATATAGCTCCACTGGATCACCCAAACATCTTGGTGACATCGAAATACTCCTCTGATTATGTTGTCACCAACCCAGAGCGTCAGCTCTAACTGTGTTGCAAGTGAACTCGAAAATGGGGACATCACATTCATTCTTATTGAGTTGTAATCTTATGGCATTCCTTGTTTGTTCATACTTCTTTAATAAACTATGAATATCTATGGGTAAAAAAAACAAAAAGGCAAACAATACTTATGTTGTTGATACTATAAGTGTTCTCCCTAAGTCATCTTGCTTAGACTTGAGTGAACTGTTGGAGGACTTGCTCTATTCTTGAAACTATATAATGGTAGAAACCCTAGGTAATCCCATCTTTGTGGGAAATCTTGCAATATTTCGTCCATAACCAAGGACCTTGAGACTTAACGGTCAATGTTATTATTCTCGCTAATGTGTGAATGTGAAGATTGTGTGATATTTTAAGGTTAACTCGATCAGAGCAATGGACTATGTGAATTCTACTTCTAAACTTTATCCTTGTGAACATGTTGTATTGAATCATGCTTATCACATCAAGATGCATCTACATTCTATGTGAGCAGGGTAAGATTGTGTCTTGACATCTTCCTATAAATACCGCTACCTTAAGAGGAAGCATCAAAATACATTGATAAGAGTGGGCTATTCTTCTTTCATTTGAGCAGGGTATTATTGTGACATTGAGCGTGGTGGTTATTTATACTTTGTTTGACAATGCCTTGTGATAGGCTTAAGTGGTAATGGGCTGTAGTGTCAGATTGAGCTTAGGTTGTTAGTTGCAAGGGTGGCATCTATTATCTTTCTCCCTAAGGTAATTTCTCATTAAAACTCATGTTGTGGATATGGCCAGGTTATGTGAAGAGAAATTGGATCTCATGGGTTCACTCTTTGGGATATCAATAATTCTATGTTCCAAAATAAAGTACAAATCTTAAACCTTGATCACTTAATTATTTTTAATCTAGTAATTACTGCATTTGGAAAAAAAAAAAACCCATGAGAAAGGAGTTATGTGGAGTTGGGACAATACAATAATGTCACTATCATCTTTCATTGTCCTATTCATTACGAGTGCAAGTGCATTGGCTTTCCTCTTCTTTTTCATTTTTTTCTACATTCGTTACGATGCAAGCAACCAACTCTCTTTGAACCTCAAGTGATGCTTAATTTCACACTGCCACATCATTCCATGCCAACAGTGCGATTGGTTTTTCAAGCAATAAACAACTCCACTCAATTTTATCCCGCAATAGTTACATATTACACAGTTGCCCTCTGTCCATTCACAATGCTTCCAACCAGGTTCATCGGACTTAGGTTTACTACGAATAGGACCCGCTGAACTGGATGACAAATCCGATGCCAATGTTAAACAACTTGAACTCTATATGAAAATATATATATATATAGTATATGTTTTAGAATTTAAATATTACTGTTAGTGCTAATCAAAAGAAGTAGAAGTAGAATCTAGAAATAAAATTTCAATGATCATGATTCAAAATTTCAAACTTCAAATTTCACATTAAAAATTAGAAAGATAATAAAAATTAAAAAAAATATATCTAGTTCGTTGTTATTAACTTTGTTGTATTTGCAAGGTCTCAGTGGAGTCGTGGACTATTCTATTTCTCGGTTGCCAATGCGTATTAATGGAAAATGACAAAATTGCAATGCAAATACCATAAAATTGTAGTTTGTGTTTCTACTATTTAGCAACTGCAAAGCGTCAATGAGTATATACAATAGACTCGCATAGTATATATTTCAATTATTTTCAAGGCATTAAAATATCTTGCCTCAAATGATGTTAAGGCATTAAGCAAAATGATATTCACACTCACAACATGCCATAAATAAATGGTTAATAATCAGGGAATTTTTGATAGTTTGAAGCCAAATTTTTAAATCTCGACGAGATCTCTTAATTCTCAATTCTCAGCTTAGGCATTGTGCAAATTGCAATGAGCAATGTTAAAACCGCGTTTTCACAGTGTTAAAACAGTTTTACTTTTTGTTTGTTGTTGTCCATATTAAAGTTGTGTTACAAACTCAAAAAACCGCTTATTAAACTCAGACAACCCAAAACCGTGTGAAATATGCGTATTTTAATGCTTCAAAAAAATTTCTTTTTTATTGCCGAGATGAGGGTGATTTATCCACGATTTTCACCAAGTAATCGCCAATATTACTCAACGAAAATCATCGAGAAATCATGGTATCTAGTCTTGCGAGAAATGAACATTTTTCTTGGCTAGCAGGTGTCTCGTGAGAAATGTCGAGAAATCTTGAGAAACCGCCAAGATTTGGAACTATGGATTAAACACAACCACTCGTAGAACTTTGACAATCAAGATACAACCCAATCAACATCAACAAAACCCTGTATACTTACTATTTTATTATGTTCAATTTTTTCTTGGTAGTAAATTGCATACTCTTAAGTGCCACTTAGATATCTGAAGATCCTCTTCACAACAGTCCAATGTTCTTTTCCTAGATTGGACATATATTTGCTCACAACTCCCACTACATAAGCAATGTCAAGACTAGTACAAAGAATAACATACACGAGGCTTCCAACAACACTTGCATAAACAGCTTGAGCCATGTCCTCAACCTCTTCTTGTGTCTTCAAACACTATTCAACAAATTATATTTTACCAACTAGAAGGGAGTACTCATTCGTTTACATTCTTGCAAACTAAACCTCCACAATATCATCTCAACACATTTCCTTTGATTCAACCACACATCCTAATTGTTGTACCTTTCAATTTTCATGTCAAAAATGAATTTTGTAGGACCTAAATCTTTTATATAAAATTGAGATGACAACTAAGATTTAATCTATTTGATAATTTTCTTCTTGTTACCAATTACCAACATATCTACATATAGAACTAAAATAACAAAGGTATCACCACCCTGTTTGAAATACAGACAATGATCAACTTTGCTTCATACAAACCCAAGTTCCAACACAAAACTGCCAAACTTTTGATTCCACATCCTTGGTGACTGCTTCAAGCCATAAAGAGACTTCTTCAACCTACACACCAAGTACTCATTTCTTTTAACTTTAAAACAAAAAGGAAAAATGGCACACACACGATACATGATATTTTCACTTGATAAAACCCCGGCACAGTAACCTTCTTCCTTATTGCATTGACTCAACTATTTACAATACAATAACATACTCCAAAACTTTGTTTTACACTAATGTATGTGTGAATATTTATAGGCACATCAATAGGAAACCGTTCAAGTGGGGTATTACAATACAATGGATACAAAACTATGAGCTGCAAAACCACCCATACAATACCATGGGTATAAAACTATTAGTCGTAAACCATGGGTTGAAACCATCCATAAGGACACAAAAATATTAGGCCAGCCATTAATTGTTGATAACTCGCTACATTATAGTCCACCATCTCATCTCCCAATACACTTCTCAATGTAGCTGGTTTATATATTTTAATTATATATCTATATGGGATGAAAAAACATGCAAGGTATATAACACATATCCAACATTTCAAGTTGATTGTAATGCTAGTGGGACAGCGATAGAAGCAGTCTTGAGTCAAGAAGGTAAGCCCATGGCTTACTTTAGTGAGAAGTTGAATGAAACAAAGTGGGAATGCTCTATTTATGATCAATATTTTTTTGCTATGATACAAGCACTCGAGAAGTGGAGGCATTATTTGTTGCCCAAAGAGTTCTTGTTGTACACAAATCATCACGCATTGCAGTTCATAAACAGCTAAGGTAAGTTGAATCAAGAGCACATGAAACAGGTTGAGTTTCTTCAAAGTTATTCATTTGTTTTGAAGCATAAAAGTGGCAAGTCAAACAAAGTTACAAATGCTTTGAATAGGAGAGTTCTTGTGATGAATGGGATGAGTGGATGTAGTTGGGTTTCACTCAATTAAGGAGTTGTATGAGGAGGATTTGGATTTCCCATATGCATAAGCAATATGCAAGAATCCAACTAGCATGGATAGAACTTCATGGGTGGAATATTTGTTGTACGATGGGTTTTTTTCAAAGGACAACGACTATGTATACCTCAAGGATCAATGAGGGAGAATTTGATTAGAGAGAAGCTTAGTGGAGGCCTAACTAGTCATTTTGGTGTTGATAAAACATTGGCACAACCGAATGAAAGTTATTATTGGCCCATAACGAGTCTAGATATGAAGATGTTTGTACAAGAGCGTAAAGCTTGCCAACATGTTAAGGAAAAAAGTCGGAATCCAATTTTGTATTAGTGTTTACCAATTCTGGAGAGGTCATGGAAGGAGATAAGCATGGACTTCATTCTTGGGCTGCCCAGAACTCAAAGAGGTAATGACTCTATCTTTATTGTTGTTGATAGATTTTTTAAGATGGCACAGTTTATTACATGTAAGAAGACAAGTGATGCCACCAACATAGCAAATTTGCTTTTCAAAGTAGTAGAATTACATGGTTTTCCAAAGAGAATAGTATTGGATAGGGATATTGTCATGTCCCCTTTTCAAAATTAAACCAACCAAAAGACCTATAGCCTATTTTTTATTTCTCAAAAGCTAAGGAATAAAGTTAAGAATATAATTTAATAATAATGTTTTAAGTTGTTCTAAGTCACTTTATTTTATAATATGGAAAAAAGACACTTATGTATTATTGTTATAAAGAGAGACCAAAAAATAATATTCATTAAGTAGGCCAAAAAATAATATTTATTAAGTGGACCAAAAAGTAATATTTATCTAGAAGTATTTTAAATACTTTTAAGGTTAGGGTAACTAAAAAAAAAAAATTATAAAAGAAGAGTTGGGCTCAAAAGGATTCATTTTTCATTATTCATCTTTAAAATCAAAACCCTAGTTCATGTTGGAGCTTTTGTGTTCAACTTTTCTATCTGATGACGAAAAATCTTCCGGTGTATAGGTTTAGAGAACGAAAACCCTCTTATCTATTGAGGTGATTCCATTCAGGGATCATAATTCTGTTAACAGATCAAGTTTAATTTCAACTTTCAATTGGCTAGAGGTTGTTATCAGTATCCAGAGTTCTTGTAAAGATTATAGAGATATCTATCAAAGTTTATTATTGTTTAGAGGCTGCCATACCCTAGGGAGGTTGCCATCCCAGCTAGGGATCCAAATTGTTGCCCTTGTGATAGTTGCGCAAGGATTTCAAAGGGATTTTAGGGAATCCCCAGCCTATGAAAGTGATGCCCTACCTTACTAACCACTGATTTACCTACTGTAATAGCCCATTGCATTCAGTTGCTGCTATAATTCATCTACAACCAGCCATACCACCCAAGAATGATAAACACTACCTTTGTAAGTATTTCTACTGATATATCCTTGATTGTAAGGGTTTTCTATAGTCATTAATTGTTGATTTGGTATCATTACGCTGGGTTGTAATACATTTATTATTCAATTAATAGCTTCATCTGTATTATGTGTATTCAAACAATTGCTATAAAGATTACAGTGGATCTTCAATATCATTGTTGAGCATTGATGCTTTAATATTTAAATTGATGCTTAGTATTAGGAAACAAATACAAAAAAATCAGAATTCAGAAAATTACCTGAAAGGAACATTTTAGTGGTATCAAAGGCGTCATATTGTCAACCTATGGATTAGACAAGAAATCATGGGGGATAGAGAAAAGAGGGTTCATACAGATGAGATGAATTTTTTGCAAGAAACAATCAGCCAAGATCAAAGAGATCTAGAAAGAACAATTCAAAGGATAGTGAAAGAATCCATGACAGAGTTAGTTTGAGCCATGCAAATTATTAATCCGAATAAGCCGAATTAAGGAGAAGGAAGCTCTTCAGCTAATGAGCAGATCTCAATCAACTCCCCTTCCAAAACTTTCCAAACAAAATTTCTGCAATGAGAAGAAGCATGCATGAAAAACCAAAGTTTTAAGGATCGGCTATTGGATAGGTTTTCTATTAGCTTCAAAGATTTAGCTTCATTTAGAAGAGCACGAAAGAAAGATCCTATTCAGGAGGTGTGGTTAAAAGAGCAGTGTGACAGAGATAAATGCAAACTTCTTGTCTTTGATGAATATCATAAGAAGTCTGATATTTACAAATCTTATATCACCTTTGAAAAATTCTTGGAAATATTCAAAGAAAATAAAAGTGGAACATTGAAGAAGAAAGAAGAACAATCAAACCTGCAAGAAATTGAGAGAAAGCAGAGTATGAAGGAATCCACCATACAAGAGGAAGTTGAAAAAGATGGTCATGTAGGGATCTAGGTATTACAAAGATGGTCATTTAGAGAGAGCCAAAGCAGTTGAGCTTGCAATTCTGGGAAGGACGAAATGTCATGTCCCTTTTTCAAAATTAAACCAATCAGAAGACCCATAGCTTATGCCTTATTTACCGTACTCTACGAGATAAAGTTAGAGAAATTATTTAATGATAATGTTTTAAATTGTCCTGAGTCACTTTATTTTATAACATGAAAAAAGAAGGCTTATGTATTATTATTATAAAGTGGGTCAAAGAGTAATATTTATCTAAAAGTGTTTTAAATACTTTTAGGGTTAGGACAACTGAAAAAAAGGAAAATTATAAAAGAAGAGTTGTGCTCAAAAGGATTTATTATTCATCTTTGAAACCAAAACCCTATTTCAGATTGGAGCTTCTATGTTCAACTTTTCCATCTAATGAAGAAAACCCTTTGATGTACAGGTTTAGAGGACAAAAACTCTCACCCATTGAGGTGATTCCATCCGGCGAGCATAATTATGCTAACAGATCGAGTTTAATTTCAGCTCTTAATTGACTGGAGGTTGTTATCAATATCCAGAGTTTTTGTGAGGGTTACAGAGACAATTATCAAAGTTTTTTAATGTTTGGAGGCTGCCATACTTTGAGAATGTCGTACCAGCTAGGGATCCAAATCGCTGCCCTTGTGACGATTGCATAGGGATTTCAAGGGGGTTTCAAGGAATCGTCAATGTATGAGGGAGACGCCCTACCTTGTCCACCAATTTACCCACATAGCAGCCCATTGCATTCAGTTGCTGCTATAGTTCATTTGCAGTGTTTTGTACCACCCAAGAATGACAAACGTTGCTTTTGCAAATATTTCTATTGATATAACCTTGGTTGTAAGGGTTTTCTATAGTCATTAATTGTTAATTTAATATCATTAGGCTGGGCTATAATACATTTGTTATTCAATTGATAGCTTCATCTGTATTATGTGTATTCAGACAATTGCAATAAAGATTACAATTTGATCTTCAATATCATTGTTGAGCATTGTTGTTTTAATATTTAAATTGATGCTCAGGCTTAACATAATTCAGAAAATTACCTAAAAGGGACATTTCAAATACAAGGTTTGTTGGCCACTTTTAAAAGAAATTGTGGAGGACTTTATGGAGGAAGTTGGGTACAATGTTCACTTTCAGTTCAATCTATCATCCCCAAAGAGATGGACAAATGAAGGTGGTGAATAGAAGCCTTGATAATTTAATGAGATGTTTGGTAGAAGACAATCCTAAACAATGGGGCACGACTTTGGCACAAAGCTAAGTTTGCTTACAACTCAATGAACAGAAGTGTGACAATGAGTCCTTTTTAGATTGTGTATGGTTGCAGCCTTAAAGACGTTGTAGATTGTAATATACAGTTGGTATGGGATGAAAAAGTGTTCATGCTGAAAGGAATAATGACTAGATCATTCCAAGCCACAAAATCTCAAGTGTTGACAACAAAGAACATTACAAAAAGAAAGATCTGTAAAACAAAGAGTTGCAAACTGATATGCAAAACAAAGTAGCAAATATCATATATTACATCTAAACTTCTATGTTGTTACAAATGAGAAGCCTTGAATATATAGGCAAGGACAAACAAGGAGCAAAGCATCCTAACCAATGTGGGATATATCTATAATAGGAAAAAAACAAAAAACACTTAGTCAAACATGAGTAACCTACTCTAACACCCCCTCAAGTGAAGCTAGGAGCTAAAAAATAGCCAAAAACAAAGTGGCATATCCACAGTATAAGCCCTGGTAACAAGCTTTAATTAGGTACTCATGTACAATATAACTATGAAGTGGAGAAAGAGAGAAAACCCATAGGAAACAAAACTCCCCCCCCCAAAATAATGTAAAAGGAGGGACTTCATATGGAATTCCCCCAAGGACAACTGTAGTCGATATTGAAGCTATCGATACTCCAAGTCGGGCTCGCAAGATGACTAGTGTCGATGTCAAGATCCTCAGCTAGAAGAGTGTAGAAGCTCCATCCACATCCAACAATATTTTTTCCTTTTGGCAAAGAACATGAATGGTGTACTAGAATTCTGCCCATTCCACAACAAAAGATGGAGGCAGTAGTACAAAGATCTCCAAATCATGTTCAAATCTGAAGTGTGACAGTTCAAATCTGAAGTGTGACATAGGTCTGGCAAGATCATGCACAAAAACTAGATGTAATGCCATGGAAGTGAACCGATCAAAAGAAAGACCTGGAACATTCACTGAAGGAATGTCCATGGAAAATGGAGCGTAATGCTCAACAAGTGTACTCTCACTGAAACAAGTAGAGTCCTTTAAAGTGATAATCTGTGGCGGCTCAACATCATGCATAAGAACAGAGGTAGTTTATGCAAATAGATGTCTCAAGTCTGGTAGAAACTCATCTCATAGAGGTGTCTCAACACAAAGAAGAGCAATGTTTGTCAGGAATGTGTCATCACAAAAAACTATAGTAGGAGAGAGTACATCATCAGAAGAGAAAACATCACTGACAAGAAAAGGAGATGAAGAAGCATCATTCATATCATCGTCAAAAGATAAATCCTCACTAATAGGAGAAGGAAGTGGAACATGAGGTAGAGTAAGAGAGGGTTTAGAAAACCCAAAGGGCTCAATATCCTCCTTGAAGAAAACTGCAATAGCATCCCAAGCTTCATTTGGTGACATGGCATCCATAATATGAATGTGCAAGCTATCTAAAACATTGAGGCGAATCACCTCATCTTGCATAGATGCAATCCAGACAATATTTTTCTCCTCTATGAAGTTGGGAAGGTCGTCAAATACCATTCTCTAAAAGCCTTTTAACTGAAGGTGTATCTTCATTTTTATTTTCCAAATAGTGTAATATAAGGTGTTGAGGGGACATTGTCGAAATACAAGGAAGAAGTCGGGAAGAGAAAAGAATGATCCCCACCAAAAATAACAACTCTCAATTCAAAAAATAACAAGGAACAAATAAACCCCCAAAAATTTAGCACTTTATAATTGAGTGTGTTTTACAAAATAAATGACCCCAATGGGTGGAGAATCAAAAAGCATACACTTTTGAACAAAACAGAACTCGATTTCGAGTCACAGTTCAAAAGTTATAGCTTTTACAAGTTTCTCGTCATTAAAATAAGTCAAATAAGTAAACATTGCACAAAAATTAAATTGTTAAAGAAAAGAAAATTATTTCTACCAGATCTGAAAAAAATGGATTTGAAAGAAATTTGCAGCAAAGGAAAAGAATAATCTTCCACATAGATCAATATTTCATGCTGATTTTTCACTTTAAATACAAGATCTGACTTTTTTTTATCGTGCATAAAAAAAATTGCAGAAAAAAAGATTCGTAAGGGCAACTTCAGAGCCTTATATCTCATTGGATACTTATCAAAATCATTATTATGGAAACCTCTCGAAGTCCTCTTTCTGGCAAGAAAAAAAAATTTGAATCAGACACCTATGTGAGGAGAAAATTAATCTGCAAAATAGTCACAATTTTCTAAAGAAAAAAAAAATCTCTATAATTTCTCCAAAAAAATTGTATGTCTAGCACAACAAAGAGCACGGCAAGATGCAAACCGGGGATGCCGAGGATGCAAAGCCGGATAACGAGAAGAAAACTGAATATATGCCAAAAAAAACTTTGCAGAAAAAAAGATTCGTAAGGGCAACTTCAGAGCCTCATATCTCATTGGATACTTATCAAAATCCTTATTATGAAAACCTCTCGAAGTCCTCTTTCTGGCAGAAAAAAAAAATTTGAATCAGACACCTATGTGAGGAGAAAATTAATCTGCAAAATAGTCACAATTTTCTAAAGGAAAAAAAAAACTCTATAATTTCTCCAAAAAAATTGTATGTCTAGCACAACAAAGAGCACGGCAAGATGCAAACCAGGGATGCCGAGGATGCAAAGCCGGATAACGAGAAGAAAACTGAATATATGCAAAAAAAAACTTTGTAGTAACAAACTCGCAAATGGATGGTTGCAACACCTACCGCTCTGATACCATGAAAGGAATGATGGCTAGATCATTCCAAACCGCAGAATCTCAAGTGTTGACAACAAAAAACATCACAAAAAGATAAATCTGTAAAATAAAGAGTTACAAATCGATATGCAGAACAAAGTAGCAAATATCATATATTACATCCAAACTTCTATGTTGTTACAAATAAGAAGCCTTGCATATATAGGCAAGAACAAACAAGGAATAACGCATCCTAACCAATGTGAGCTAAATCCACAATAGGAAAAAAACAAAAAACACCTAATAAACATGAGTAACCTACTCTAACAGAAGCAGAGGATTATGCAACATGTATGCATGATGTACAAAGAAAAGTCCAGAGAAAGTTGGAAGAGAACATCATGAAGTACAAGCAGCACACAAATCAAACAAGAAGAGAATAAAAGTTCCAAGTAGATAACTCGATTTTGGTGCATTTGCATAAAGAGAAGTGCTGGCCATTTTTGCCCATATATCAAGCTTTGCCTGCAGTTGGAGGAAGAAGCCTAGCAAGGTCCTAATAAAGCAGAAGATTCAATGGCTTAGAAATGGGTCCAGAAATGCAAATGGAGGGATCCAAGTAGGATTTCAGTGTTCATAAGCTCACAGGGACATGGACCAGATTGACAAAATCTTGGAAACTCATCAGGACCTTGAAAAATTGAATCGAAATGACTTGGACAAGCTTAAGGGGCCAGGTCGTCCTACACGTCACATGGAAACACACTGGTCAACTTGATTGTGAATTTTATAAACAAGCTTGGGAGGCCTTGCGTGACCAAAGGAGCACGCACGATCAAAGTTCTTCATGCCTGGAACATGCTCTGCAAGTTTCATGTCTTGATGAGCTTGCTATATCAAGATCTAAGTCCTCAAAGTTGGCCATGCAGATCAAGACGTTCGCATGAGGGTCAAATTCAAGCCTCGGCAAATAGCCATTTAGGTTCAAATGATCAGTGACAGGGACGCGGATGACATGCAAAATCACACAGGTCAACTCACTTGAACACCTTGTAAACACACTTAGAAAACTCCCGAAACTAGCAGATCAAGTGGCGCATAATTCTTTTAGTATCAAGAACATCTGCAAATTTGGTGCCTCCATGACCTTTTCGCTTCCAGATCCAAGCTTTCAAAGTTGGTCAAATAATGGGAGACATTCATGCAAACGTCGACTTTAAGCTATGGCATAAAAATTAGGGTCTTGAATTTGATGGTCGTGCGGATGTCAAATGATGGTTGCGCAGACGTCAAATTTGGACCACGGTAAATAGCCATTTGTTTTCAAATCTAGGCAAAATCCGAGGGCTTGCATTCAATCGTACACCTTGATCCAATGGTGCGAGCTCAAGTCAACATGTCAAAAGATCTTTGTGTCAGGAAATCAATGGACCATGTTCATTCGTACCAAGGAAATCATTGGTGCGCAGGAGGTCAAAAAGTCAAGATCTGATAGCGGGGATCTGCGAGGCCGATGGGAATAAAGTAGGTTGGAGCATTTTGATTGGCTCGACCAATTTTTGACAAAGTCGAACCAAAGGGCAATTTTTCAACCAAAGCAAATAGGTATTGCAGGGTCATCCCGTCGCCATTGGAGCTCGGCTAAAACGCCACTAAAAGGACACATTGATGCAATCAAGTTAAAGGACACAAAGGGGCCGCCACTAAAGCTTAATATGGGCCTCTGGCTCGAGGGTTTGTGTCATGCAGGGTTTCGTTTTGTGATTGTGTTCGCCATTTTTAAAAGAAAGATCCGTGCATATGGTGAACTCTCGGTTCCCGCAAAGACAAAATGGGTCTATTTAGACCTAATGTAATCAGGAAAGGGGCTATATCGTCTATAGATCTGCATCGACATAATGATAGGAAAACCAATAGTCTGAGATTGGTTTTCCGTCTATAGTGGACCTATGAAAATGGGGACGAATTCGAGCATGATCCAGTTTGAACATGAGCTATAATTTCAAAAGATGCCACGAAGGCATACACGTAGACCCTAACGATTTCATCTCTAGGACCAAATGCATGAAAAGGACCCTTCTCTCCACTTTTGCATGCCTTGACGAACCAGTGAAGAGCAGTTAACAGGACAAAATTCTAACAGATTGATCTAATGGTTGTAACTGCATTGATGTCTGAACCCAGCTCAGAACAACTTGATCCCGCCGTTGCAACCGTCAGGGAACATCAATGGAGGAATAATGTAACTATGCAACCACTTGAAGTAAACCAGATCAATCAGGAAGCTTGAATAAGCATAAATGCAGAGGCAATTGTAACTGCAGTTCAAATGGAGTTGAGCTCATTGATCCTTCTTTTAGCACCAAAATCTCTCTACCAGCGCTTCTATAAATATAGCCTTTGAGCTATTGTTAAATATCCCTTAGACTGGTACAACTAGACTCTGCCAGAAATTGTATTTTGCACCACTTGGAGTAATGAATAGAGCATTTTGCAGTCGTTTACTAATATGTGCTTAGTGTTTTGTATTTGTTTGATATGCAAAAGTGGTTATCTTCCCTTTGCAGGTCCAAGTACAACCCAAGTGCTAATAAACTTTTCTTGCAAGTCATCTAGCGTGTCTTAATGTTGATGTCTCAGGTATAGAGTGGATTGTTGACTGTAAGTGCTTTCAAGCAAGCCTTACCCTCATTGCCCTCCAACCTAAGTCCATCAAATTGACCTTTAGGTGAAGCATTGTTGCTTGGAAACCATTGTAGGCACTGCATTAGTTCTATCCATAATCTATTAGTGTGTTAATGAGTTCAATCTTGAGAGTGAATCTTTGAATATTCGGTGCATCGCCATATGTTACAATAGGTATTACTTTATGCAAATCTCTTGACTCTTTTCACCCCAACTTGTTTATATCTTAGAAAGAGAGGTCCAAACTGTCATATCTGAAGAACTAGCCTCATTAAAAATCCTAGAGGTCTGGTTTAGATATAGGCATCCCACAACCTTAGATCATTCCCATGTAAGTGCAAGTATGGGTCAGACTTGAACAAATATGACCTCTATTGGGTGCTATCTGGATAGCTGACAGTTCTGACATGCCCAGTGGGACCACCTATTTACATAAATTGAATCATATATATGCATATCTGAGTAGATAGCAAACTCCAGAGTCTCATTTTCAGGTTTGCATACTTTTTCATGCCACCAAGAGTTGTCACAAGATCCTCCACAAAGGGGAAAGAGAAAAAATTCTCTAAGCTATCTTTCCAATCAGCAAAGAGGAAGAAAGCCTCTCAGTCAAATCCTACACCTACACCTCTTGTTCCCCCTGTTATTTAACAAAATCCTCTTGTTCAAGCCAATATTGTTCAACCAAACATTGTTTTAAATCCCATACCTCAGATGGTTGTTCCCAAAAGACAAATCTTTGTGCCATTCAATGGTGGTAGTCCTCTGAATCTTACCCAATGGGATGATATTCTAGTCTCAGCGCTGAAGGCTCTTCCTTATTTTACAAGGAAAAATTTAGTCACTCCTATAGAACATATTGCAAATATTGCTAACCTTTGTTCAGTGTAACCTAGGAAAATGTAGCAATAGGTTGTTAGCAACTTTTTTCAAAGGGAAAGCAATTCAGTGGTACAGAGGATTGGCTCATACATGAATCAATAACTGGGATGAATTTGGAGAGGTCCTGTGCAAGCACTTTGAAGACAAAAGTGATCATTTCTCATTAGTGGAACAGCGTTCAACAATCAAGAGATTCAATAATGAATTCATAGTGGATTTCAATTACAGGGTCCAGAAGACTTGGGACAATTCTTGTAGTAATCAAGCATACACCCAACTATGTTTTTCTATACTATCTGAAGGCTCTCAATTCAGATGTAGCTGTGATGATTCAATCCATGAGAAGCAACACTCTACCTAAAGCTTTTGAAATAGCAATTAACGCTGAGAATTGTCTTATACAAACAGACAAGTTGTCTCCAATGCCACCAATGCCTCTCTTCCTAGAGATCAACACTCTTGCTCCAACTATTGCTCCACTCCCAAATTCAACAAAGTTCTATCAAACAAAAGGTGATCAAGCTAACAGATTGGGGAAGATAGAGAGTCTTCTTAAGACTCATCACAACAAGTTTGTTGCAATGGAAAGACAACAAGCTCCACCATACAAGCCATACTAGAATTAAATTAGAATTATCAGTATAATAAGCCATCCTATCAGTGCAATCAACAAGGGCAGAATCCAAAGTCAAGGCAATACAATCCGAATACTCCAAGCAATTCTAGAGTTGTGCCAACTCAGAACAACTATGTTCAAGAAGGGCAATGGAACAATCAATGGGATCAAGCAAATAACATGGCAATAGCTCCAACTAGTGAGAGCTCACATCAGTCTTATATGCAACAAAGTTCAACTCCTCCACATGAAACCAGCCAAATAAAAAAGCCTCTCTACCACATGGAGACATTCTTTCAATCAAGCAAAAGTGCCAAATCAACGAGGAGAGAATGGTAAAGCACCTATTGAAACTACATTTGTGAACTTTCAAGAAGGTGAGGATTATTTTGATCACATAGCTGCAAATCAAAGTTGAAATATGTCTAACGTTGATAATTCAGTTGCAGCCCATACTAGATCCAAGAAAAGGGCAATTGGTGATGGTTCGGAGTCCTGATAAGGCAGCCCCTTTTCCTTCTCAGCCACCACAAAGGACCACCACTCATGAGCTGCCTCAAAGGACATCAACTCAGCAGGTTCAAGATCCAAAGGGGCAGAATGTGAAAGGGCCTTACATTCCTCAGTTCACACAACATCTAGGAGCCCCTCCTGCTCCTAAATTGCAGTCAATGACAGTTACTTCTCTACTTGGTATTGTGGATCATATGAAAAAAACTTCAATATCAATTTCAATGTGGGATACACTGTTAATCCCAAGACAAAATGAGTATCTGCAAGAAGAGCTTTCAAAGCTCAATATGTCTGATGGACCACCTGAAAGGGAACGAGTAAGTGTTATTCTAACCAACTCTAATTCTTTTGTTGAGCCTCAAGCTCCTAAGGTGACTAAGCCGCCTCCATTCTATTTTTCAATTTGTCATAGAAGATTGTCTTGTCCACAATTGTATGATTGATAATGGAGCTAGTACTTCTGTCATGCCTACATCTATAGCTGACAAACTAGGACTTAAGTATGAACCTCATGAAAAGGGATTGTTACAGTTAGATGGTTCTCCTACTAAGACTGTGGTTATCCTCAAAGATCTTAAGATTTTACTTGTTGTTTGTCCAAATTTCACTTCACAAAATATAGTTGTTGATTTACCTCCATACTTTGCACTATGCCTATCCAAAGATTTTACTACTAAAATATGAAGTTATCTTTCTTCAAATTGGTCATACATGGTTTTTAGAACCAAATATGGGACCAAAGTCACTATAAGATCATAGCCTATTTCTAGATTTCACCTTGAGCCATATATGCCAAATATATCTAATATGAATTGCAATATTTCAGAAGATGAGGGTACTATTGATCAAGAACCTTCTAAGCCACTTGAAGGTATACCGGATCTACTCTTGGATGAGTGAGTTGCTGATAACCATGGGTATGACCCATACAAAGGTATTCAAAAAGTTGGTTTTGGTGTCTACTGCATGCATGAAGGTGACTCATTACCTAGTCTCACCAACTCAAAGCAGGATCAAGAGGGAGTATGGAATTTATACTTTGATGGATCCAGATCAAAAAATGGACGTGGAGCTGGCGTAATGTTGGTTTCACCTCAAAATCAAAGGTATTATTCTTCAAGTAGATTTCAGTTTAGTTGTACATCGAATACTGCAGAGTATGAAGCTCTCATTCATGGCCTTCAGTGGGCTAGAAAGAGAGGTATTAAGCTTTTACAGGTGAAAGGTGATAGTGAGTTGGTAGTGCAACAGATCAAGGGTTTAAGTGCAGCAAAGAACCCCCTCTTAAAGGCTTACAAACACAGAGTTTGGGACCTCATGGAGGATTTCCTAGCATTTGATATCCGCTCTATTCCTAAAGCAACCAATCAACATGCAGATAGACTTGCTGCCATAGGAGCACAATGTGATACAGCAGACCAACTCAGGGACAATAAAGATCAGACCCAAATCAAGGTTGTATGCAGGCCTTCAGTCCTAAACAATGAAGTAAGTTGGCAAGTCTTTGATAGTGACAAACAGAGACCCTGTTTCCTACAGAATGAAGCTAAATTTTGCTCAAGGAATCAAAATAAATTGCAACACCAATATGAAGATCAAATTGTGCAATTGAGATCAAACAAGATGCCTAAAGGTTTAGTAACTTTGGAGAGCATTTTCAATGAAGATGATCAGCTTAGAAAGGACAAAGTAAGCATCTCTTCCAAGGAAGAACATTATGAGTAAGTTCACATAGCTGAAGGTAAGCAACTCAAGTGGGGTAAAGTGAACACTGATTCTAAGATAGTAGCTTTCATTTCATTATGTAGTGAGTTCATGGATGTATTTGCTTGGGAATACCATGATTTGAAAGGGTTTGACCCCATATCAAGCGCAACATACCATTAAGCTTGAACAGGATGCAAAACCAGTAAGACAGAAACAAAGGCCCATCTACCCCAAAGTTGAAATTCTCATGAGAAAGGAGCTTATCAAGCTGATTGAGTAAAGTACAATATTTCCTATCAAGCACTCAACATGAGTAGCAAACCTTGTACTAGTGAAAAAAAAATGGAGAGGTAAGACTATGTGTGGATTTCAGAGATTTAAACAAAGTGTCACTGAAAGACCACTATCCTCTTCCTTCCATGGATCAAATACTTGCAGAGGGTATCAGGTTCACAAAGATTCTCCTTACTAGATGGGTACTCAGGGTACAACCAGATATTGGTGAAAAAGCAAAATCGGTAAAAAACAGCTTTCACAACCAAATGGGGTACTTATGCCTATCAAAAGATGCCTTTTGGGCTCTCTAATCCTGGAGCCACTTTCCAAAGGGCAATGAATGTTGCCTTTCAAAGTCTTTTGAGTGAAATAGTCTTAGTTTATCTTTATGACATTACTGTATTTTCAAAGGATCCTAATGATCATCTAACACACTTGAAATTTGTTTTTGATGGATGCAGACAATTTGGAGTTTCATTGAATCCAAAGAAGTGTATCTTTTCAATGCATGAGGGGAGACTGCTTGGGCATGTAGTGTCTAAGGATGGTCTTTCTATTGATCCAGAAACAATAGAAGCAATATTTCCTCTATCATTGCCAAAACATAAGAAAGGATTGCAAAGCTTTTTAGGCAAGATCAATTTCATTAGAAGGTTTATTCCTAGATTTGCAAAACTGGTAAGGCCACTCACTCAAACGCTGAAGAAACATCAAGAATTCACTTGGAGTAAGGAAGGTAAGAGAAGCTCTAAATCCATCAAACAAGCAATCAGCCAAGCTCCTACTTTGTTTAATCCAGATTTCAGTAAGGATTTCTTTATGTATGTTTTTTCTACATTTAGTACAATTTCAACTATGTTTACGCAACAAAATAGTGAAGGTTTAGAGCAACCCATTGCTTTTTTCAGTCAAGCTTTGAAAGACTATGAGGAGAGATATTCTTTTGTTGAAAAGCATATTCTTGTTATTATAAGAGGTTCAAAAAAATTTAGACATTTGGTTTCAAATAATAAAATTATACTAATGGTAGCTCATCCTAGTGTGAAGGATTCCATCTTCAACAGAGACTTAAGTGAAAAGAGAGTTGGATGGGTCACTAAGTGCATGGAATATGATATTAAAGTGAAGGTCACAAAGCTGGTCCAAGATAAAGGATTGCGTGAACATCTTGCAGAAGATGTGAAAGAAGAAAAAGAGATGATTTTGACACTTCAAGACACCCAACAAGAAGCTAAAACTACTTCTCCATCTAGCTGGACACAAGACATTGCTAGATTCTTTCAAACAAGAAAATGTCCAATGGGCTTAGATGCATCAAGGAGAAGAAATTTCAGGCTGCAATCAGTACCATACATTTCGATTGATGGAGTGTTGTTCAAAAAGGACATTGGAGGTATGTTTTTAAGGTGTGTTGAAGCTAATCAATTTGACAAGTTTTTTGAACAATTGCATAATAGTTCTTTTGGAGGCCATTTTGCAGCCAAGACCACAGTTGCAAAAATCATTAGAGTCAGTTACTTTTGGCCTAATTTATTTAAGGATGCACATGCATGAGTTAGAAAGTGTGCAATGTTTGTAGGAAAGCAGAGACTAGTTGATATGCCACTAAAACCCATTAAGGTTGAGCAGTGTTTCATGCAATAGGGTTTAGACTTCATTGGTATGATACATCCTCCATCCAGTGTTGCTCATAAGTGGGTCTTGACAGCTACAGACTATTTCATCAGGTGGGTGGAAGCAATACCTTTAAAGGAGGCAAATGAGAGCTCCATACTTGAGTTCTATGAGAGTCTAGTCACCCGTTTTGGAATAACTTTTACTATAATATCAGACAATGTCTTGGCATTCAACAGTGCAAAGGTATGTGAATGGGCTCTTGAGCAAGGTATTTATCTGACATCTTCATGAAATTACTACCCACAGAGTAATGGACTAGCTGAGTCCACTAACAAGAACCTGATTCGGATCATCAAAAGAACATTGAAAGATAATCAGAGATCTTGGCATACAAAGTTGAAGATTGCATTATGGACTGATAGGATCACCCCCAAGAAAGCCATTGGTCATTCACCTTATCTCTTAGTTTATGGAAGGGAAGCAAGGTTGCCTATCTCATTGGAGTTTCCAACTTTGGAACTTGCACACCAGCTAGAGCTTCTAGAAAGTAATGCAATGGAGGTTAGGATGAATGAACTGAGAGAATTGGAGGAGATAAGAGATGATGTCATGTATACCATGTGGTCTAACCAGCAGCAAGTCAAGAAAAATTTTGACAAAAGAGTTTCATCAAGGACATTCCAGCAAGGTGACAGTCCTCAAATGGGATGAGGACCGTGCAAAATCAGAAAAAACACTCCAAGTTTGGCAGCTTTTAGAGTGAACCTTATGTCATCACAAGTTGCAAGGAAAGCAATGACTTCGAGCTTGCTAGATTGAATGGAGAGAGCCTCCCCATCCCTATCAATGGGAGGTATCTTAAGTTCTGCTATTAGTTTGATTTCATGTTCTTTGTACATAGGTAGATAGGTTTGTTTTTCCTCCAAGTGCTTTTGCACATTGCTTTGTTTGTCGTTACTTGGTCTGTTTTGTTGCTTTCTTGTTGTTTGTTCCCCATTGCTCCAAAAAGTGTTTCTAGAAATCAAGCAGAGTCTTTTTGTAAGTAGCATTTCATTTGTTTAGTCATCTTGAACAAACCTAATCAAAGTCTAGGTCCCATGACCAGTAGACTGGTCAAGCCAGTTGAGTCACCGGAAGTGTTGGCCATTTTGGCCCACACATCAAGCTTTGCCTACAGTTGGAGGAAGAAGCTTAACAGGGTCCTAATAAAGTAGAAGATTCAATGGCTTATAAACGGGTCCAGCAATGCAAATGGAGGGATCCAATCAGGATTTCACAGTGTTCATAAGCTCACAGGAACATGGACCATATTAACAAAATCTTGGAATCTAATTAGGACTTTGAAATATTGAATCAAAATGACTTGGGCAAGCTTAAGGGGGCCAGCCGTCTTGCACGTCACATGGAAATACACTAGTCAGCTTGATTGTGCATTTTATAAACAAGCTCGGGAGGCCTTGCATGACCAAAGGAGCACGCGTGATCAAAGTTCTTCATGCCTGGAACATGCTCTGCAAGTTTCATGTCTTGATGAGCTTGCTATCTCAAGATCTAAGTCCTCAAAGTTGACCACACAGAGCAAGACATTCGCACGAGTGTCAAATTCAAGCCTCGACAAATAGCCATTTAGGTTCAAATGATCAGTATCAGGCGCACGGACATCATGCAAAATCACACAGGTCAGCTCACTTGAACACCTTGTAAACACACTTAAAAAGCTCCCGGAACCAGCGGATCAAGTGGGCACAATCCTTTTAGTATCAAGAACATCTACAAATTTGGTGCCTCCATGACCTTTTCACTTCCAGATCCAAGCTTTCAAAGTTGGTCAGATAATGGGAGACGTTCGTGCAGACGTTGACTTTAAGCTATGGCAAAAAAACATTAGGATCTTAAATTTGACGGTCGCACGGATGTCAAATGACGGTCACACAGACGTCAAATTTGGACTATGGCAAATAGTCATTTGTTTTCAAATCCAAGCAAATCTGAGGGCTCGCGTTCAATCCTACACCTTGATCCAATGGTGCGAGCTCGAGTCAACATGTCAAAGGATCTTCGTGGTAGGAAATCAATGGACCGCATTCGTTCGTACCAAGGAGATCAACGATGCGCAGGATGTCAAAAAGTTAAGATCTAACAGTAAGGATCTGCGAGGCCAATGGGAATAAAGACAAGTTGGGGCATTTTGATTGGCTCGAGCAATTTTCGACGAACAAAGTCGAACCAAAGGACAGTTTTTCGACCAAAGCAAATAGGTATTGCAGGGTCATCCCGTCGCCATTGGAGCTCGGCTAAAACACCACTAGAAGGACACAATGATGCAGTCAAGTTAAAGGACACAAAGGGACCACCATTAAAGCTTAATATGGACCTCTGGCTCGAGGGTTTGTGTCATGCAAGGTTCGTTCTGTGACTGTGTTCGCCATTTTTAAAAGAAAGATCCGTGCATATGGTGAACTCTTGATTCCCGCAAAGACAAAATGGGTCTATTTAGACCTAATATAATCAATAAAGGGGGCTATATAGTCTATAGGTCTGCATCGACATAATGACTAGGAAAACCAATAGTCTGAGATTGGTTTTCCGTCTATAGTGGACCTATGAACATGGGGATGAGTTCGAGCATGATCTAGTTTGAACAAGGGCTAGCATTTCAAAGGATGCCACGAAGTCATACACATAGACCCAAGCGATTTCATCTCCACGACCAAATGCATGAAAAGGACCCTTCTCTCCACTTTTGCATGCCTTGACGAACTAGTGAAGAGCAGTTACCGAGACAAAATTCTAATAGATTGATCCGATGGTTGTAACTGCATTGATGTCAGAACCCAGCTCAGAACAACTTGATCTTGTCGTTGCAACCGTCAGGGAACATCAATGGAGGAATAATGTAACTGTGCAACCACTTGAAGTAACCCGAATCAATCAGGAAGCTTGAATGAGCATAAATGCAGAGGCAGTTGTAACTACAGTTCAAATGGAGTTGAGCTCATTGATCCTTCTTTTAACACCAAAATCTCTCTACCAACCCTTCTATAAATATAGCCTTTGAGCTATTGTTAAATATCCCTTAGACTAGTACAACTAGACTCTACCAGAAATTGTATTTTGCACCACTTGGAGTAATGAATAGAGCATTTTGCAGTCGTTTACTAATATGTGCTTAGTGTTTTGTATTTGTTTGATATGCAAAAGTGGTTGTTATCTTCCCTTTGCAGTTCCAAGTACAACCTAAGTGCTAATAAACTTTTCTTGCAGGTCATCTAGCGTGTCTTAATGTTGATGTCTCAGGTATAGAGTGGATTGTTGACTGTAAGTGCTTTCAAGCAAGCCTTACCCTCATTGCCCTCCAACCTAAGTCCATCAAATTGACCTTTAGGTGAAGCATTGTTGCTTGGAAACCATTGTAGGCACTGCATTAGTTCTATTCATAATCTATTAGTGTGCTAATGAGTTCAATCTTGGGAGTGGATCTTTGAACATTCGGTGCATCACCATATGTTAGAATAGGTATTACTTTATGCAAATCTCTTGACTCTTTTCACCCCAACTTGTTTAGATCTTAAAAAGAGAGGTCCAAACTGTCATATCTGAAGAACTAGCCTCATTAAAAACCCTAGAGGTCTGGTCTAAATATAGGCATCCCAGAGTCTTAAATCATTCCCATGTTAGTCCAGATATGGGTCAGACTTGAACAAATCTGACCTCTATTGGGTGTTATCTAAATAGCTAACAAGAGGTTTCCGAAAGGAACATATAATAAGCTCAAATGGAAGAACATTGGGCCTCGCAAAATTATGAGGAGATTTTTAATAAATGCTTCTGAAATAGAGCTACCAAATAGGGTTGCATATTGCCTATCTTCAACGTAACAGATGTGTACCCTTACTATGAGGGACAAGGGAACGATCAAGGAATAAGTTCAGATTCTTCAATTGCAAATTCGAGACAACAATTGCTTAACAAGGGAAGGGAAGAAATAGAGATAGTATTGGATACCAAAAACATCAAGAAGATAAAAGTAGTGAGTACAAGGAGTATCTGGTTTAGTGGATAATAAAGCAGTTGAAGACATAAGTTAGATGAGTTCATCCAAGGTTGCCAATTACATAAGAGCTCACAGATGGTTCATGAGCAAGAGCTCATGTACAATTTCATTTACCCTGGATGTTTGATGCAAGAGCTTTCATGTTCACAAGCAATTTTGCATCATCCAAAAACACAAGTTGGGTTTTTGTGCGCATATGTGCATGTTTGTGCGACTTGTCAGTCATGTCAACAACATTGTGTGAATAGAAGAAGATCAACACCAGTGCTGAGAATATCACCAAGACTCCAACATGTCAATAAATTCAAGTAGAGATAGTCTCAGTCACCTACTTGAGGTCAATTGATTGCCTTTTTGGACTGTGATGAAACCATTGCTTAATGCAGGCAAAGGTTTTGAAACCACTAGTTTGCATTAACCAGCAATTTTGCCCACAAAGGCAGAATGGTCAAAGTAACTACCCAGAATAGAAAGCATAGTGTGTGGACCATTCTCCAAAGGCAAAAGAACTCGAAGGGACACTACCAGATGTCATCGCTAGTCAGAAAGGATTCAAATGAGTCTTGCAAGGACACAGTGTGTCAATTAGAGAAGGGAGTTAAAGAGTTGAGGAGCAAGAGGGAGAGAGAGTAGTTGAAGCTTTAGGAACTTGCTAAGGTGGTGCATGTCCAGATCAGATAGTGTAAGCAATCCATGTGGAACTATGATAGTGTTCTCTTCTTCATAGTTCGATAGTGAAAGGGTGTGTGTATGAATCTCTATAATACTATAATGTTCATTGAATAAAGAGAGGGTGTTCAATCCCTAATTTGAGTTCTTGTGTCTATGTCCATCCATTTAAGAGTAAGCATAAATCCTCGCTGGGGAGTAATGCAGCCATTAATTTGGCCCCCTAATTCCCGCTGCATCACAAAGAAAAAGAGAGGTCTAAAGAGCTCATCGTTTTAGAGCCTGCCCCACTCCCCACTCCCGAAAAAAAAGATGATACAAGTTCTAAATCACAAGACCAAATGCCCCTGCCCCTTAGAAAATGTTATTGATGAATTTAGCGTTAATGCAGGTTGGTTGTCTGTATTGAGAAATAATCTAAGCAATTTAATGGGTGAGGTTGAGTGCCTCAACATAGTTTGGGAGAAGAGAGTCCCTAGTGCAAGGGCATTTATCACTATGCTCAATTGGTTATTATGATGAACTCAAGATTACATCCATTCCTAAAATATCCCAAAATGGAATATAATACTGAAATCTGGATTTTACACCAAACCCTAGCCAAAGATGATATTTTCTGATTTGTAACAGAACACCTTAGGTACCAAAATGTTGCAAAGTGGCTGCGAATTAAGTACTCAAACCCTAGCGTCAAAGCTATCAAGTTTTAAAAAATTGGGTACCAAACCCTAGCCAAACAATTGTGAATTTCTTGATCTTCCACTTGCTGCTTTAGATAAAAATTACAACATGCTGGGAATGCAATTTTCCAAGCATAAAAGCAATGTTTAACCATCACACATACCTCAACAAATTATGAATAATATTTCCACCATAAATACCTTAATTTCTGAATTTCCTTAACAATTTGTGGCTGGAAACACTCATTAAAATTATCAAATATTCAGATTATGTTTAGAAGCTTGAACAGCCCCTGAGTAACACAAATAGACCCCAAGGAGGGGGTCGCCCAATCCAGAATATTCTGAATATTAAATTATGAAATGATACCTTCAATCGGCTCCTTTGATGTCTAGATACAACTGGAGATTAGCAAAAAAATAGGAAAATATTTAGTGTATTCAAACATAAGTTTTGGCTTCAAATAGCCACCCAAACGTGGCACTTTAGTCCCCAAATCGGGTCGCCCAACTGCTGTAAACAAATTGTTGCCCTGGTAGCTTCCAAACCCTAGATTGCTGCCATTCTGTCCTCAAAACCCTAGGCGCGACACTTGCTGCAATGAAAATTGGTGTTCAAAACACCCTTGACTATCAATGATGCTCAATGCAATTCCCTCATGTAATTGCCCTAGCTGGAAATCAAGGATTTTCGTCCTCAATTTCACTTACCATTGAAGGTTTTCATCTTCGAGGTAAAGAGTCAAGTGTTTTCATGCTTAAACCTCAGATTCAATTATTAAAATCATGAATCCATCCAAATGATCCTCCACTCTCTTTTATATCCATTCCCCCAGGGGTGCATTTCATTTTGGAGGGAAGTCCTTTTTAAATATTAAAAAGAACACTCCTTATAATCCACTTTAGTGGCTTGTGTGCCCATGACCCTTAAAAAACCACAAGTTATGTGAATTTTATAATAATAAAGTGCTTTTTCACAAGTGTTTTTAAGAACCCTAATGTTTTCCTTCTTTTTCATCTTTTTCCTTAGCCCTTGGGAAACCAATAAAGACTAAGGGCCTTCAATAGTGTTATGATCAAAAGGGGGACATGACAATCCTCTCCAACCGAAATTGCTTGTCCTCAAGCAATAGCAACAACCATGAAGCTGTCCCAATCATTGGTTTGTGCAAAACTCCACTCTAGCTTCTCCCCATGTAAGGAAAACACCTTTTGACGAAGCCCTTTAATGCTGTCCTTGCAACCTCTAAGTTGTTTATGCAATCTGGAAATGGTAAAACAACATCTCTTATTCTTCCTTTCCCTTCCCATTGAGGCCTTGTACCACGGACATACCAAAAAGATGATGGCAGCATTATAGTGGCTAGAAAAGTTTATTCCAACACGGTAGTCGTCAGAATTTTGGGCCTTGGTTGCCTATATGTCAACACCTGCACAAGACACAAACATGTTAATCCAAACAAGAGTTCTCCACTTCCTTTTCATGTTTGCATCCTTGACAATGTCCTCCATATGAGGAGTGGTTGGAAACATGTATGTGGATGCCTTAGAGGGTATAGGAGGGCTTCCCGTGTTGTCTACACCTTCAAAAACTGCCTTAAAACTCAATTTTTTTCCATCTATGAGAGCTGGAAACTTCTCCTCCTTATAACATTCCACCCCTTGTCTCTTGGCAACCAACAAATAACCCTTATATGCAAAGAGAATAATGAAATCAGTCACATCCCATGTGATTGACGAGCTGGGTATGCAAGAATCACACCTCTTGTGACCTCTCCATAGGCACTTGGTCAACCACAACTCCTTTTTTTGAGGTAAACCCTTGTAATCAGCAACCTTCATGCATCTGGGGGTTCTCAAGCTCACAACTAGTGGGCAGAAACATTCATGGACAACATGGAGAAAAGAAATTCCATGGTTGTCCCACATGTCTATTATTCTTCCTATGTGCTTCTCATGACCTTCAATGGACTCTACGGTCCTCTTCATGAACAAAAAACAAAATGTGCTCTCCTTCATGCAACAAACAATCTTAGCAAATTTGGAAATTATACTTTCACAATATTGTGACCAACCTAGCCATGGCTTAATTACCCAAGCTCCTTGCTTTTTCTCTCATTCTTCCATCCTCTTGTGAGAGAATGCGGTTGTGCTTTTCAAATCACCCTTTAAATCTGAAAACTGAATATCCTATTGCCTAACAAGCTTCTCTAAACACATTGAAATATTTAATCTTGACCTTTATTGTTTTGAAATAAATTTCACCAAATGTAAAGTACTTACCATGTTCACAAAAGACCAGGGTATCTTGCCTTGGAAGGGCTGATCCCGTGTTTCCAAGTTCCACTCCCTTTTGTATGCCAAAGGTCCATCTTTCCTTCCCTTTGCTGAATTTGCTAGATGCTGGAATGAATCTATTTTTTCAGAATCTCTTGAGCATGAGATATCATGATTTTTCAAGCCAGACTCAGAATTTTATGAGTGTAATCGATGCCTATCTCCCATGAATATTTCAGCCCTTCTCCTTTCCTCCAAAAACTGAAATTTAACCCTTTCACAAACTTGCTTTGAACCTACATTTTCAGAAACCGTAAGGTTCATAAAACAAGAGTTTAAATGATTCTCCACATACTTTAGTGGCTGCCCCAACTCAATTTTGGCCACTTGGCTGACCTCTTTTAACAAAAAACACTTTCCAACCTTTGACCCCTTTACCACATCATGGGCATGATCAAGTTAAACAAGTAGAGGTGGTTGTTCCCACTCAGAATTTGCAAAACAAAGAGCACTTACCAAGTTTGTAATAGGCTGTAACTTCATGTGGTGGAAGGGTTGTTCCCTTTTTTGCATTTGTTGCCCTTCATAACAACTCCCCCCAGACGCCATATTAGTAAGCAACAATTTTGAAATACTCTCATACCTTTGGCTGCCCATAACTTGTCCACCCTTCGTGACATCTTCAATATCTTTTGCTTCGGAATTTAGAAATGCTTCTTTCAAGGCATGCTTATTTAAGAGGGGCTGAGCATAAATATTCCGGTACTGTTGTTCTGAAAATGAGAATGTGAGATTTACCTTGATCCTCACCAAACCATCCGGATCCGATATGCACCAACAAACTTGGACTTGAATTGGAAAATCTACATGCTCACAGCTGTAACTTGTGTTTTTGGCTTCAATACACATCTTAGAATACCTCCTAAGAACATGCTTATCAAGATTTGGAGTGGTTTGCATGCTCTTCAACATCCTCTTCACCCTATCTTTCCTTTCCATGACCTAAAGGCCTTGCCAATCCCCTTGCATGGATGCCAAAAAACTTAGAATTTTATGACAGCAATACTATGCTTGTAAGTCTCACTTGGATCCCACATCCATTTTAGGAATTTGTAATTCCCCATCCTTAAGTTCTTGTGGGGAAATTCCTTCCTCCATTTAGTGCCCTTCATCTTGACTTCATTGTTAGCATGATCCTTATGATGTTCAAAATATTGTAAAGACAAAGTAGGGTGTTGATGCAAGAAACCCTTGATGTGGAAATCGTCAAAAGGCTTACCCTTAGTGGCTGATATGAGAGTTACAGCAAGCTGAAAATGAGCAATAATACCTAGGACCTTGATTTTGGCCATCAATTTTTCTCCATCTACATGCAAAATGAATTCTTCTTCTTCCTTTAGCTCATGCTCCACGATTTTCTCTTCTTCCTTCACCACTATGGAAGGACTCATAACGCTACTCTTAACAAGTGTTGGTTCAAACCTTGAACCACAATGTTTGCATGAGGGTTTATTACTTCTAGGGTTGGAACAACTTCAACCTTGGATGTTTGATACCCCTCATGTAAAGTTTGTTCTTTCCCACAAGTGGCTGCCTCAATTTGCTCTTCTTCCTCCATACCCCCTAAAATCACTCCATTAAGTTCCTCTTCACCTTTGTCCTCTACTTGCAGCCCTCTTTGATGCTCATGAATTCGCTGAAAACCTTCATCTTGCTGTCCTAAACATTTTGCAAGAGGCTCTTCCTCACTAACCTCTTTCAATTCTGAATTTGTGCCCTCTTTTGATGATGGATCCCTAAGGCAATTTGCAAGAGGCTCTTCCTTATTTGTTCTTCTACTTTTATTTCTTATGTACACCTTTAAAAATTCTTCCAAGGTGTAATAGGCTGCCTTCATATCAGCCTTCCTCTCATCAAAGGCCATAAGTTTGTCCTCATCTTTATTTTGTTCATCCAACCGTGCCCTTTGAATAGGATCATTCATTTGTATTTTCTTGAATGATGCTAGGGTTGTATCGTTGATAGTAAATTGTTACACAAACTGATACTTAATGTCTTGTCTCTTAATTCTATCCCTATCTCTTTTCTGCACACGTGTCAACAATTCTTGGATAGGATCCAGTACACAATTCCAAACCCTACAGTTGGCCAAGATTTTGGCTCTAATACCACTAAAATATCCCAAAATGGAATATATTACTGAAATTTGGATTTTACACTAAACCCTAGCCAAAGATGATATTTTCTGATTTGTAACAACAAACCCTAGGTACCAAAATGATACAAAGTGGCTGGGAATTAAGTATTCAAACCCTAACATCAAAGGTATCAATTTGCAGAATAAAGGGGTATCAAACCCTAGCCAAACAATTGTGAATTTCTTGATCTTCCACTTGCTGACTTATATAAAAATTACATCATGCTGGGAATGCACTTTTCCAAGCATAAAAGCAATGTTTAAACATCATACGTACCTCAACACATTCTGGATGATATTACCACCATAAATACCTTAATTTTTGCATTTTCTTAACAATTTGTGGCTGGAAACACTCATTAAAATAATCATAAAACTATCAAATATTCAGATTATGTTTAGAAGCTTGAACCACCCCTGAGTAACACAAATAGACCCCAAGGAGGGGGTCTCCCAATCCAGAATATTTTGAATATTAAATTATGAAATGATACCTTCAATCAGCTCCTTTTGATGTCCAAATACAGCTGGAGATTAGCATAAAAATAAGAGAATATTTTCCGTGTATTCAAACAGAAGTTTTGGCTTCAAATAGCCACCTAAACGTGGCACATTAGTCTCATGGGGTCGCCCAACTGCTACAAACAGATCGTTGCCCTAGTAGCTTCCAAACCCTAGATTGCTGCCACTTTGTCCTCAAAACCCTAGGCGCCACACCTACTGCAATGAAAATTGGTGTTCAAAACACCCTTGACTGTCAATGATGCTCAATGCAATTCCCTCACGAAATTGCCCTAGCTGGAAATCAAGGGTATTTGTCCTTAATTTCACTTAGCATTGAAGGTTTTCGTCTTCAAGGTAAAGAGTCAAGCATTTTCGTGCTTAAACCTCAAATTCAATTATCAAAATCATGAATCCATCCAAATGATCTTCCACTCTCTTTTGTATCCATTCTCCCAAAAGGTGTGTTCCATTTTGGAGGGAAGACCTTTTTCAAATAGTTAAAAGAACACTCCTTTTAATCCACTTTAGTGGCTTGGGTGCCCATGACCCTTAAAAGAACACAACTTAAGTGAATTTTATAACAATAAAGTGCTTTTTCACTAGTGTTCTTAAGAACCCAAATGTTTCCATTCTTTTCCTCTTTTTCCTTAGCCCTTGGGAAACCAATAAAGGGTAAGGGTCTTCAATAGTGTCATGATCAAAAGCGGGACATGACAATTCTGCTCAACATAAACTCTCCCTAGAAAAAATCTAGGCAATGGACAAATTTTACAAGTGATTTAGTAGTCTAGGCCAGCTTTATGCACTTTGAAAATTTAAGAATGCCTCAAAACTTCTCGGTAGATAGCTCTATTGTCATCACAAATACCAACTAGCATAGTTTACACAAATAAACATTGGACAAATTTGAAAAATAAATAAGAATAGAGGCCATCCCTAATGCTGGACAACTTCTCAAGTCTTGCTGCCAGTATTTTAAACTTGGGTGTCAACAAATTCATGGAAGGCCTCAAATTAAGGGAAAAGAAAGATCAGTTAGCTACCTTCCAAGGAATTATAAGCCAAAAGAAGGGAACCTGCCTAAGGAGGACACATGGCATTTGTTTGTGTCCATTTTCCTGGCCAATCCCCATGTTGGGACCCAGTAAACAACTGATTATGCACAAAGTGTACAATGGGCATATATGATAAACTTGCCTTGGTCATTTTAAACTTTTGTGTAACGTTGATGTTGAAGTTGTTGTACAAACCACCTTCAGAAGAGATGGCCATCACTGTCAACATGTTATAAACAGCCAAAGCTCATGGCATCTGGAAGGTGAGCTGGCTTATTCAACAGATCTTATCAACAGAATGTTTCCCATTCAGAAAGGATCTTTGGCCCAATTAGTATGCTTGCTTAGCTCATGAGGTGTGATTCTTCTTGGTTTTAACCTTATTTTTTCACTATCTCACATTTTCTCCTTGATCTACTTTGCTTTCAAGTTATTTTTGCTTATAGAACTGTTGTTGGGCATTGACTGGGTCATGGCCTGTGGATCAAAATATAAACAATGTCCCACTAAAGGGTCCATAGGTTTGATATGCAAGATTAATGGTTGAGAGATCATGTGCGATAAGTGCCAAGGGTTTAAGAGGAAGACCACAACATGTATATAAATACGCAGAGTTTAACTGTCTAAACATTGCTCCAATTTTTGCTAAGATTTTTGGTGTCCATTGTAATTCAGTCTTGAGTAGTCAGAGCAGATATTTGCAATTTATATGCTAGAAGTATGTGAGGGTTTAGTGTAACATTGTAATCTGAAAGTTATTGTTTGTAATGGAAGCTTTTGATCGTGACGCTTTTGGTAAATCCTACTTAAATGAGTTGGATCTATTTATGTCCCTTTGTTCTGTATGGATCTGATATATTTATTTGGCTCTTCTTTCCATGCTTTAAGTTGTGTTTGAATTTCCATGAGACTCACTTAATAGATTAGAGAGGCACAAGTCAAGGAAGTTGTATCAACTTCTTTTAACCATCAACCATCTTTACTTTGTTTGCAAGCTCATAAATTGAAATGATGCAGATCTTACATGGGTTTGACGTGCTTATTGAATATTTTCTCTGGAACATAATTTGAATGCTTTAGGTTGGTAGTGACATATAATAACTACAGAGCGTTTAATAGTGTTGTATTGGCTAATAGGAATATCTTGGCTAATAAGTGAGATCTGAATTTCACCTTGATGTACATGGTTTACCTAGTGATAATAATTGGGGTGGACCAATGGAGGACCATCTTCATGAAACTAAATCAAGGAACTATGTCATGTGTTGTCTGCTAGTGGGTGATGTAATGAGCTTCCAATGGTAGGGAGTTCTCCCTTGATTTATTGTAATCTGGATGGAGTGGTATTATGTAATGTCCCCAAATGGGACAATTCAACCAAAGTTAAGGTTTTCTGTCAAACCCTAGAAATCTGGAAAATCACCTTGAAAATTCCAACAAACCCTAAAAATTTGGAAAATCACCTTGAAAAATCCAACAAACCCTAGTTGGAAAATTGTTCCACAAATATACCAAACCCTTGCCCAAACACTAGGTGCTAAGGTTTATTAAAACAAAGATAAATCACAATTGATATTTTATGCCATTCTCATCATATAAAATATATAAAAATTGCCAAATATTCCAAAATTAAGATGCAACAACAAATACCTCCTTTGTGGCCCAATATTGATGTCAATCAACTATAATATTATGGAATAATATTATCAAATTAATTCTGAATATTCTGAGTTAAATCACAGCCCAAAATGGCCATAAATTCCTTAGCAAATCGCCTAAGGGGGGAAAATATAATAAATGTAAACTCCACGCAGCCCTAAGAAGTAGGGGTCTTCAAGCATCAGAACTCCAATGCAGCCCTTCATAAAAGGGGTCTTCACTATTCCAGCAACTCATCACCCTCGAGATGACCTCGAATCAGCGCCAAACTCTTCCCAAGCAAATTGCTAGGCTTGCAAACCCACGTCTAGCTTATCCAAGTGATTCGCTGCCCTAGGATAGGGCTAAATCCACAGAAAATCTGAATATTTAGTGCAAATACAACACCTGAAAGTGGTGCTGCCCTAAGTAGGATGGAAGGTTTCCGTCTCCACACCCTTCTACTCTTGAAGGTTTTCGTCTTCAAGCCACCAATCCAAGCGTTGCATGCTTAGACATAAATTTCATATTCTAAAATTCATACCTTAAAGTGGAACCCTCCTTTGCTTTTTATAACAATGCTCCAAAAAGAATACCCAAGATAGAAGGGAAAACCTCCTTTTCAAATATTAAAAAGAGCATCCTTATAATTCTTACTTTAAACCTTAGGCACCCATGACTCTCAAATGGCCCCAACTTAAGTGAGAATTAGAACAATAAAGCACCTTTTTATCAATTGCTCTTAAGGGCCCTTAAATGTTCTCCTTCAGTTATTATCCCTTAGCCTTTTGGCAACAACTCAAGGCCAAAGGTCTCACGCATGCTTATATCAAAAAGGGGGACATGACAGTCCTCCCTACCCAAAATTGCTTGTCCTCAAGCAATTGCAATATCCATGGGGGTGTCCCAACACTTCTTCTGATGCATTGTCTACCTATAACTTCTTCCCATGAAAGAGAAGCTCCAAACGGATCCATCATACTGTTGTATTTGTGTTTTGGGGGCTGCCCCCAAGTGCAAAACGTGACAGAACAGCCCTCCAAAGGCTTCCCATGTCCCCATACTACCAACGCTTTCAATACGAAGTTGGAGATGATGAAGCTCCTCTCTTCTATGCCCTTATGAAGTGCACTATGTAGCCAATAGTGGCAAAAAGTAATATATCCAACAAATGACACCTTGCTGCCCCGGATGAAGAGATCCATTTGCTCTTCATTTATTGTGTGCATACTACAGGGCCACCTTTCAACAAACTTTTGGTAGCTCCTACATGCCACGGTAGACTCATCCAAGCTTGTAACAAGAGAACAACAAAAAATTTCTTGGAGGACACACTTTGGAAACCACTTTCCACATCTTGCCAACCCCCTTGAATGATTCTCTTCATGTTTGTCACATGTATCATCATTGGCTGCCTTTTCTCCATACTCCCATACCTATGTGGAATCAAATGTGGGTCCAAAAAGAACTCATTGTGTCCGATGAAAGAGTGTTGTGTTATTCCTTCATTCTTCATCCTTTCTTTATGTAAGTTGTACCTTCGAACATAGGCCTTTTCGGTATTTGGTAGCAGCTGTAAATGGATAAAAATATCAGACCTTTCACCCTGCTCCCAATTCTGATTTTTTTGAGTGATAAAACTCAGACCTGACTGGTGCACTTTCCCTTGTCAACATGGGTTGTACTTTGCCCAGAAATCTGATTTTTGTGACCTCAATAGGTGGCCGGAATCTCCCTATCAACTCAGAAATTTTTGAGTGAGAAAAATCAATTCTTACACATGCATTTTCAAATTTGATTGTAAGTGGGTGCATGCGTAAAAGTTCAGACTTTATATGGTTAATTGCAAAATTCACTGTAAGCTGTAAGGAACCAAGAAAATCAAATTTCCAGCCCCGATCATAGGCCTGTCCTTGTCCCATCAAATCTGAATTTTCTAAGTGATAAGACTCAGATTCCTTATGTGCCTTTTTGCAAGTGGTTACTTGATGGAATGCTCTCAAAGATTCAGAATGTGTACCTGTGAATGATGGCAGTTTTGGCCACTCAAACTCAGAATTTTTTGAATGCACCTTAGACTGATTATTCAAACAAGACTTCCTTCTAACCTTCCCCTCTAATGCACAACAAAAATCAGATTTAGTCATACTTACTGATTTGGTAGAAGGCTGAATTTCCGTGGAAGTCATTGGCTGCCCATGATCAAAATTTGAAGTCTCTTGCCATGGCCTAAATATCACACTTGCATCCCATGACGATTTTGAACCTCAATCTACTTCCTTATCCATTTCAAACAATGGATTGTCCACACAATGTTCAATTTCTACCTTTGTAACTTCTGATTTTCTGAAAAACATCCCAAATCAAAGTCTTCTTGGAGCCTAAGGAGCTCATGAATCACTTGTTCAATTTCTTTAGCCCTTGCCTCATCCTCTTGCTCCCTTAACCGCTTTACCATCACAATCTGATTTTCCATCTCTAGAAGTGCCCTTTGACTACCTTTTAAGGAGTCCTTGGTTGATTCTAGCTCAAAGGTGAGCTCCTCCACCTTAAGCTTCATTGCCTTATGTGCATTTAAAGCCTCATCTGCAACTTTGATGGCCACATCCTTGTCTTTGATTATGTGAAGATAATCTGATTTTGTTGTCTCCATTGCAACTTTGATTGTGTGCAAGTCCATCACAGTGACCCTTCCCTTCAAGCAATCCCCTTTTACATTGTGCATTAATTCATCAAGAAGCCCTTTTGTGCCATCCCACCTTGTTAGGGCTTGTACTTCCCTCTCACTTGTGATTAACAATTGTTCTCTCCAATCTCCCACATCAACTCTAGAGTCATGCAACGAAAATGAACAATTATTAGAATCATTGCAAGAATCAATATTACCATCCATAGCATACCTCTTCGTGGGGTTATTCATGAATATTTCGGTCTCTTTGACTTCTCCAAAATCTTCTTCATGAAATTCATAATTTGGGGTACTAGGCTGCCCCAACGTACTTAATATTGTTGCATTTTTGTCTATCATGTGCAGCCATCTTTGCTGCTCCAAAAACTTAGTTTTTTGATGCTCTAAAATTTATGCTCTAGGTTGTCGCAAAGTGTCATTTTTCTGTGGTTTACTCCATACCTTCAAATCTGAATTTTCTGTTTTGTTGATTCCTTCATAGGAACCCTCGTGAGGGGTTGTCCTTTCACTCCTTTCCCCCAATCCGTCTGGTAGTTCTGTCCTCTCTTCTTCTTCATGTTCTATTATCAAATAGGGCCTTAGCTTTTCTTCACAATTTTTTACAACATTTTCAAAGATCATATGTGCAACGGGAAATTCACTTAGATATCCTTGAACCACCTCCATGGTGTTGGGGTGTGAGCGGCACACCTTCCTAGGACCAATACATACCTTGTGAACAAAAAATCATAAGGGAAACAGACTGAAAATGCAAAGGACAGCAATCACTATGATCCTGGGATCATGATTATCCTTGCCTATTCCCTTCTTTATATTGGCCCAACATGACATAGTAGCAATGTTTACCTTTGTAGTGCTCCCCTGGATCCCATATCCATGATGGATAGTTGTCATGTTCATTCACTTGGAAGGGTTCTCTTTCCCATTGAGTGCCCTTCACCTCAACCTTGGTGATAGCATAGGCTTTGCAACCAAGATAATGAAAGAACCAAGCATGAGGAGAAATCAATGACAACATACCAAGAAGATACCCCAATTGTTTACCTAGACACAAATCTGATTTTTCCTCTTCCTTACCTTCCTCTTTATCTTGTTCTTTTGATTGTTCATGAAGTTGTTGAACAACTTCTTCTTGCTGCTCCAAAATCTCTGATTTTTCTTCTTCTACATGCTCCACTATCAAAAAGCCATCAATTTTTTTCTCACAAATTTTTAGAACATCTTTAAACAGCACATGTGCAACCGGAAAATTATTCTTTTCTTGCCTCAAACCTATCAACAAGATAGATAATAATGGCTCGGAAAGATCATCACTTTCATCGATTGTCAAAGTCATGATTCTTTGAATAGGAGTTGCAACATTTTCGATAGGATTATTACAAGCAATTGCAAGGAAATGTTGAAACATCTCAACAAGAAGTTCATCGCATTCCAAATCTAACATCAAAATACATGACCTGATTTTTGCCATAGTCTCTAGTAATGTGACCCTTCTAGCAAAATAGTGTCCCTTGTTATCCTCTAGACTTTGGAAACTCTTTACAATCAACTGACATATCTCCCTCATGATTTTGTCACTATAAGGAACTTTGGGAGCGGTTAGTCTTGTAATTTCACTAACACAACTAGTAACCAGAAGCCTTACCTCCTTATTGGTGTGCCTCAAGAGTTGGGATTGGATTAAACAAATCCTTGAGGGTTGTACCGCCCATTCCCATGCCTCATATTGTGACTGATCTATCTTGGACAAGCCACCTTCTATTCCTTCCAATAGGCTGATTAGATCTCCCACCTATTGATATGGGTGCTCTAACTTCTTCCCTGCTTTGTAGAACCTTTCTTTCTCCAATTCTTCCATGGCCTCTTCCCTTGTTCTTATTTTCACCCCATAGTTGGCCAAAAAATTGGCTCTGATACCACTGTAATGTCCCCAAATGGGGCAATTCAACCACAATTAGTGTTTTCTATCAAACCCTAGAAATATAGAAAATCACCTTGAAAATTTCAGCATACCCTAATTGGAAAACTATTCCACAAATACACCAAACCCTAGGCGCTGGTTTATTAAAAAAAAGATAAATCGCAGCTAATATTTTATTCCATTCTCATCAAATAAAACATATAAAAATTGCCAAATATTCCAAATTAAGATGCAGCAACAAATACCTCCTTTGTGGTCCAATATTGATGTCAATCAACTATAATATTATCGAATAGTATTATCAAATTCATTATGAATATTTTGAGTTAAATCACAATGCAAAATGGCCCTAATTTCCTTAGCAAATCGCTTAAGGGGGAAAAATATAATAAATGCAAACTCCACGGAGCCCTGAGAATTAGAGGTCTTCAAGAATCAGAACTTGTAATATCCTCTTTTTCCTAGTCATCACATTTTCGATGAGATTGGCCTATCATTGACCTTCGTAGGCCAAGACAGGATGATTAGAGGGTCACTTCGGCAGTTACCTGGCCTTTCGAGGGGTTTTCTCTACCACATTCAATTGTTTCCCATGGGCATATTGGCGTTTCGACACCTAGAGAGAGTATCTTTATAACTTTATGTTATAAAGTTACTTTATGAATTATAAATTTATTTTATAATAAAATTATTTTATTAAAAAAAAAAATTAAAAATAAATAAAAGAAATAAAGTTATTTATTTCTAGAAGTTTCTAGCCCCCACCAAAAGTGGAGACATAAAAAGTATATAAGGAGGTGTTGGGCTCATTTCTTATCATCCAAGTTTATGTTTTGATATTGATTTGTGGTTGAGGAGACCTAGGGTTTCTGCAAAATAGCCATTGAGGACGAAAACCCTCTTGGTTGTGACTTTGAGGTTGTGAAATATCAACCGAATTGTTACCAGTTGTGGGCTTCACTTTTGAGGTTCAACTTGTGTTTCATTGAGATCATTTGCAGATTGGAAGAATAAGGGTTTCATTGCAAAATCTGAAGATTTATTACAGCTATGGTATTTGGTTCGATCCTCTCGTTATAGGTTGAATTTGAAGCAATGAAGACATCCATTTGAGGCTGCCTAGTGTGGAGAAGATTTGCTTGGCAATTGAGGTCGATTTTGGTAAGGGTATGATGATTTATGGTTGACTGTAATTTTTGTTTCAGACTTCTCCATTGGCTCAATTCTCCTTGGTGTGGCACTTTTTAGCATCATGGATGCCCTCTTGGGAAGCGCCTTGGTATTACAATGATGTTGAATGCATTTTGAAGGTCTATAGGGGCTAGAATGCTTAAGGAAAGGTGAATGTTACAGGCTGCCATTAATACTTCAGACTTACCTTTTTGTTCGAATCTTCTTGAATAGACATTACTTGGCATTGTGAGTATCACCACTGAGATTGCCTAGGATTGGCAATAAAATTAGAACTGTTTCTCATGAGTATTGGGTTTCATATTGAATGATATTGCAATTTTTTCTGAAGACACCATTCTCAGATCAGACCATTAAAGTAGGTCGATTTTCACCCACATGGCATCATAAAATTCTGCCAACACTCCCAAAAAAAGCGGCCAGCATTGGAGAACATTTTTGATACTTTTGGAAGGCCATTTGTTGAAGGAATGCAAGTATTTTCATGGTCTGCAAACATTCAGGTCTGCAAACAAAGATAGGGGTCGAATTTGCTCTTCGAGAGGTCTAAAAATCATATAAAACACACCAAAGGGGTCGCCTCACCTTGGGAAACATTTCTGGACACTTTATTGACACTTGGGGCATCATTTAAGCTCACTAATCAGGTCTGAATCAGACTATAAAAGTCTGAAGCACTGTCAATCAGAGTTGCACATTGAAGCTAAGAAGCAAAGGGGGGCATTGAGGAAGGGCTCCAGCTGTTAGGGATCATTGTAAGGCATTGTTATCTTTCATGTGGCACTATACTAGAGGTCTGATATAAGACTGTAAATTCTGAAGCACTTGGTTCCAGATTTGCATTTCAAGCTCCCCACTTATCCAAGAACCAAAGGCACATCTTCTACATTCATCATTGTATCAGGTTCGTTACTATTTGGCAAGTTTGTTATTATTTATACTCGCTGTTATAAGTCTGAAACATTGTATGACAGTCATTTGTAATACTCAGAAAATTAATACAAGTGCCTTGTCAAAGCTCTATTTATCGTTACAATCATTGCTATATTGTTAAATTATCTTTGCTTCATTCAAAAACATATGTGGCAATTCAAAACGATCAAACCAAACCAAATAGTGCACTATATCATACCAGATCACCAATATTCAGATAAGTGTTTGACGAAATTCCTTTGAGCCATAAATCAGAAAAATTGATCAAAGTTAGTCATATTGGTAAGGGGATTTTACAGAACTCCAATGCGACTCTTCATAAAAGGGGTCGTCACTATTCCAGCAACTCGTCACCCTCAAGTTGACCTTAAATCAGCTCCAAACTCTTCCCAAGCAAATCGCTAGGCTTGCAAACCCACGTCCAGCTTATCCAAGTGATTTGCTACCCTAGGAGAGGGCTCAACCCACAGAAAATCTAAATATGTTGTGCAAATACAACACCTGGAAGTGGTGCTGCCCTGAGTAGGATAGAAGGTTTTTGTCTCCATACCCTTGTGCTCTTGAAGGTTTTCATCTTCAAGCCACCAATCCAAGCGTTACATGCTTAGACATACATGCTTATATCAAAAAGGGGGACATGACATATTAGGTCCATCCCTGTAGTCTGGATTTCTCAATGACGATTAGGTATTGGTCACCTTGTGACCAATTTCTGGTCAAGTTGCAATCTCATTGTGCATATTTTTGGACGTGTAAGTTTGGGCTTTAACACCACCACCAAACAAAATGATCAAGTTACCAAGCAAAATAATTATAGTGATTGTTGATAATATTCAAATAATGGTAATTCTTATCTTGTGCAAGAAGACCATAACTATACAAAAAAACAACCAAGTTACTCTTCACATAAATTTTTGCATGCATTTCGCTTCTTGTCTTCCACAATGTTCAAAAATAATTGGTTATAATTCAATTTTCAACAACTACCTAACCAACTAATAAACGCTAAATTAAAAAGAGAATTGCCTTCCAACTGTGCATTAATGAGAAAACCAGGCTAACAAACACAACCATAGTTTGGTCCCTAAGAATGTATGATCTCGAAATTAGAATCAACAATATATGTGGCAAGATTGGAACAAGGCAAATCATAGATCTCTTTAGATATCTTCTGGTGAAGCAATACTCTAGCTATTAGTCAAAATCTCCCTTATTATTGGCACACTACCAACACATTGAACACATCTAGAAAGTGCAAGCATGTACAAGAAAATTATGTTAAAATGCAGCACATGTAAGAAACATGAGTCAAGACTCAAAACACACTTCCCAAGCATAAGACAAAGGAACATTTCTTGAACGCATCTAAACAGTGCAAATATGTTAAGAAAATATGTTAAAATACAACACATGTAAGAAGCATGACAAACATGAGTCAAAACACACTTCCCAAGCAAAGGCAATATCATAAGACCTACATAAAAATGTGTGCTAGGTGCTTGCACTACAAATTTAGCTGAAGCCCATGCTTTATATTAAGGTCTTGATATCTTAAGTAAAGAAATACATTGTTTTATTTGTTTACAGGGGTTAGAGTTTATTTCAAACATTATGAAAAAATTGCTACGTCTACAAACATAAATCTCTAAACAAATATCTTCTAAGGTAATATGAAAAGGCCAAGTTTATGGATGTACCAAGCTCTATCATTCAAAAAACTGATACGTTAGCAAATCAAGGAGTGATCTTTAACCATGGTGAATTGATCTGCATGCTAAGTCCTCAAAAACAATAATACCTCTCTTCAATTGGCACCAGTTGCAGTGCCCATTTTAGCATCACTTGTGGTGCCAACACATCTAGTAACAAATTATTTATAGCACCAGTGCCAACAGCATCAAATACAATCATCTAACAACAATTATGTTAAACTCCACCTGATGCAAATTGTTAATCATTGGACTTGCTTTCCTACCGATTCAATCTTTGTGCCAAGTACAATCAACACCAAAAAGCAACTTTCTAAGTTGGCACCAGAATTTTGCACTGCTAATGTCAATTACGAATCCAATGCTTAACAAACGAAAACTGAACCATAACAACATTTGTATGATATGAACTATATATTCAAAGGTACCTTGTTTAAATTAGGTTCCTCCCTTAAGGAATTCCACTCTATTACTCGCAGAGGTATTGACACACCTCTTCTTAAAGGTTCGTTTTATAGACAATTTAACGAAGTAAAATTCTTTCTATTTTTGTTTACTACTTGTCACTTTGTGCAGTCTTAATTTATATTGAATGTGTCTTGCGCTTAGCTTCCACCATTAAAATACTGAAAGTCCTCGTTCAATATGTTCCTCCCCAAAATATCTTTTAGGATCAGAATCCATGACACTTGAACAATGAATGTCCTGTAGAACAAGAACAAAGTATAGGAAGCACAAGCACTCCCATACCTTCGTATTCCTTTTAAACAATTTCAATTGCAGATGATTCAAATTCTACTGGTCATGTCTGTTAGGCTATTAAAGATACAGTCAAAAACAGAAAGTGTACTCTCGTATGATCACTTTGTGCAAATTCCATAACGGATTACATCTTCAATCGAACCCTCAACGTCAAGCAAACAGATCTGAGTTTAGTGGTTAAAATCCCCTCGAAGTTGAAGTAAACCACTATATTCCCTAATTAGAAGGAAAAATCAATGAAGATTCCTTAAATGCTCGAGTCATGCTTCTTAGATAAGAAGAAGAAAATCATTGTGGTAGTGAGAACAGCACAAAATGTAAAGAAAACGCCTCTCCGAGTGAAGACCTTGTTTGTTTTGAAATATATACGTTGCATTCTCAACAAATAAACAATCATTTGTAACTTTTCCTGTGAATACCTACCTGCATTGCCGCAGCCAACCATGAGAATGCGATGGGAGACGGGGAGGTAGAGGTGGAGGAGGGGGGAAAGGCCGGAGAATTGTTGATACCAGTCGAACGCTCCACTGTCCTGCCTGTACCGCTTATCCCAATACGCTGCATCCCCGTATGCCTGCGGGTTATGGTTATGGTTATGATTCCCCAATGTCATTCTTCTATGCTCTCCCACAACCGCAGGTGTCCTGCCTCTCTTCGATTCTGCTCTCTCCCTTCCCGAATCCTCCAAACTACCATTTAATAATTAATATAACGTGGCCGTTTGTTAAAAACCATCGCTACTCCGTTTTATTATATGTATGACTAAATTAGAACTAGAGAAGGCATCTCTGAATGCTTCGGCAGCAACATAGGGGTCACGCAGGGGTGCCCACTCTCCCCCACTTTGTTTGGCCTTTACATTGACAAACTTGAGGAATGGATAAATAAAATTGAAGGAAGTGGCATTCAGTTGACCAGTGTTGTAGTAAAGCTACTTTTATATGTAGATGATTTTATTCTTATAGCAAAAATTGCCCATGGTTTGAGGGATCATTTGAAGGCTTTAGAGCTATTTTGCCAAGATGTCAGGATGCAAGTGAACATTAGCAAGACTAAAGTCATGATCTTCTCTCTAAAAAGGAAACAACAACAAACTAATTTTATGTTCGAAGGTAGCCCGTTGGAAATCGTCAAAGAATACAAGTATCTTGGTATTGTTTTTCATAACAGAGTCAGTTGGGAAACTTGCAGGGCAAAAAGGATTCAAGGAGGTTGGAGAGCTTCTTACCTTCTCCAGAACAAATGTAGAAAAGCAGAACTTTGGGATTGGAAAACCAAGAAAACCCTTTTTGGTTTGCTGGTCACACCGGTTGTCCTCTACGGGTGTGAGGTTTGGGGAAACAGCATGTCAAATCACAGATGGAGACAGTTGGAAAGAATTCAAAAACATCTTATCACCAGTAGTCTTAAAGTTAAAGCAATTATTCCATATGAGATCCTCCTGGTGGAAGCCGGTACTTTCCCAATGGAAGTTGTGGCGATTTCACGGGTACTAAGCTACATAAAAAAGGTTGAAAACATGGGGAATCACCGGTGGCCCAAAATGGTGGTGAACGAGGTGCTAGATCGGAGGAAGAAGATGTGGATGAAGCAAAACATCAAGTGGCTGGGAAAATGGAACATTAAGTTACATGAGTGCCCTAACTCCAAAGAGAAAATAAAAAAGTTTGTATTAGAAAAATTCAGGACTGCGATGTGGACAAATCAGACTGGACGTAAAAAAATGCATTATATCAAAGAGTTTAATCCCACTTGGAAGCACGGGGATAAAGCATACCTAAGCGTTGAACTTAAAGGTAATGCTAGGATCCTAATGGCACAATTGAGGACCGGTTCACACCATCTTAGGTGTGAAACGGGAAGATGGACGGTTCCCAAGGAAAGATGGGAAGATAGAACTTGCATTTTTTGCAATGATAGAGTGGTTGAAACTGAACGACACTTCATTAGGGAGTGTGATGCATACAAGGATATTCGTATGCAGCAAGATAACAGTGTGAATGTGGGCAGTTTTAGTGAATTATTTGAGGAGGAAAGGCTACACGACACAGCCTGGCTGTTGGTAAAGATTCATAAGAGGCGAGATGACTTCGAAAAGAATATGAAGAATCTCTAATGATCTTGACACTTGGTCCCATAAACTATTTGGTCTCGTGGATGTCATTAAAACTCATTTCATTTCATTTCAAACCACTATGTCGAGTAATTCATCCGACTTCTATTTGATACTCGTGGATTGGGTCTGCTAGATCCGATTTCCCTTTGCCACGGGTGACACGGAGGACATGAGAATTCGGATTTGTACAAGTGGATTCAATATTGGCTTGATTTTGATCTGCATGGTGGCTAGAGGTACTTTGAGTGGGGAGGTTTTTATTTTCCCAGTGGATGACGTGGCTCAAGTTGTAAAGGTTGTACTCTGCAAGGAGTCAGATACCTATTTTACAAATCATAGAAGGAGGTCATCTTTGTTCTCGAATAGATATTGGTCAATTTTGGTATTCCCTAGATCAATTTTAAACAAATCATTGTCTTCGTCATTGTGTTCATTTTGATTGACGAGGCTAATGATATCATCGTCTTGGCTTTGTTCATAATTAAAGCGTCCATCAAAATGGAATGGATTTGTGTTGAAGGGGTTTTCACTACTAGTACTTGAATTTAATCTGGATTGGTACCTTGTTGTGGGTGTCATAAGCTTACATCTTGTTTAGTTCATTTTAGATCTGGTTTGGTTTAAATGAATTCGGTTTTGAAATTGGTTTACCATAAAAGGGGGAACAAACCATGATGCACACGAGAATAACCTATGCTAGTCAAGTGGGATTGTAACAAGACAATGGCCCACAAATAATACATTGAGGATGTGTTGTGGATGATTTTGGGAAATGTTGTGTTCCCAAAACCATTGTACATCTATGGCTAAAATGTTGTTATGTTAGGTTTGACTTGATGACTGGGGGAATCCTCTATATGCCTTACAGTATGGTGAGGCATGACTCTGTGTGACAAGGGTGTTGTTTGGGAACTGTGTATTGGTGGATGAAACCATCTCATTTCATGACGTTCGTAAAACAGGGCATCGCTTAGCCAATAACGACAATTCCTTGAACATTGAGAATATGTCAAAACACAGACTTTGTTTTAACGCTTGGTAAAGAAATTCAAGTTGTAAGACCATAGAAAAGAAAAAGAAAATAAGGTGTGAACTGTTTTTGATTTCCAAGATCGCCTTGCAATGCGAAGAAAGAGCATACACAGTCATCTTTGGGAGATATAAATAACATAGATTGTTTCTAATTTCCAATGTCGTCTTACAATGCAAGGAAAAAGCATACACAATCATAAGTCAAACACACATAAGCAAACCAAAAGAAAAAAGTACAAATTAGAGTATTCAATTAAAATTAAAGGATTAGATGTGTGTTGCTTTGATTACAAGTTTTTTGACTAGCGAAACTGCAAGACAATTGCTAGTAGTTTATTTTGGATTTGGGTCTTTGTCAAGCATAAATCCTATAAGTTAGGAATCATAGAACGTAGATGCTACAATACAAAGTGTAGACACCACTTATCAAAATGCAAACATTACTGTAGACATCCAAGTCCTAACATCATCATGTTGAAATTGTCAATCTTACTCAAAATTTACTCAAATGTAGAATTTAAGCCAAAATCACTTAAATGCACTAAATGGTTCGAGCTTACCGTATACAAGTGTCAATTTAGGTTAATGTATCCTTGAATAGGGCAATGCATTTTATGTGATTATTAACTTTTCTCAAATCATTTCAAGTCAAAATGACAAAAACACAATTTGACATTTTGAACCATTGAATTCTTCTAATTCGAAAGCATACGATACATGCATGTGTTATTTCACATCAACAATGTCCTAAATGAGATATTGGTCTATATGCAAATGACACTTTCTTCTAATTATATTCCAGTCAAATTATGACTCAGTATATTGACATTTCAACCAATTTGATTAAATGGGTAACCAATTTCTAAAGAATTGCATAAATTTTGATTAACCTCACTTAGGCAAATTAATCCAAATCAAGAGCTGAAGTGGAAAATCGATGGAAGTTATTAAAGATTTCTTAATTAGAAATTGATTTATAATATCTGCATCATCAAGTGACATCATTTGTGGGGTGGCATCCATAAGCCATAAATGCAACAAATATTAGGTTTAAGGCCTCCCATGCCTCTTTAATGCCCCTTCCTTTTAAATATTCATGAGGATATTTATGGATTAACTCTCCAAAATTGAATTAATCCATGGTCACACATCTTGATCTCAAGATGGATGATCATGGTTGATTATGATAAAATTCAAAAATCTATAAATAGGAGAGCCAAGACTACCATTTTTAAGCTCTTTTGGTTTAAACTTATTATGCAGAATTCTCTCCACAAGTCATCTTTGTGTAGTGTTGTTATGCTTAATGTGAAATAGGATAGCTTCATTGTAGGCATAACATTTGATCAAATATCACGAGCCTAAGTTTCATTGGTGCACTTGAGATGATGGAGGAGCAAGCCACTCATCATTGCTAAAGATTTGATCACCAAATCAAGGGGAAAATCATGTTTTGAGCTACATTTGGAGGTGGGATGCTCATGGGAAGGTTTGATGTGTATGTTTTCTTTCAATAGCTTTTAATTTCCTTTTGCAAAACCCCGTTGAAGGATTTGCCTTATTTAGTTATGTTCTTTATGCATTTCTTAAATTTTATTTATTAATGTTCGATCTAACTCACTTTGCATTCCATCTCTACATCTTGGCACGTTCAATGGGACTACACATCCCATACAAGCAAGGAGACCAATTTGGCATTCTTAGATTTGCTAAAAAGTGCTTTAAAATTCTAAAAATCAAATTTTATCATTAATTTTCCCATGTTTTTTATTCTTTTTTGACACATAGTTTACACAGTGACTGATATCAATTTACCCTAACCGACATCAGTCCTATCATAACTAACATCAGTCCTTGTGCAGAGCAGAACACAAAAAAAATTGGTTTTTAAGTTTCCTTGAAAGTTGTAAGTTGTTATTTTGGATTTTAAGAGCTTGCATCCTCTTTGCCTAAGCATCTTGTTGCATGATCTAGAGGTTTTCTAGAGATTTTATACTAACTTGGGCTAACAAATATTTTTTTGAAAAACTGTGTTTTGCCTAAAGGTTCACAGGTAACCGATATTGGTTTTTATTGACCGGCATCGGGTATGTTCCAACTGCCATCGGTTTTATTGTAACCGACATTGGTCATTGTGGACCAACATCGATCTCTGTGTAATAAAAATAGAGAAACTTGAGAGCAAGTTCTCAAATCATGCTTTTCTCATTGATAATTATGCTTCAAATTAGAAGTAAACCCTCTAAAATTTGCAGGTCACAAGTTTGAAATTACTTGAGTCTTGAACTTCTCATTTGTTGCTTAAAAGAAATTTAGAGGTTTTATACTTAGTTTGTTTTGTGAAAGCTTTTACAAATTTGTAACTAAGACCAAGGGGCCAAATTTTTCATAAACATTTCCATTTGGTGCATTAAAGTAAATAATTATTTGGTTTATGCTAGATCATTTTATACTTATTTATTTTTCACAATATGAAGGATGTGTGTATGTTCTCCCCTCGTCCCTTTTAGGGAACTCATGTGACCAAAAACACTTCTTCTTTGCAATTTATGCCTTATCCCAGGCATGGCAAGAATGTTGTTAATGCTCTCCCCAAAATCCATATGGTTTGGGTGATCTAAACACAACCTTTAAAGTCTTTTCACTTGATCATTTATTTTATGCAACTTGGCTTGTGAGCAGGAGTTCATAGCCTCCTCACGAGTTTTTTAGAGAAGCTTTGACTTGGGAATTCATCTCTTGACATTGTTTCAACCTCACTCCATGATGGGGTATATAAATTAGGGCACGTATACTGTGATTATCAGGGAGCTGAGTGGTTAGCCTCTCCAATCATAATGAAGACTTGAGTCGGGCACGACTAACTAGGGGATTCCACTAAGAAATACATAGATGGAATCACTATGCATAGGAATAGACCCTTGCATAGTAAGTTAGTCAGTATAAACTCAATTGATGCGAGGAATCTCTAGTGTTAACCACACTTGGAACCATTTAGATAATAAAAAATTTAGTTTTATAACAACCCCACTTGCCACGGACATATTGTTGATGCAAGGTGAAGGGGGGGTGTAAAAACCCTACTACTTCATGTGCTTTTATTTTTGGATTAACACTTAAAATCCTCCCAAGACCATGTATATAGATAGAATTCAATGATACAAAGTAACCTTGTCAATTTAGGGCTTTGGGCATTATACTTAGTTGTATTTTGTCACTTTTCCTTTACTTGTTTGGTTTTATTAGAGTCTAAAACTTGTTTGTAAACTAAAACATGTCAATCAAACGCATTGTTATCCATCATTTTATTTGAATCAGGAGGTGTTATGATGACCAAATCAAAATCATATTTTGCCTTGTTCAAATCCTCATTTGAAACATTGTGTTTGTCTTATCTAAACAACGTTGTTATGTTATTTATTTGAGTCTAAACAATTTTACAAGAATATTTAAGTCCATTTTTAATTCAAATTTGGAATCTCACCTTTCTAAGTTCTAGGCCAAGATGTTAATTGGTTTTTCGCTTGCACTTGGTTTGAGTTAACTTGGGTACAATTTCCTATTTGGATTGAAGGTCATTATATAGACTCATCATCATCCATTATTGAATATTGTGAACTTAGGTTATCTTGCATATCGCTTACACTCTAAGTTCTAGAACCAATTCTACATCTTATTACCATGTGGTGGCATTTTGTTACCCGTTTGGTTTTAGTTTTATACTTAGGAATTCTTATGTGTTTTCAGATCTTGAGTTTCTTAGTTCGTATTGTTACATCCTCATCAAAAAGACTCTCTTCTAAGTTTTTAGTCGCAACTTGTCAAAGTTGCCCCTAACTTTTACAGTATTGAAGTATCTTTAGCCTACATTTAGTGTACTAGTTTACACTTTAGGTTTCAAAGTTATCATACCCTCTTCTAATTTAACGATTTCAACCCATCAAAGTTGAGTAATTTTGTAACCATTTATTCTAATTGTATGGTACTATGCCACTTCTCTTTATTATAGTCTCTTTTTACCTTGACACTTGTTTGGAGAAAATCAAAATAGACCTTGTTAACTTTTGTAAAACATTTTCCAAATATTAGCAAACATAGAGAACAATCTTCTAGACATGATGCAAAAGGTACACTCGTAGTGGGTCTCTTATGGCACTAGCTATGAAGAAGAGCATTTTTATGATGGATAAGACAATTTCATGATATTTGAGGACATTCTCACGATTCTAGGATCTGAGGAAGACTAATTTGAACATCAACCCCTAGAGGATAAATATGAATCACTCTAAGGTTGATTGAATCAGGTGTTAGATTGCCCTTAGACTTTCCTATGGAACAATTACATACCTTGGTTAGGGTAGAAGAATAATAGTGAGAACAATCCCTCGCACATATTTTAAAATCAAATGTTGCTTCTTCTAGCAAAGGAAAGTAAGTGATCATAGAGTCAACACCTAATGATCAAGATCTTGCCACCAAGATAAAGAAGATAAGTCAACGATACATAGACCAACTTATCATAGACTTGACTAACTCTTTAGCTATCACTTCAATACACAATGACGCTTCCAAGGAACAAGGGAATGTGGTAGAACCAATGCAACATACTTTAGTTGAGAACACACCTATGATGAATCATGATGTCTCAATTGAACAACCCAAGTCTCAAGGGGTCCCATAACATGCTTTGTCAGACATGGAGCATACATTTTTTAATCATCAAGAACCTCTGGTTCTTTCAAAGAATCAAGGAATGAAACACTTAGTGCGTATTGAATAAATTCTTCAAAACCATTTGGCTAGTTCTTCTCAACCAATGTGTACTTTGGTGATGAGACCACAGACTCCCCAAAATCAACAAAACACTTACAATTCAAGATGGTCAACTTTAGGGAATGTTTATCAACCCAAGAATCAGTGGCTCACTTACTCGACTCAAGGAGCAAACCAGAACAAGTTGCAGATTGTAGGGTGTATATCCATAATAAATCAACATAATAGGGACACATACCACCCTAATAGAATTATATTCCACCTACCAATGCACCAAACATGTAAGAGTGGAATTCAATGAAAGAAATTGTGTCATGATTGGAGATAGGAAACATAATCAAGAAATACAAATTTGATGAGATATGTCCATATCCATTTGATTTGAGTATTCTCCAAGTCCCCTTTCTAACTCATTTTGAGGCACCCAATTTTGAAAAATACAAAGGGAAGGGTGACCCTTGTGAACATATTCAAGCATTTTTGGTATTATGCCAAGAGGTAGCTTACAATAGCATTTATTTGCTTTGCTTGTTTCCATGAAGTTTAGAGGGATAAGCTTTAGTCTAGATTCTCAAGTTACCCAAGGGATCGGTTGTAGATTAGAATGATCTATCAAAAAAAATTATCAACTACTTCTCTTATAATATTGAACACAAATTAACTATAGTTGACTTGTGCGAAGCTAAACTACAAGACGGGAAAAGCTTTGTCATGTATCTATAGTGATGGAGAGCATTAGTTGCATGCTTTCAATATAATTTTCTAGGTAAATAGTTGGATAACATTTTTGCATAGAACCTACACCCTGAGGTGACGCATAATCTACGACTTGCTTATGTGAACACATTTGAAGAAATTATAGACAAGTGTGTATAGATTATGAAGATGCTTATCACTAGGGGTTTTGTCAAGATTTACTTGTAGGGTCAAACATCAAATCTACTCTATTAGGGCACATTATTATTTTCTTTCTTTGGAGCAACATTATCCTTTTTATTTTAATTCCAAGCTCTGTAGACTTTTGCCCTCATTCTAAAAATTTCAAAGTATGCAACTTGTCTCAGGATCGGTCATTCCCTAAGCGTGTAGCTTACACCTTATTTTAGGTGTGTTCCAAGTATTTCACATATAATTTTGGATTGTATCCTTCCCACTTCCCCCTACCTTGAAGCCCATTATATTCTATTATATTTTGATCATTGAGAATCAACGTGTGCAAGCATTACTCCATATGGATTTAATCTCATCCATGTGTTAATTCTAATTTCTCTCTCTGTTTAAGATTTCATCCCTTTTACTCATCCTCGTATGTCCTCTTGAGGGGGCATCATGGGTCATTTCCTTCCAACTTCTTCTTGAAAACTCTTTTATTTGAAAAGATGTTGCTTCGTCTAAATGTCTCGCCACACCTTATCAAATAGGGGGGAAATGTAGACATCTAATTCCTAACACTGTTGTGTTGAAATTATCAATCTTACTCTAAATTTACTCAAACACAGAATTTAAGCCGAAATCACTTAAACATTTGAAATTGTTCAAGCTTATCATATAGAAGTGTCAATTTAGGTTAAAGTATCCCTAAATGGGGCAGTGAATTTTATGTAATTATTAACTTTTCTCAAATCATTTCAAGTCAAAATGACAAAAACGTAATTTGACGCTATGAACCATTGAATTCTTCTAATTCGGAAGCACATGACACATGCATGTGTTATTTCACATCAACAATGTCCTAAATGGGATATTGGTCCGTACGTAACTAACACCTTCTTATAATTATATTCTAGTCAAATTATAACCCAATAAATTGACATTTTGACTAGTTTGATTAAATGAACAACCAATTTTCAAAGAATTGCATAAAATTTGATTAACCTCACTTAGGCAAATTAATCCAAATCAAGAGCTTAAGTGAAAAATACATGAAAGTTATTGAGGATTTATTAATTTGAAATTGATTTCTAATATCTACATCATTAGGTGACATCATTTATGGGGTGGCATCCATAAGCCATAAATGCAATGAATATCAGGTTTAAAGTCTCTCATACCTCTTTAGTACCCATTCCTTCCAAATATTTATGAGGGTATTTATGATTTAAGCCTCCAAAATTGAATTAATTCAAGGCCACACATCTTGATCTCAAGATGGATGGTCATGATTGATTTTGATCATTTCCAAAAATCTATAAATAGGAGGGCCAAGACCACCATTTTTAAGCTTTTTTGGTTTAAACTTATTATGCAAAATTCTCTCCACAAGTCATCTTTGTGTAGTGTTATTATGCTTAATTTTCAATAGGATAACTTCACTATAGGCATAACATTTGATCAAATATAACGAGCCTAAGTTTCATTAGTGTACTTGAGATGATAGAGGAGCAATCCACTCATCATTGCTAAAGACTTGAGCACCAAATCGAGGTGAAAATCATGTTTTGAGCCATATTTGGAGGTGGGATGATCTTGGGAAGGTTTGATGTGTATGCTTTCTTTCAATAGCTTTTAATTTCCTTTTACAAAACCCCGTTGAAGGAGTTGGCTTAGTTAGTTATGTTCTTTATGCATTTTTTGAGTTTTCTTGACTAATGTTTGATATAACTCACTTTAGATTCCATATCTATAGTTACTAATCAGAAAACATGAACTCTACTAATCATGATGTAGACATCACTAATCAAGATGCAAACATTGAAATTAAAGACATAGATGCTGCTTGACAGGATGCATACATTAATTTATAGAATGCATACATTGATCAATAGGATGCAGATGCTAATCTATAGAATGCTAACACTAATCAACATGATGCAATGCTAATCTATAGAACATGGATGCTATAAATGTCAAAACATAAATAGAATAAAATGGCATACACATATGCTAACTAAATCTACACAAACATTGTTCTTGAAGATAGAAATTCCATTACTTAGGATAGAGACATTAATCTATAGAAAATAGGGTTTGAAACTTTAAAATGACAAATTTGACTTGAAAGCATGACCAACCAAGAAAATACCTCCTAACAAGCAAAATAAGCAAAAGATAATGGGGGTTTTCCCACCATGGGTGCCAAGATGTCCACATAGAAAATTAGATGAAATGCATTAGAAATTTGAAATGACATTAAATTCATACTATAATCAAGTAAGATACCTATGATTGAGTGAGAAGGGGAAGAGATGTACCTCCACTTACTATGAAGACTACCTTCATTATGTCAATTTGCTCATATTGAAGATGATTGTAGTTTCTCAATTGGACGAATGCAAGCATTCCAATAACATGTCCCCTTAGATTGATAATGATTTTTTGATGATGTTGATGGCTAATATCTCACTTTGACATGATCTCCTTAGGCTATTGAAGCTTGTTGGAAATGAGAGAGATGAGTTCAATTTATATATTTTTGATGGGGTAAATGGATGATTGTATTTAATTTGAGATGGAGGGTTAGGATTGAGTCAACATCCTCATTTAATAAGGGGGGTTAGCTTATTGAATGAGGGAACTTAAGAATGTATGGATTTATCTTTATGAGGAGTGGGATTGATTGATCTTGCTTTTTGTCTTGGATTTTGGGGATTTGATGTAAGATTTTTTGATTTGATGATTTTAATTTTCCTTTATTTTTAAAATTTAGATTTTAGATTGTGCATGGATTTTGTTATTAGACTAATCAACTAATTAATATGATTAATTAGGGATTTGATTTTAGTGGGTGTAATTAAATTAGTTAGATGTTCGTACAATAGAATATTGTATCACAAAAATAAGAGCAAAAAATATAGATCCACAATGATAATTGACAGAAGAGGAGAATGCTTGATAAATATAACATAACCAATTTAAGGGGAAAACCTTCACAACAATGCAATGAAAGCAAGTTCACAATATGATGATCAAATACTAACCACTACCTCCCATATATACTCTACTTAGCCATGATTATTCCATAGGCCGATCTTACTAAGAACATAGAAAAATATGACAAGATAATATAAGATGTAAGTCACAAGTTGGTCACACATATCCCTAAACATGTCATAGTTAAGAGCATAGCATGCCCCTCCCCTTTAAAACAACATTGTCCTCAACATTGAACAAACCCTGAATGTGGTTGTAGGAATGTTTCATCCTCCCATGTTGCATCTTCACAATGCAGATTCTTCTATTTGATTAAATACTCCTTAATTGCTCTAGTCCATAATTATTTAGTGCACATTTAAAGCATCTCTTTAGGCTCCACAATAACCCTACCTTTCTCATCCAATTCAAGTAACTCAGTTTGAGTATAAACTCTATATCTAATTACCTTCTTCAGTCAAGAAACATAGAATGTTATATGTATGCAAGTGAACCGAGGGAATTCTAGCTTGTATGCAACACTATCAATTTTCTACAATATTTGATAAGGGCCATAATACTTAAGAGACAACTTGTTATCCTTTTTTCTATTACTTCAAAGACATCTACTCGTATGTTTATAATCATACAAATACCTAGTCACCTATGTCAAAATGTTGCTCAATATGGTGTTGATCTACTTGTTGTTTCATTCGATTTTGTGCCATGGCTAAATTTTCTCATAAATTGTTGAGTACCTCCTATTGATGGTGAATGTGTTCCACAACAACACTAACCTTGGGATGGAACTTCAAGGTTGAAGTAATGGATGGGGGTGATATCCTTACAAGGCCATAAAGAGAGACATTTTGGATGAACTGTGAACAAAAGTATTATACCACTATTTAACAAGTGACAACCAATGAACCCATTTATATTGTTTATTAGAAGAAAAACAACAGAGATAGCCTTATAGATATTATTTAACTACCTATGTTTATCCATCAGACTGAGAATGATAGGATGAGATATGAGCCAATTGGGTGCCCAAACATGAAAATAATTCAGTCCAAAAATTACTAGTAAATATAGGATCTTGATCACTTACAATGATCTTTGAAGTACCATGCAATTTATGAACTATATTGAGAAAAGTACAAGCTATTATACTAGCAACAAATGGTTGTGATAAGGATAAAAATGCACATATTTATTGATTCAATACGCATATACCATGATAAAAATTTTATCTTTAGACTGTTTTAACCCAATAATGAAATCCATAAAAACCTCCTCTCAACACTAGCTAGGGATGGATAAAAGTTGAAAAAGACCTGGGGTCTTAATGATTTCACCTTTATCCTGTTGACATACCATACATTCAGCCACATATTTCTAAACATTCTCCTTGAGTCCTTTCCCCAAAAAAAATCTTGCTTTATTCTATGATATGTTTTTAAAAATTATGAATGACCCCCTATTGGATATGCATGAAGTTCCTAAAGGATTTTATGTTTGAGGAGATAATTCTTATAGAGATATAGTCTATCTTTATACTATAATGCATTCCCCTACCATTTAAATTTTTAGATCCCCAGAAACCTTATTTAAGAATTTGAATCAAATCATGGGTAGCATCATCATTCTCCCATTCTAATCTTGCTTCCTCTAGCTAATCTTCTTGCCAAATGATCATTGCGCATAACAATGGCTCAACTGATTCATCCCTCCAGGATAGTGCATATGCGACTACATTCTCTTTTTCTTTCTTATAGAATATTTTAAAATCATAGCCCAACCTTCTAGTCATCTATTTTTGTTGCTCTTTAGAATATAATCATCATTCCAAAAAGTATTTGAGACTATCATGATCAATTTTTACCTGAAAGTGAGGACCCATCAGATAAGGTCTCCATTACTTAACTACATGCAAAACAACCATTATCTCTTTCTCATAGACTAGCTTCAGCCGATTATTGCCCTACAATTGGTGACTCTCAAATGTAAGAGGTTTACCTTCTTGCTTGAGTATAATCCCCATGTCATAACCTAATATATCACAATCCACAACAAATGTTTTAGAAAAAATAGGAGTAGCCAAAACTAGAGTGGTGCACATAATTATTTTCAATTATTCAAATTCCTTGGTGGCTATATCGGTTCACTAGAAAGAGACTTTCTTCAATAAATATGTGAGTTTGGGCTATGATTCTACCATAATTTTTTACAAACCTATGATAGTAACTAGTTATCCCCAAAAATTCTCGAAGATTCCTTTTGGGATAAACTTATATCAATAGGTATTTGAAATCTTTTTAGGATCAAATTTCACTCCTCCATGTGAAATAATATGGCCCAAGTACTCTACCTTCCAGACCCTAAAAACACATTTGGAAGGTTTGGCATAAATTTTATGTTGTTCCATAGCTGAGAGTACTTGTTTCATATGCTTCAAATGGTCTTCCCAATTTTTATTGTAAATGAGTATGTTGTCAAAAAACACCAACACAAACTTTCTCAAAAATGGTTGGAAAAAATATTCATCAAACTCTGAAATGTAGATGGTGAATTTGTGAGGCCAAAAGGCATGACCATAAACTCATAATGGTCTTCATGAATTTTGAAAGCTGTTCTAGGTATGTCCTCTTAATGGATTCAAATCTGACGATATCTAGAGCAAAGATCTAACTTGGTAAAATAAATATAACCATGTAATTCATCTAGTAAATAACCAATTATTGTAATATGAAACTTATCTTTTATGTTGTACTTGTTGAGTTCTTTGTAGTCTGGGCACATCCTCCAAGTTTCATCCTTCTTCTATACCATGATCCCGAGAAGGAATATTCACTTTGGTTGTGTCAATTGATTCTTGCCTCCAATATCTCATGTACCATATTTTCAATTTCACTCTTCTAGGCATAGGGATACATGTAGAGTATGATTTTGGGTGGTGTACTTCTGAGAAGTAGTCTAATCGTATGATCATACACTCAACTTGGTGGAAGCCCTTTTTGCATGTCACCAGAAAACATCATAATGGTCATTTAACACCCTTTATAAATTAGGATGGGTAGCCTCCTTGGTTGGTTGAACCTCTATGGAAAACAAGCACACCAAAAATCCTTCAACACCTTTTCTAATAATTTTCATCATTTAATAAGAACTAACCAGTTGTGGAGATTTAACCCATAATCCACACAGTTCAAATGTCTTATCTTCTGAATGGAAGCACATGAATAGTTCCTAGATATTCATCTCAATAGTTCTCAAATTGGTGTGATACTACACTCCCATAATAATTTCATCCCCTTCTATGAGAATTAAAAACATAAGAGAATCTAACAGGTAGTCTCCCATAACAAGCTTAATACTATGGCATTTTCCTAAATAATTGATGGTACCACTATCTGTAATCATGACATGAAATTCTAGAGCCGAGTAAATGAAATAGTTTAAATGATTAGCCAACTTACTATTGATGAAGTTGTGTGTACTCCCAAAGTCAATCAACACAATCACCTTCTCTTTCTTGAGAAAACCCACCACCTTAAGAGTTTGAGGACTACTAATTCCTGAAAGTGTATGACAGGAAATAGTAGGTTGAGAATCTTTAGATTTGTCCTTGGGTTTGTCCAAACCTGCACCCAAGGCCTCATCATATTCATCATCCTTATTGGCACCATCAATGTAAAATAACTTATTTTCAGCACAATGATGTCCTTTGCTCCATTTGCTATCACAATAGAAATACAAACCATTTACATATTTATCCTCAATTTGTTGAGGGGTCAATCTGGTAGGTTAAGGACGTGATGGTTCTGGGAAGGTGTGTTCATGAAAATTAGTGAAAAGTCTTTGTTTGATTAGCCTTTTTCCTCTACCATGTGCACCTGATTCAACTATTTTGGGAATAATGGAGTTTTATTCCTATTTTATCTAAAGGTCTGGATTAATAAATTAGTAAAAAATATTGCAATAATTACAGTCCTAATTTTTATAACTTATCTATCTTTTTTACTTTTCTAAAAATAGCAATAAATAAAGAGAAAATATAACTTATCTGTAAACAAGTTGAGATGGATGATACAAGGTCTGAAACTAGATGCGTAGGACTGGGACAATGTCACAAATTAGAATATGGCTTTTGTTTAGAGAAAGGATAAGACCACCAAAAATAGGACACTTTGGGGTCCAACGCTATTATACATTCCTGCCACTATTTTCCAAATTAGTCATAGAGACCTAAACTTTTTGGGTTTTTTATGTTATTCCTATGTGAGCCTACTTATGAAATCTTGAGTGTTGATTGTCAATGAAACTCATTGTAGAGATATTTTAATCTTCAAACCCTAATCTTCCATCATGCTTGATAAAATGAGATTTGAATCACTTAGAGAAATGGGGGGGGGGGTTAGTGTGTAAGATGCATTTAATGTGTAATTCACACCCCTTATGTGGGCACGCTACCTACATACCAATACTCTAAAGAGGGATCAAGCCATATGTAGTTCTTTCACCTAGTGTGATTTGTGCAATAGTGTGATACAAATGCAAAAATACCAAATTGAGAGTGCTTGATGTGGATAAGGACTAGTATAAGGGTTTGAATGTGTTTGCAACTATGTTGGGTGACTATATGTAGATAATAGGGATGTTTGTCTTAGTGCTTTGTTTGTATTCTTATTTTATTTTTAATATTTATCACCTCCCTTTGTAAATGAGCTTTGGGTAGGCTTTTATAGGGAACCATTGGTTATGGGTTTGATGTATTTATGCTAGGATGACATGATGAAGGATAGGGATCAGATAAAAATGATCATTTAGGATCAAAATGCTAATGGATAGGAGTGCCAAAAATATTACACCCTAGGGTCTGATGCTATAGTCCAAATATGGCACTTAAGCTCAAGACCTGGGGGAATATGATTGACTTGGGAAAAATAGCTTGACTGAGGTGGAATGACCTTTCAAATGGTTTTGGATGATTGGTAATGATCAAAAAGGTGTTTAGAAGGGTCATAAAAGCATACAAAAAGGAGCTATAGATAGGGTGTCACAAGCCACACTCAAACTAGCAATTTGGACATTTTATATGACTATATTTGCCCCCCCACCCCTTTATTCTAGTGATGTAGTAAAGTGAAGTACTAGGATAAAGGAAAAGTAGAAAGCATACCTGAATTTACCTGTAAGGGTGAAGCCCATGAAGATGTGTGATGTTAAGTGTGCATAGGGAGAGCACATCATGAAGCGCAAATCTACAAAAGAAAATAAGGAGTAGACTAGTTCTTAATAGACATGTTATGTCTAAAATAAGGACATACAAAAGTTGGGTAAGAGAGAGGGAAAACAAAAGAACAAATACACATCACTGGGTACGTGAATCAATACAAAACCTATTATGATGTTGAGTGATGCTAGGTATGTGTTGTACCAAAATTAATATCACGAATGGAGCTAAGTGCTCAATTCCTTGAGAGTGGCTTAAGAATACAAAGGCTGGTCCTTTGGCTCCATCATCACCCATTAAATGAAGCTATGTGATCATGCATGTGTTAATCAATGCTTGGATTGTGTGTCCAATTCCTTTGAGTAATGTTTCAAGAATACAAAGGCTAACTAGTCCTTTGGTTCCATCATTGCCCACTAAGTGAAGTTATGGACTGATACTGATATGAAATGTGTCATATGACATGGCTCCTAAAACCCATGAATGCTCTATAATCTGATAATGTGGTATGGATAGCTAAATGTGTATTGAGAACTAGGCCAATCTTGGCCATTCTAAAAGGTGGAGATTAGGTTTATATAAAAGCCACTCTAAACTGAGAATTAGGCTTATATAAAAGCCACTCTGAAATGATACCAACTACCTATAGATGGAATAAGGCATGCAACTACTAAGAATACTTGGGTAATGCACTGAACTCAAAAAGAAAAGAAGGCAAATATGCCATGCACATTGCCCCCAATCACTGGTACCTGTAACATGGATTCTAATCTAGAAGTTATACCAATTGACCAATTTGAAACTAGAAGTGGGAGCCATCATGTCATGCATGATGCCCCCTATGTCTAGATACTCTAAGAAAAACTATACTGAAACTACCCAATCTGAACTAAACTGTAGCTGAAAAAACTATAACTAAACTTACCTTTATATCTATTTTTGGAAAATTTGGGTTTTTTGTTATTTGAACAGGAGCGCCAAAAACAAGACACTTTGTTGTCTAGTGCTATAGTCCAACTATGATGCTCTTGTCCTTTATTGTTTCTGATCACTATTATGTATTTGTCACTATTTTCCTAGTCTATGCTACCTAGTTTGGATTATGGTTATTTTGAGTGTTCTAAAAATTGATTTTTGACCGCTAGAAGCCTCTAATCTCTATGACAAAACCCTTAATTATTACCCCCTCTTCTTAGAGTAGAAATGAAAACCTTGTAATGACTACCCTCAAAATAAATAGCCCTACAAGTGTGTTGTGTTATGAAATACATGATATAATAATGATAATCAAAATGATGTCTCAAGATATAACATAGTTTGTATTGGAGATTGTTAAATCAATAATGGTATGCCTAGATAGATGTAACAATGTAATAGCATGTACATTATACTAAAATGAAAGTAGAAATTTGGTTAGATGTTAGTTTTTAAGGAGGGATGGAGCATGATGTCCATCATGGCATTCAAGAAGGTAAGATAATACATGATGTCGATCATGGCATTAAAAATAATTAAGAAGCAAACAAGCAACAAACACACAAGGTAAGAAGTAAGAAACACAAAAAAAGAGGCCAAGGGGCCAAGCAAATAAGGGACATGGTCACATGCCACTCAAACTGGAAAACAAGCATATAAGGCATGTACAAATACCCACATACATATATAATTGAAAATAAGCAAGGTTGACACGAGGGCCACAGACACATATAAGAGTACAAGCAAAGGACATTGGCAAATGTCTTAAGGCACACACAAGAATAGAAGCAAAGGACATTGGAAAATGTCCTAAGGCACACACAAGAATAGAAGTAAAGGACATTGGCAAATATCTTAAGGCACACACAAAAAATAAAATAGGAACTAAGAAATGCAATCACATCTAGCTATGCAAAGCAAGAAATGAATGCATGTAAATGATGGAAATACAATCACATCTAACTAAACAAAGCAAGAAGTGAAAGTATGCAAAACATGTAGTACAAGACTAGGTAGATGCTAAGAAATACACAAGTGCTATATATTAGTGAGTGTTGATAGAATAATCTATGTGAGCTAGTAAGTAATGTACATCATCTGATAACTAGAGTGTGTGGTGTAGGAATGACATAACCTGTAGTCATGTAGAAGATGACCCCGATGGGTAGATATGTTGGTGTATGTCTCAAATGTAGTAGGATGCTCCCTCAATGGGTAGAGTGAAGCAATTAAGGATCTAGGTGTCACTGCACACACTCAAAGAAGATCAAGTGAAGCATGGTAATGTAGATAAATCGACAAATAATATCATAAAACAACAAAATGTAAGTCTAGCATGGAATTAGAAATGTAAAGCATGAATAATACATATAGTTTGAAGTGTTTTTGGTATTTTTTGAAATAATATATATACAAGCAATCATAAGTAAACTATGTACAAGAAAGTAAGATAAAAATGTATGTACAAGTAAGCAGGAAGAAGTTATGTACAATTAAGCTAAGAAAAAATGATGCTAACCAATGAGTCTCAAAAGAGACTCCTTGTCATGGTGTCCTATATCAAACAAAGGAATCGTGCATGAGTGTGAAGCATGAGGGAATGGCTTCAAATATGACTCTGAATATTCAAATTCATTATCGATATATTAGAAATCATAATAACCTGTATTGTTTCACTCATCACTATCATCTTGATTTTGAACCAATGGAATGTTATTGTTGACTTTTGTTGTATCTAGACCTTTTCCTTTGATAAATTGTGTATGTGCATGATTTGCCTTATGATGTTCAATAAATCCCAAACCTTGGTGACAAACATTATCAATTGCTAGAATAGTAGTGATGCCTTGAGCATGCTTGCCAACCCTTGACCATGATAATCAAACCGTTGTAGATATTTTTGACTGAACCCATACTCCTTTGAAAGTTGAGCCTCATTTTGGAGAGGTAGATATGCATCTTTTTCATGCTTTACCTATGCATGTGGTACTATTTCTTGCTCTGATTTTGCTTTTTGATCCATTTGTTATTCTGAGTTATGCTTTGGTAACCACTTTTGTACTATTTCTGAATTTGACCCTTTGTGAATGTGTTCTTGTGTCATTGTGGATTGCTTGATGGATTTACCTTATATAGGGTCTTCATTGGAAATTATTTATTGTATATATTTTTCAATACCAAACATGAATTTGTGTGATGCCCATGCATTTTAAGATATGCACAATAATATCTGCATCTTCTCATTGGATGTAGATGAGGTAGTTTGATCAACTTAGATTTAATCATTTCCATTAATACCTCCCTTAAACTCGTATTTTATATTTGAATACTTTTTGAGTCACTAGTTGTAGAGTTACTTTGTTGTGATTTCTTGTTTTGATATGTAACATTGCTTGTAACCAATTGACTAGGTGAAGGTGCATATACATGATTGACACTAGGGTGCCTTTGAGGCTTTTGTATTATAATCTATTTTTTCAATGTTGTGATCATTTTATGTAATAATTAATTTTGGATTTGTAAATCTGAAATTAACTTGCTCATACAGGGGATTTGATCCCTTAGAGTCTCACAAGTGCAAACCCTATTTGCTTCCGATTGAACATGTAAGCACGTATGTTGAAGAGGGTTTGAAGAAACTATAGGTTGAATGTATGCATTAGGAACAATAGTATAGTCTGCCTCACCTTTTGGAGAGGTGATAACATGTACCTGGTTAAAGTGAAAGTAGCTATCACCCTCTTGGGGGAGAGGAGGAGAAGGAAATTCTTTCCTGTGCATAAGATATGACATCAAAACTTGACAGGTGGTTGTTATCTTATGTAATGGATCCTCTAAGTATGTAAGGATTTTATTCTTAATTGAATTACACATAATAGAGAGACAACATGTTAAAAAAGTAATGAAATATGACATATATTTGAATTGGTCTTAAAATAGCATGTACATATGTATTTATGTCATTTTTAAATTTACATCAAATGAAAGGAAACAAGCATGCAAGAGAGACAAGAAAACTTTACATAAGTAAATCATTATTAATAAAATTGGAATATTTAGTCTAATGTGCAAAAATAATAATTTTAATTTCAAAACCTTAGGTTAGGGTTTGAAAATACCGGGACGTAGTATAGGCAACTAGGGTTTGAAAGAAATAATTTTTTAAAATTACTATGATAAATTTTTAAAATTATCTATGAAATTTTGATTTATATATGTAGGAAAAATTAGAAGAATATTGTTAAAATCAACAAGGAAATTTCCCTAGGGTTTTTAGGGTTTTTGTGTGCAACCAAAGTAAGTCGATTTCACCAAATGATTTAATTATTTTGGGAATAATGGAGTTTTGTTCCTATTTTATCTAAAGGTATAGATTAATAAATCAATAAAGAATATTGTAATTATTATAGTCCTAATTTGTATAATTTATCTATCTTTTTTACCTTTCTAAAAATAATAATAAATAAGGAGAAAATATAACTTATTTGGAAATAGGCTGAGATGGCTGATACAGGGTCTAAAATTGGATGTGCAAGATTGGGATAGTGTCACAAATCATAATCTAGATTTCTTTCAGTGAAAGGATAGGACCACCAAAAATAAGACACTTTAGGGTCTAACGCTATTGTCCACTCCTGCCACTATTGTCCAAACTAGTCACAAAGCCCTGAAGTTTCTAGGTTATTTATGTTGTTCCTATGTGAGCCTACTAATGAAATCTTGACTGCTGATTGTTGATGAAACTCAATATAGAGATATTTTAATCTTCAAACCCTAATCCTCCATCATGCTTGATAAAATAGGATTTGAATCACTTAGAGAAATAGGGGGTTAGTGTGTAAGATGTACTGAATGTGTAATCCATACCCCTTGTGTTGGCACACTGCCTACATACCAATAATCCGAAGAGGGATTAAGCCATATGTATTTTTCCCACCTTATGTACTTTGTGAAATAGTGTGATATAGATGCAAAAATTCCAAATTGAGAATGCTTGAGGTGGCTAGGGACTGGTATGAGGGTTTGAATGTGTTTGTAGCTGTATTGGGTGACTATGTGCAGAGAATAGGGAAGTTTGCCTTAGTGATTTATTTGTATTCTTGCTTGATTATTAAGATTTATCACCTCCCTTTGTAAATGAGATTTGGATAGAATTTTATAGGGAACCATTGGTCATAGGTTAGATGTATTCGTGCTAGGCCGACATGATGAAGGATAGGGATCAAATGAAAATGACCATTTGGGCTCAAAAGGTAAATGGATAGGAGTGCCAAAAATGGGACACCCTAGGGTTTGGCACTATAGTCTAAGTATGGTGCTTCTATTTTATAGGCTCGAGACCTAGGGAAATAGGATTGGCCTAGGAAAAGCAACCTGGTTGAGGTGGAATGATTGTTCAAAAGGTTTTGGATGATCTATAATGAGTAAAAAGGTGTCTAGAAGGTGCACAAGAGCATGCAAAAAGGAGCTATGGATAGGGTGTCACAAGCCACACTCAAACTACCAATTTGGACATTTTATATTACTATAGTACTCTTAGGATAGATTTAGTTCCTGAACTGGGGATAAACATGTGAGCCTCTAATTGGATGCTATCTTTGAAACTACCTAGAAATAGATCAGTTAGATTTTCCTCAATGATTTCTACCACATGTAAGGAGAGATTCTATCATTGATGAATATAATATTTTACAATCCTTATTTGGTGCAGTTTGGATAGCTAGTTGAATTAGTTTTTTGAGATATTGTTGTAATAGTGGATTTTTATCTCCTCAAAAAATACAAACCAAGAAACAAGGAGGCCTTGTTTTTAGCACACAACCATCGATACCAATTGAACTGCTCAGGTTTTAGATATTATAGGCCATGACCACCTTTTAAAAACATGAAATATGATGTAGATCAAATAAATTTGTAATTTGAGTGATCTATGTGTGTGGATCATTACCATCAAACTTGTATAAGTCCACTTTTGACAACATCAACTTCGGACCTAGATTGGTAGTGTGATTGTTTGAAGGAGGAGAACCAATCTAGAGTGGTGGAGGGTAATTTTTCAAATGTTGTGTTGTAAATTTGGAAAATTACCCAATCGATTATTATAGTTGATCTGGCAAGCCATTTAGGTCCCCTCTCATCCCTATGATGTCCCCTTTTAACCACATCGAGATCATATTTCAGCACCATGCCATGAAACTCTGACTAAAGTTGTTGAACCGCCTCTGACATACACAGATCATAAGTTTTGGACTCCATGTCATCCTTATGAGTATTTTAAAGAGTTTATTTCCCTTTTCTACATTTGTGAGTGATAGGAATAGCAATGCACAAACCCTAGGGGGTTTTAGCCCTAGAAAAAAATGTATCTACATATGACATAGTTGTGATTGCCTCACTGAGATGAATCTAAGGACTTCTAATATGCACAAGGGTGAAAATTTTCATCCCAAAAAGTGTATATTTAAATTTACTATTGTGATCATCTCACAAAGATGAATCAAATGACTACTAATGTGCCCAAGGGTGAAAAAAATTGTAGACTTTTTTTTTATTATTATTTTTTTTCAAAAAAATACTTTGAACAATATTATAATGACAGAAAAATTATATTTTTTCCAAATTGCAAGTTATGTTTTTTCGATCCTTCAACTCATAGGAGACGTGCATCAACAAATCCAAAGAAAAAAATCACCACAAAAACTTTCCCAAATTGAATATCTAATACCACTTATAATGAAATTACTTAGATGTTCACACAATAGGATATTATATCACAAAAATAAGAGTATAATATATAGATCTACAATAATAATTGATAGAAGAGTAGAATGCTTGATAAATATAACTGAGCCACTTCGAAGGGAAACCTCCAAAATAATGCAATGAGAGAAAAAATTTCATTATTATGATCAACTACTAACCACTACCTTCTATATATAGTCTACTTAACCATGGTTATTCCATAGGCTGACCTTACTAAGAACATAAAGAAATGTGACAAACTAATATAAGAGGTATGTAAGCCACAAGTTGACCACACATATCCCTAAACACACCATAGGTTAAAGGTGTAGAAATGGGATTGGGTTAGGTTATGATAGGATTAGGATAGTTGTGATTAATTGATTAGGGGGTTATTGTATGGTTAGAGCGGATTAACTAAGGATGTTAAAGACAAGATTAGGGCTATGATAAAATGTGATGATAAGATTAGGGATACAAAATGATGAGATTAGGGATGAAATGATGTTAGGTTTATGATTATGGGATAATGGAAAAATTAGGTTTTAAGTAAAAGATATAGTGTATTAGTGAATTAAGTGATAATGAATAGCGACTACACTAGATGGCAAAATTGGGATGTCTACATTTTGCCCCTTTTTATAATGGCATTGTGATTGGATGTTGGTTGAAGTAATGAATTTTTAAAGAATACGGAAGAAGTAAGATCAATGTAATAAGATGCCCCTAGCAGCATGTGGTGAAGGTTAAACGATGATGTGATGCCCCCTCGAGAGGGCATGTGGGGATTAAGAGACACACATGAGCTCTCAAAATGAAGGGAAAGGCCAAAAATAGAATAAAGAGAGTGAACATGAATAAAATTATGTTAAAATAAAGGAAATTATGTTAAAGAGTGAGATTTGATGGAAAAATGGAAGGGTGAAGATGAATAAATAAGAGATGAGAGGGGGAAAAGAGGTCATTTGCACTCTAGCCCTATTGAGATTTGGATCTCTGCATTTACACGAGACCTCACACTAAAATGGATCAATTTCTTTCTCATGAGCATTAAAGTGAGTAGAGGAGAGAGTACCGATGTCTAGAGGGGAGAGGGCCATCTATAAGTAAACTATTAATTTTATCATTTCGAGTCTAGGGGTCATTAATAGGGTGAAAACTCATGAGAGACATGTATGTTATGAGGAAAAAATTCTTCATGGTGTCTGCATGTGTGAAAATTATCTTTGCATCCAATAATTTAGTGTTTGTGTTAGCTTTTCATAGGTTTAGTGTTTCCATCAAAGTCATGTCATCTATATCTAGTTAGTGTCATCTGTGTCTAAATTCACACTATGTACATAACTTTGGAATTTATGTAGACATCATGATGTTTTCATCATGAATGCATTTGTGTTAGAATAATTGATTTTAGGATCAAAATGATCAATATGACTAAGTATATTTATTTTTGGGTGATTGCAGGAGCATCTTTCAATGACCATATCATGAGAACATTGGTCAACAATGTTAGGGCTAGTGAGGTAACTTAATACAGATGAGTTGGGGTTATTAGAGGCCATGGGCCTATACTATGTAGTGAGGATGCTCAAGATTAGGGTTGATAGTGATTTGGTAGAGTGGTGGAACTCTGAGACTAGTACATTTCACCTACTGATGGGTGAGATGACACTAACCATAGAGGACATATAGAAGATCTTACAGATTCCTATACAAGGACATAGGATTTATTGGAGGAATGCAGCTCTACTTATATTAATATAGAGGGTAGAAGATACATATGACATCCCATTGAGAGGATTGGGCATAAATTTGGATATATGCTTAGTTGAGGGATTGGTGAAGCAGTTGCCCTTAGTTCTAATGGACATAGTTAGTGGCATATTATTTCCTGATAAGACTATGTGATATTTTCATATGGGCTTAATGAATATGATTACAAATATGGTGGAGGATGTGATGATATTTTTTTGGGGGCCATGTGTACTTATATAGTTGTACAAAGATCTACACTTAGTTGTATACAAGAATGGGAGGAGGATATAGGTTCGGGCATGGGAGCATATAACCCTAAAATGACCAGTGGGGACACATAGGTAGAGAGATAGAGATGAGATGATAGCTTATAGTTGGGCAATCATTGTCAGTGGGTAGTACCATCACCTAGGTAACATTAGGTATTACATGTGGGTGATAAACAAGCTAAGGCCCAAGGACATCATATGAATACCATATAAGGGGATCCAATTTCAGTGGCTAGAGGAATTTTATTTCTTAGGTTATGTGTAGTTAGTATGTTATATCATTGGTTAGAGGGATTATATTATAGAGCATTACAGACTAGATAGGGTATTGAGATAGTTTGTTTTACAATATGATATCCTAATAGGACTTCATGTGTTTATATGAGTAGCTAGGAAGGTACGATAGTAGGGGCCCTTAGTGGATCATAGAGAAGCCAAAAGTAGTTGGCAAACTCTCTAGAGTGTGTTATGGGATGACCAAAGTGTTATAGTATATGTAGGTGTAATAGATGGTTATGATCTTTGGTGGGCTTAATCAAGGATCATGAGATTAACAGTCCCTAACTAGAGGTTGGGGACACTGAAGGAGAGGATAAAAGGGATTATGAGGGTTTTTCCATGACATAAGTGACAATAGAGGATGAGGAGGAGCGTCTCTCCAATATCGGTAGGTGGATCTCTGGGACATGCAACATAAGAGGTGGTCAGGGAGGTGGATCTTCAATACATCTTATTTTTCTTATTATATCTCTAGGATTTGCTTAATCAAGTTTACATCTAGGGGTCACAATGGCAATAATAGTGTTGGTCGACAGTGATGAGATGGGGCATTCATATCCATAATGGGTTGAAGATGCAGAGCCTATAAAGAGTATCTATTAGGATAAATTTGTGAGAGATACAAAGACAATAGGTCTAAAAGGTGTTGTGGGTGGCTCTTAGACATAAATTATAATGTGGGATGTAGAGATTGTGTGGCTGATAATGGAGGCGACTCAAGTGAGTGCAAAGGTGACATAATTGTTGGGGAACAGGGATGTGAATCAGTCCCTACTAACATCATAATACCTCATAAAGGAATTAGTAGATGTGATGAATGTGATGTAGGAGTGTGACTATAGGCAATTTTATGAGGTGATGATACTTGCAAATCAGAGAGTACCATCCTATGTCGAGTACTTAGGGATGTAGACAAGAGTATCATAAAAAGATCCATCAACATGGACAACTCCATCAACACGCTCAGTGGGGGTCTCTCATTAGAGGAGTCCTCCACTGAAGAGGGAACCACCCAAGAGTCCTCTTGTAGAGTGACATAGTGATAATTGACCACTTTTTTTGTGTATATGATTTTAAGACAAATATTTATATGGTTAGATAGATATTATGTATAGTGATGACATGGATAGTGTATATATGGACATTCAATATATGTGATGATGATTGGATTTTGATTTGTCTCTCTAATCTCATATTTTTATTATGATGTGATAGTAATTGATTACATGTATATTGTATTGATGTTATGGATGTGATGTATATGTATTATCTATTATTGCAGATGATATGATGTTATGTGATGTGGTTAACAATCTTGCTTTTATGTTCTTGATTCACACTTAGTCATGTTGCATAGATATTTATGTATAGATAGTGTGATAGGATGATATGAATGGATGATGATGAATAGAAGGACATGCTACCAATGTTTTATAAATTTCCACTTGTTTGAGTAACCTGATGTTTGAAATAACACACAATAGTGTGTATCGAGATATTAAAAACTATAATGATGTTGTTATAATATGTCATAGGACTGACATAGCTTAAAAAAATAAGGAAAACACACAAACAACAAATAAAACACATGATCTAAAAACAAACAAACAAACAAACAAGATGTTCTTGCCCTAAACTAAGCTAACAACCCAATGTGTGAGTAGCGATGATACCAATAGCTTTGTTATACCCAAGCAACAATATATGCAAGGGGGTGCAATTGGGAATGATATATCCCAATGAAGTTGTAATTATTTATTTTAAAAGTGGTCAAGGATTTGTAACAGGACTAAGGACAAGACAACTTATTCTAGATTTTTGGCCTTTTCTACTGTTTTCATTTTTTTGAGGGTTTTCTACTATGTAGGGTTTTTTGGATTTTTGACAAAGGTTACTAGCAAAGGATAAACCTATTCTAACAATGGGGATGGAGGAAGTAGAGGATGGTAAGATGGAAGTATTAAAGAGGAGCTCTCTAAGGACTACATTGTGTGTGCTTGATTACCCATATGTTATGTTGACTCTATATTACCAAAAATCTGACATTCCTATGTACTACCATAACATGTTTTAAAAATTGCCTTAATGTCTTCATCAAGGTTAAAATGGGAAGGAATATAAGCATGAATAGATGGATACTAGGATAATTGGAGATGGCTAAGATGGGATGGATTAGGATGTCGTATGGAGAATGAAGTGACTATGCCCCCTAGTGTAGGGTACCTATAGATAATAGATGAACCTATAGGTATGAAAACACTTGAGGTACATTATTTTTATATGTTCATCCAGTTCTTGATCATATTTTATGGATAATTTATAGGTTCCTAAACCAAACTTAGTAATGTTTACATAAGCACCCAACCAATTAGGCTCAAATTAACCCTTGTTTTCCCAATATTGATTGGTGTTTGTTTGGTTTTATTTTAGAACAAGATCATCAATTTCAAATTACCTAGATTTGATGTGCCTACTTTAGTTCCTAAAAAGCATATTCTGATGTCTTCAAATGGTCAAGTAGCTCTTGAAGTCATGTGACTATATTGTCCTCATCATTGATCAGATTTTATAAAGAGATGCACAAAAAGGGTAGTTCGATCTCAATTAGTAAGATGTCTTCAACTCCAAAGACCAAAGACCAAAGACCAAAGACCAAAGACCAAAGAGTAGGGTGTGGCTTTCATGGGTGTGAAAATGTTGATATGGGAAGCCTATAAGGTAGGATAAAGTTGTTGATTCCAATCTTGACTTGTGTCATTGATAATCTTCTTAAATATCATAGTGAGGATTTTATTAGACTTTTTGGCTTGGACATTGCCTTGTGGATAATAAGGTGTGGACCAATTATGTTTGATATGGAGTTGGGTACAGAGGGATTTGACTTCCTTATTTTTGAAATACTTACTATTATCGGTGATGATGGTAGAAGGGATTTTGTAACAACAAATGATGTGGTTAAGGATGAATTTGGATATTTTTTTACCCATTACATAAGTGAGGGGGATGGTCTCTACCCATTTGGTAAAGTATTTTATGACAATAACGCTGTGTTTATAGGCATCAAATGAAGAAGGGTTTATCTTTCTAAGAGATTGATCCCCCAAGTAAAGAAGGGCCATAAAGTTGTGATTGGTTGTAATGCCTATGATGGCACATGTATAAAATTTCCATGTTTTTGGTAGGTGATGCACTTTTTGACATACTAACAAACGTTTGTTTCCATGGTCATCCAATATTACCTCATTTTGAGTAGTTTTTTGACAAGGACTAAACCACTCATGTGTGATTTATAGGTTCCATCATGGACTTCCTCAATCACCAAGTTAGCTTCTTTTAAATTTAAACACCTCAACAGGGTTCCATCACAAATCCTATGATAGAGGGTGATACCAAGGAGGGTTAAATGGGAAGCACATTAGATGAATGATTTTTGTTGGTTGTGTGAAATATCAGGAGGAAGGATGTGATTATGAGGGTAAACATAGATGTATGAGACTAGGAAGAATTAAGACCAATAATATCTTATACCATTTCAAATTTAGGGCTATCATATGTTGAGACCATGAGTTTTTTAACAAAAAATTAACACTATGGAGTAAGATGTGACATCTTAAGGAGAGAGTCAATGGTGTCCATGGGATCTACGGATTTTTGACTTGTTCAAAGAATCTATTCAAACTAGATGTGCAATAAGTACTACTTTAAGTTGTCAACCATGTTCCTATAGGGTATGTCTTTATCATCCTTGGTTTGATACTCATCATCAACATATTTGATAATCATTTGGGAGTCACCAAAGACATACATATGTTTGATGTTCCTTTAATTTGTGAGTTTAAGACTTACGATGAGTGTTTCATTTTTTGTAATGTTATCGGTGCAAGGAAAGTTGATTCTAAAAGCCTTAGGAATGAGATATCCTTGTGGTGTTAAGAACATAATCCCTACCCTTGTGCCATGGGTGGTGGAGGATCCATAAAAATAAATCTTTAATTTCAATGATTCATCAAGCTATTTTTTTCCATAATAAAACCTAATGACTAAAGGTTGTTTATCTGATAATGGTGCTTTTGCTAATGGTTATATGAGGACCTACCTTTTTATAGCCTTTTGATTCATATATTCAGTGTTAAAATCATTGAGGAACATGACCATCTTTGTCATCCTTCTGATAAGAGCTTATTTTGATAAAAAAATATTTAAGAGGATCGACTTTGGCAATAAAGTTGAGTCATGTTGTTGAGCATGTAGTGCCACAACATTTGTGAAAAGAAGACAATAATTAGACATGATTTATCAATGGAGGTGTATTTAGGTTTATATGTTAACAAATTCTAGCTTAAATAATAAACAACTGTTTGTATCCTATGAGCATCATGTTTGGCCAAGGGGTCCCCAAGATGAACTAAGTGTTAGAGATCTAAAGTAATAGTGGTTTTCTTGGAGTAGGTAGAACTAATACTAATAGATTTACAAGTTATTGCTTGAGTTGTTCGAAAGGTTGTTGACATTATTAGTTCCAATGGAATTTATTGTCCTTCTTTAGTAGGTGTGTGAATGGATGACACTTATCAACCAACTTGAGATAAATTGTCTAATTACATAAATTTTACCGTATAGACTATGCAATTATTTTAAATTAGATGGAGGGGCATATTTTTGGTGGCCTTGACCTTCATAGGGTCAAATTAAATACCTCTTTTAGAAATAATGAAACCCATGAGCTTGAATAACATGATGCCAAAGATGCATTTGTTTGGATTGAGGTGCACCTTGAATTTTTTGAGTCTCTCAAAGATTATGTGCAAGACCTTTGTGTGTCCTACTATAGTTTTTCATTTATCCAATATATCATTCAGATAATCCTTAACTATGTCATGTATCATATCATGGAATATGACTATAATGGCTCATTAATAAGTTGTATCTACTTTCTCAAAGCCAAAAGGCATGAATTGATAAAAAAAAAGTTCCCTAATATGTGGTGAACATTATTTTGTGTTGATCTTGAGGTACATTTTTTATTTGATTATATCCAAAGAAACCTTCCATGAGTGATAACATCTTGTGACTCGATGTCAAGTTGATTATCATTTTGATATTGGGTGAAGGGAAATAATCCTTGGGACAAGCCTTGTTGATGTCTCAAAAATATATGCAAATGCAGATCCCTATGGGTTTCTTGCTAATAGACACAATGTTAGAAATCCAATCTAAATAATAAATTAGTTAGATGAATATAACATCTAAAAGTTTTTAGAGGTATTCTTTGATAATAAGAGATACCTTGTGATGCATATTTCTAACTTCTATATGATCGGTTTAGCATCGGCATGCACAATGATATAGAGCACTATGTGGGATGGTTCTAACCTAGGTATATTAGTGCAGGACCAAGCAAAGATGTTAATAAATTCCTTCAAAAGCATGTGTAGGATTTCATGTTCCTTCTTATTGAACATAAACCCAAGCTTGATATCTTAGGGTTTTCTTCTATGCATATTTTAACATCGATAATTTCGTCAATAAGAAATGTCAAACCATCGTGTAAGTATGTTGGCACATATGGATGGTTGAGCTCTTCATCCATGAGATCCTTAGTTGACTCATCTTGGAAAAGGTAAATTTTCTCATCCATTGGCACCTCATAATTTTTTCACCAATATAAATGTCTTTATTTTGAATTTGAATTTGATTTTGATTATCTCTTAATGCTTCAGATAGGTTTTCACTAGGAGACTTTGATTTTTGTAGTTTTTTACTTTTTTTTTAAAATTTATTACTACTAAGGAACTATTTTGGATCCTTGAAGTAAGTTGACATGTCAAGGTTGATTTAAAATCCCTTCTTATCATCTTGTGATGGTATGTCATCATGAAATCCCATGAATTTCATAATAGCTTCATTGTTCTAAAATAGTTCCAATGGTACATGATATTGTTGGTCCCTATCTATGAGGTCAAGGTATTGGAGATTAAGATTGATGATAAGGTTATCGGTATCATTTAATATGTTAGTGTCAATAAAGTATTCATAGAGGCTATAAAAATATTATGTTTTGATGTTGAAAGATTCTTTCTCATAAATGATAAAATAATCACTGATATATTTATATAGATCGCCACCAAGGGATTTGTAGAAATGTTGTGATATTCTTTATTTTCATAAGAAGGTATGGGTTCTAGGATTCCCTGCTCATGGAGACCAAGTCATTTCCCTTTATGGTTCATTATTTCACACATGTGGTTTGCTATAGGGTAATATTTAATTTGAAAATAGTAAGCCAATCCATCATTATACAACCAAGAGTCATTAAAGCCTTTGATTTTCACATATGTAATAAGACTTGCATTTGAAATGAGGTTGTGTCAAACTAATAAGATATTTATTATGTCTTCCTATTCATAGTGGGCCTGCCATAAATTATAGGAGGAGGGAGTTTAGCCACATGGAAGACTTTTTAAATTCATATTCTCTAGGGCCTTGGCCAAGGATCTAAAAGTGGGATGTAGGACATGGATTTTTGGATGTGGATGGGAGATCATCAAGATGGATGTAGGGCAAAGGCTTTGATGTTTCTAGTGCCACTAACTTATTTATTTTGGAGACATGTTTAGTGATGGAGAAATGTTTGATTTTATAAAATCACCCCTCCAACATATTGTAATATTGGAAGGGTTATCTATCAATAGTGATGGTTACTTCCATGTTTAAATGCATAAATTTGATACACTAATGGAAAATGGATGGGATGACATGCATGGATTGAATCCATGATCGACTGAGGAGAATGTTGTATGGGAAGTTAAGATCGATGACTTGGATAAGTGTTTGGTGTGTGATAGGACCCATTATAATAGGTAGGTAGATGGTCCTAGATAATTCCCACTTAGAATTATCACATGCCTTGACGATAATGGTGTTAGAGTCTAGGGTTATTTCAAAATAACCCAAAATTTTGACTAGCTTTAATGTATATATTTTCAAACCTGAGCCATTATCTACAAGTACCCTTTTGACATTGTGTTTAGCGATGTATAATTTAATATACAAGTGGAGTTGTGTGATAGGTTGATATGATGGATCTCGTGTTGGTAAAAAATGAGTTGATGGTGACTCGAGTACAAATTTCTAATGAGCACTTGTAATTGTGATGAATTAATGTCATTGGGCACTCTTGACCCTTGAAGGACTTTATTCAAGATGTCCTTATGAATAGTGAATATTTTGAGAAAATCCACCATAGAGATCTAAGTGGGGGTCTTCTTAAACTATTTAATAAGGTTATATCATCATTTAGGGGTAGGCAAAGGAGGAGGCCTTTGGAGAATGATTTTAGCATGCTTAGTGGTAAGGATATTGTAGCTCTTAGAATCTGAATGGAACCACTAGTGTTTGATAGGGGGTACATAGGGTACTTAATAAAACACCTAGAAAGTTGATAGGTTTTGAGATGCTATGGGTTAATTGTGACCTATATAGGTTATCCAATTTTCTAGCTTGCACCAAACTATAGGGAGACTTGTAAACCAGGTTAGGGATAACATGATCAAGTGCATAAAGTATGTAGGTATCTCTAATGGGTATAACCATAGTGAAGTAAGCAACAAGGGGGTAACATTAATGCATAAAGAATGAGAAATCAAGCTATTTGAACAAAATAACATGACCAAGCATGAAATTCATATTAAAAACATGCAATCCTATGAATTGAAATATGATTTTGGAAAAAATAATGACGTTTTTAATAGAGAGAGAGATAGGGAGAGCATATAATTTCAGAAACTTAAGATAATGTCTTTGTATCTCTATTATGTGAATGAGTGAAGGAATACCATTTGAGTCAAGCAAACTAAGTTATTTGAACATGATTAAATACACCAAGTAATGTAATAATCTAGGACTAAGCAACTTAAGTAATGAAAGACATTTTCAAAGGGAAAGATGTTTTTAGGTTTAAGAGAATGCATAAAATTCAAAAACTACTCTAAAAAATGTTAAAAATGAGATAAACTAGCATGAAAATGATAAAACCTAGCATATATACTACACTAAAATAATGGAGTTTCACTTTGCATAATAAAATGCCCTCAGATCAAGCTCAAACATAATGCAAGAATTCTACTAACCATGAGTCCAAGTTTGATCCAATGTGGAAGAAGATTGAGATGTGGTGTTAAGATATGTATAATATTATATCAAAAATATATGAGAGGTGAATTATCAATAATTAAGATATTCAAAGGCAAATTCAAGTGCATAAATCAAGTGCAATGCCAACTGAAGGAGCCAAGAGCAAGCAATAGTGCAGGTAGGAACAATTAAGTATTAGGTGAACCAATATAGGTTGAAATCAAATATAAGTCTATTAATATCCAAGGGGGAGAGTTAAAGAGAGTTGAATAAGCACATAAAATGTAATATAGGAGCTTAAGAGAGGTGAGAAACTCCTAGGAATCAAGAACAAACCAAGATAGGTGAAGGGCTGCCAAGATGTCCAGCTGAGAGGCAAGAAGATCCAAGATGAATCGAAGGGATCAAGAGGAAATAAAAGAGGAAGAGAGTGAATGATATAATGACCAATAATAATATAATGAGGCATGTTTGGACCTCATATTGGGTAGCTAAGAGGAAGATCCTTCCAAAACTAGCCATTTCTGGTCGTTGTGCAATGTCTAAACACAAAAATGGGCAATTTTGGATAAGTCTTGGCCTACGCCATTGATTTTGGGTGGGAAACCCATGGAATAAACTTCTAGGCCATAATTTAGGGGCCTAAAACCTATGGCCTAGGCTAAATTATGCCAAAGAATGTCTAAAACAACTCTAGAATGGGCCCTATAGAGCCCAAAAAGGCCTAAATGAGTGAGTCAGGTCTGATAAAAGTTGAGAAGGCCTAGAAGGGTGATAAAAAGGAGGGAAGAATCTAAATGATTGATTAGGATCAAATAAGACTCATAGTGACTGGTAGGAGGCACGATGAGCAAATATGTAGTCACAGGGAGGAGTAGGGTCATGGGAAGTACGATTACATATGCCCCTGAGGTACAAATAGTTAGTGTTTGCATGAATAAGGAGTATTGTGTAGTAATTATAATCCACACAAAAATAAAGGAAAATAAGAGCTAAAATGATAAGAGAGAATGTTACCTGCACTTACCAGATAGGGATGGCAGTAGAAGAAGTTGACAGTGCAATCCATGGGTGAGAGTGAAAATGCTGCATAATCTAAATCTAAATCTAGTTCTAACTCTATATCCTACATATAAGGGACATAAGTTATATCAAATCAAAACATATAATCTAGAATGACATTCACTAGAGTTTTAGCTCTAGTGTCCTCCTTATGAGGGATATGGGTGACCTAGATGTCATCAAAGGAGGAGAGCAAATCATGCACCACGTCCAAGATGAGGAGCAATTCAGAACTAAGGATGGACTAGACATCAATGAGTTGAGACATGGATAAAAGTGAGTTGGAAAAAAACTACACATAGTTTGTGCCTAACATATGAGCATTGATCAAAGCATCAATGATTGTGTGCTACTTGGTTGTATTATTCATCTCACTGGTAAGGAGATAACTAGTTACAACAAACTCATAGTCCCATAGATCATTGATAATCCAAGTGATAATGATAGATCCTAAGTTGCCTTGAATATTTCCATTAGTGTGAATAATCACTGAGTGGTATACCTTGATGGGGGTTGAGGACGTAAGAGGATGTTGCGAAAGGATTATCTCAACACAGAGTAGGATGAGTGAGTTATACAAGGGCGATAAAGAACACCATAAAATTATAATCGAGGGGATCATACCAAAATTGATTATGGGATGAGGTGATAAAGGGTAGCAGGATGTCCATGAAGGGTTGAAGACTAGAGCAAATCCTAGATAAACTACAACCATGAACCCACACCTACAAGAACCACAGTGAAAGAGGGAAAGAGAGTTAGTAGGGATCAACTATTAATGAGCTAAGAAACTATTGACTAAAATAAGAAGAGAGATTAACTTCTATCCCAAGGTGTACCCTATAAAGAGTACATGGGCCTAACATGCTCGAGGACTTGGGGGTATAAGAGATTGAAATGGTCCCAAATCAGACCCGATGAGGCCTTAAAGAGAAAAATGGACTTTGTCATTGCATTAGGAATGGGACAAAACCCTTGAGATGAAGGTTTGGTAGTTCTAGGAGCAATAACAAAATGAAATGGAGGCTAGGAGAGGGCAAAAATAAGGCTTTTAGCCTAGGCTGTAGCTTGCCTTGGTAAACCTATAGCCTAGCCCACTAGCAATCTACTAGACCTATTTCTTGGCCCACTACTAGACTATGGGCTAGCCCATATACCCATGGCCTAGGCTAGAAGGGGCCAAAAATAGGCTCAGGGAGCTCAGAAGGCCCTAGAACTTGCCCAAAAAGGAATGAGAGGGGAATAAGAAAAACATGTTAGTTGAAAATGTTTATATCATTTCAACATGCACATGATTGATCTAAAGTCATGTTTCTCTATTGTGCAGATACGAGGAGGAATCATAGTGCTAGAGGCAGGACAGGCATCTTAGCTGGTAGAGCCATCATTGTTGTGTAGTGGCCAATCGAGAGACAATGTCTCAATACCAATCATAATGAGAGGTGAGGAGGGGTGATATGAGGCTTGTGATAGATTAAGACCAGCTAGAGAAGGCTAGAGAAAGTCATAATTAACCACAAATACTAACCCATATCACCTACAAGAACTATGGAGAAGAAGAGAGGGAGTTGGTAGAGGGTTAACAAATAGCAAGTAGTAAAATGACCAACTCTAAGAAGTAAAAGACTTTGATTCTATCTTAAGGTGCATCCAAAGAGGAGTGCACAAGCCAAGCAGATAAAAATACATATGTGGTCTAATGATGGATGCCACGAGAGGGGTAATCCACTGAATGGGGGCTTGAGGAGGGTGTTCTAGTAAGTGTTGAGGCTTGCCAAAGCACCATAGGCCCAAGCCCAGGCCTACCTCCGAAGGCAGGTCACCACTTCACCCTAACTAGAGGCATGCCCTTAAGGTAGGTGATTGCTTAGCCTATGAAGAAGCTAAAAAATAGGGAAAAGGTGAGAAGATAGAGATGGAACATCCATATCCTTAAGTTCACTAGTCATGACCCAAAACACAGGAGTGCTGAAGGTAGGGTCATTATTGGTGAATAAAACTTTTCAACCCAAACAAGTAAGAGGATGGTAGTGTGTATGATGCATGGGCATGAGATTATTTTAAGCTCTCCTTTCATTGATTAGTTTATGTGCTATATCATGTATAGATAAAACTCAAGATCAGACTCAGCAATTCTAGCAATCTCTACAAGAGATGCTTTGAAAGAGGAGATGCTTTGAAACAATTGATACTCTAATGGGAGACACATGATGAGAGGGGAAGCTTGACATTTGAGGAGACATATTAAAAGAGGTTTTAGAGAAGGGAAAAGCCAACTTGGCATCATGGGTTAAGAGAGGGAGTTGACAAATGCATGCCAAACTTTGAAGGAGTGAACGCTAATCGGTACTCAGCTGGATCAAAACACTCATCCTTGAGAAAACAAGATTCAAAGGCGATAATCATCGGTGAACCTATAAGGCCCCAAAAAGAGATAAACAAAGCCTCATCAGAGGGCTTTACCTTAACATAGATAAATTCTTAGGGATAAGGGTCTACCTCCATGGTATGAACCTCACCTTCATGCATAAACTAGACCATGCAAAACATTGCTAACATGCTAACTTGCATGGCAACGGTCCAAGGGCAACCAAGGATTATGTTGTATGAGAGATCCAAGTATAACACACAAAAATGAATCTTAACTATCTTAGGGCAAACCAAGAAAACACTAACGAAGAAAACACTTCATATCAAGTAAAATAAATGAAACATAATGGGGCTTGTCTCATTAGGCATGCCAAAAATGTACACATGCAAAATTATATAAAATGCATTAGAAATTCAAAAAGATGTTAAATTCCTACGCTAATAAAGCAAGATACCTTTAATTGAGTGAAAATGGGGAGAGATATACCTCCATTTACCATTAATACCACCTTCATTATGTTAATTTTCTTGGATTAAATATGATTGTAGTTGATCAATTGAATGTGTGCAAGAATTCTAATAACATTTCACCTTAGATTGATGATGATTACTTGACAATGTTAATGGATAAGATGTCACAATGGCATGATATCCTTAGAGTATTTAATATTGTTAGAAATGAGGGAGAGGGATTTGATTTATAGATCTTTGATGGGGTAAATGGATGGTTAGATTTAATTTGAGATGGAGGGACAGGTTTGAGTCAACATCCTCATTCAATAAGCGGGGTTGGATTATTGAATGAGGGAGGTTGAGAAGGTATGTATTTGAATTTATGTGGAGTGGGCTTGATTTATCTCATTTATTGTCTTGTATTTTGGGGATTTGATGTAAGATTTTTTGATTTTGATTTTCTTTTATTTTTAAAATTTGAATTTTAGATTATGCATGAATTTTATTATTAAAACTAATCAACTAACTAATGTGATTAATTATTTGATTAACATACATTTTAATTTTTGTGGGATTGGATAGGGTTATGATAGGATTATGATAACTATGTTTAATTGATTGGGGGGTGATGGTGTCGTTAGAGCGTATCATCTAGGGATGTTGAAAACATGATTAGGGTTACAATAAATGTGATAATAAGATTAGGGATATAGAATGATAGGATTAAGGATGAATTTATGATCATATTTAGGGTTATGAAATATCATTAACATTAGGGTTTCAATGAAATATAGTTGAAATTAATGAATAGGGTGACAATGAATAATGATGACACCGGGGTGGTAGAATTGGGATGTCTATAGATATAATGAAGACATGTTAATTAATGATCAATATAAAGAAGATTTTTTCTTTGAAATGACTAGGCATAAAGGGATCTATAAATATATGAGAATGTAAGTCAAATTTCATAACAAGTGTATGAAGGACAAGATAAGCCCATAAGGGGAGGTGATATGAAGAAATGTAGTAATGTCACCAGATAAGCCATGTAAACCTATGATAGGTCTAGCACAATCAAAGACAATAATAAAACTCAAGAGTGGAGAGGATAAACCTAATAGGGGAGGTATTTTATCTATTTTTGGATTAATGAGACCTTAATAGGATAAAATTATGGATAATTTAGATTGTTTAAGATGTCCAATAACTAATCAAATCTAAATGTAAATAACAAAATAAAGTAACTTGCTATTTATAAAAAACATTAGGGGGATGAAGTACTTAGCTTGTTTTTGGTATGTGCAAGTCTATGCCATGTGTGGATACTAAAATATGGTATTTACACTTAAGAATGTCAATATTTACCTACACTTATCTTACATGACTTGTGTATCTCCAAATAATTCTTATTTTCCATTTTTACACATTTTCATGCGAGTTATGAGCCCGATCTATCATAAGTTATTATCAGTCACCTACATGAACCTCTCAGTCTATGTTAAATCAATTAAATATCATATTTAAACATTTATAGAACACCACATTTGCATTAATATCTCATAGATAATAACATCAGACTCAGATAACATCATCAACAAAATTGTCCTAAGGTTGACATTACAGACTCTCACAATGTAATAGCTATTTTACAAAATCAAATCATTCCTATGGGTTAGACCATTCATCAAGGGTGTCAATGGTGTAATAAATTACCCAATTGAGTGCATATAAATACAAAAAAAGCTCAAACATAGTTATCATTTGGCACTTATCTATCAAACATTTATACCCTACTACACATTGAGTAAATCTTGCCCTATTATTCCCAAATTGAAAATCAAACACTAGGAGTCATCACGCAAGTATAAAACACACGAAACTAGGTCAAGAGTCAACATTTTAAAGATCAAAGTCAAATTTCTAAGTGGATTCGTAGAGTAAAAGAACATAATTTTATATTCACACTAAGTGGAACAACTACACATGGTTTGACTTACCTCTTTGGAGTATTGAATACATAGGCAATGTCTAATCATCAAGGGGGTGATTGGGGTCAGCTCATCCCAATTACACTTCTTCACTTTTTTCAAATTTTATCCTTCACAAGCAAACATAGGGTTTTAAGGAGAAGGAAACTAATTTTTTGAGCTATGCACATAGTCAAGGGTCAAAGATCACACATACATAGACAAATCAGGGAGGAACATCATATTATATAGTCATAGAGAGGCAAAACATCATAGTATAATAATGTCAACCTTAGTCACATACATATAATGAATTCATCCTTCCTTAATGGTATCGACCCTATATGCACAAAGACATAATTATAGATCTAGATAATCACACACCTACTTCCAGTCTATTTACGTCATCAAAACATAATCACAATCAATTAGTTAAATAATGAAGCTAAGTATCTTATCATTTGCTATACTTTCCATAAATAGCAAAACTAATTATCAAATCAATTTTAGTATTGTACATTCATATTTATACTTGATTACCATATATTATAATCTATATTAATTATTTAAATTTATCCTATTACGAATCACATTAATATAAAAATAGGGTAGACATATCAGTTAACCCAATGTGAATATTATTTCTATTAATTTACTAAAGTCATGATTGTAAACATTTCATATTGTGTTACTTTGAAATGTGTTATTTGGATCAACTGTGTAATCTCATCGATTAAATATTTATACACTAATAAGGTTAAAATGAACAATGAACTATATTTAGCCTCCTTTGATACACACCCCCTTGATAGAATTATTATGACAATTGAGACCACAAATACTCAAGGGATGCTATCCAAATCCATGCTTATACATATACATTTGATAACGAGGATGGGATATAATTGACTCAATATCTTGACTAGAATCCACAAATTCATGATGTAATGTAATATGTGACCTGAGATGAACAAAAGAAGCTACACAAGCTACTACATATGGGGAACACTATGACCCTTTATATGATATTAATCAGACCACTATTATTGAAATTATTATTACATCTACACCTTCAGTTACACATGTGATGTCTACCCAAGGTATGGGTGCAACACAAGGATTTCCATATATTTCCATGTCTAATCCTATGTAAGGGACATATTATAATCATTTTATGCTTATGCATATTACATCTATCTCACTTATTACATGTTCCCTTTAGCAGACTATTACAACTCTACAAGATAAGGTATTGTGGCTAGAATAAGGTACATATTGAGTGAGTCATTCACTAGATTCACTTACCTTGCTCCACAATCCATTAGCTCTAAAGATAACATCCCATACCCTAAATTTAGGGTTTTTAGCTCCCAAACTCCAATTATATGATGGAAAAGGTGATCTTTAGTAACACCTTTGATCCTTCCATATAATATATTTAGATTATGCAACCAATAATTGTTTATTGACCAAGTTATTTCCAAAGAGTCAAAGACTATGCTTTGATATGGTTTTATGACCTTCCTCCTCAATCAGTTACTACATTAATTCCTTTATCTAATCAATTTCTAATACATTTATCCATCAACATTGATGAGAATCTCTCTTATGAGTAATTTTATAAACTCAAGAAAGGGTGTAATGATCCAATTAGTGAATATGTACTTCAATACAAGACCATGCTAGCTAAGATGACCAATCATATGGTAGAAAATGAGTTACAATATATTTCCAATTAGATGTGGATTACACTACTTCATGATTCCATATTATTCAATAAATTCAAATATTTTGATGAGTTATGCCATAAAATGAGAAATTATGAAGTCAAGATCCTTGTACTCAATAAGCTTTGGTGCACCACTATTACTACTACTTCAAATTCCAAGTTTCAAAGCAAGCCAAATTATAATGAGAATCAAATGAGAACAAGAATGAAGTTAATATTATAATTAATGCAACATCATGGTCTATAAATAGGATTCTCTTACCTATGCCATGAAAGAAACACTTTTCACACTTACCACAACCTCTTCATAAGTTGTTACAAAAGTTACTTGAGTGCAAAATTTTATCTCTCCCTTCAAAACTAGTGGTTGATATAAGCAAAAATTTACCTAGTGGACATGATAAAAATGTTTATTATGATTATCACCGATGTGTTGGACATTATACAAATAGATTCTTCAAGTTAAGGCACAAGATATAAGATCTTATCAATGACAACACCATTGTATTGAACACACTCATAGATGATATTAAACCACAATAAAATGGATGACACACTTACAAAGCATGAGGAAACATAAACTAAAGATACTTTGATGTACATCATTTGTACTATGCCCATCCTCCCCTTGAGACATATATTCATAAAATAGATAATATTATTGGCACACTTACAAGTAGATTACCACAATGATCTTTGATCACATTTGATGATAGTGTGATTGTTTATGATGACTTAGATTTCCTGAATTATTCATATGATATCACATTAATGAGCACCCTATATATAGTGTTATGGTTGATATTGGTTCAAGAAAAGATGTTTGCATTGTGACACTTCTCAAATATTTTAGATACAAAAAAAATATATACAAGATATGATAATACTAATAAAAGGATTTAATGGATATATATAGGATATCCTCAAACATATTATGCTACCTCTTAGGGTAGGATCGACCATTGTAGATAATTTATTCCTAGTTATTATTTTATTATTTTTGAGAAATGAGGGTTTAGTTCCTAAATAATAAAGGGTCTGGATTAAGGGGTGAAATATAATCAAATTTAGTAAAATGTAGATTTATATGAATTTGATCAAATTAATTACATTGGGAAGATAAATGAATTATCTAGAAAAATAAGCTAAGATGACTGTTTCAAAGGCTAAAAAATGCTGTGCAAGACTGGGAAGATGTCAAAACCTTGAATTTAGCTTTCATTCAATGAAAGGACAAGAGCACCAAAAACATGACACTTTGGTGTCTGACGTTGTAGTCCAATTCTAGCACTATTGTCCCAACCAGATTTTTATTCTAGATTCTGGTGAGGTCTAGTTTCTAGATCTTGAAGGTATCTTTATTTCTCTATGATCACCTATATGTGCTGCTATATAGCATGTTTTCTTCAAAAACCCTATGTCTACCTACACACATGAAACAAAAAACATATCAAAAGCAAAAGAGGGAAAAATTAGGTTAGGGGAAGTATGATCACATAGTCTAGAACCCTTACTGTCCTGATCGCTACTTACATTAACCCTCAAGCTAGAGTCTTAGATTAAATATAATTCTCCCTTAGGGAATGTACATAATCAATGTGCATGATAGATGAAAGAATGAACTTTTTCCTAGGATATTCCTTGATAAAGCATGTAAATATATGTGTGATGCAAAATTTTGAGCTATATTATTGATTAATTTTAATTATTTATTGTTCCAATGTAGTAAGTGCTATATATAAAATGCCTTGTGAAGTCCTTTATTTGGAGACTCTTTATTTTGAGTTTGGGAGCCTTATTCACATTAACCAACATAAAAAAGGTAAAAAAAAACTTAAGGGATGGGATAAGAAGGGTTAGGGACCTATTAATCAAGAAAAAATGACCATTAGATAACAACACTAGCACTGAGTGCTATAGTCTTACAAAATTCTATTATTTGGGACTTAGAAAAATAGACTGAGACTAACATAGGCCAAGTTTGGGGGTCTCTAAGGGTATAGATCAATTGACTGCGATGATAAAGATGTGATAAAAGTAAGAAATAAGACTAAGATAGGCAAAACAAAGACATGGCTAGTATGAATAAGGCTCATATTCTCCAATCTGAGCCTCCTGTGAAAAAGACTATGAAAAGACATGATATGCATGATTGCTTTACCAATTTAGGGTGTATGCATCCCCCCCATTTTATTATAGTGATGCAATGAAATTAAATACTAGAGTGAAATAAAGAAGAATAAAATGCATACCTAAACCTACCTGCATGGAGGTGAGTGTGTTGCAAGGATCCAACTCACTTCCTGGTCAGGGAAGTGGATGGAGAGCTAAATAGTTCTTGAAGAGAGAAGGAATCCATGGAGTAGATGCCCCTTGTACTAAATTTGAATGAAAAATCCATGTATCATTGAGAAGAATAACAATGCTTACTCCCTACACTAGATATGACTGAAGATGAGGAATGCTCAGAGGCCCAAAACCATTGTCTATCCTCTATCCTACATAAACTCATGTAATATGAATGTATGTATATAATATATATGTTGTGAATAGAAAAATATATCATTCCCCCACTCTAAATATTTTAATTGGAATTGATAAGTGCTCGAAGGCCCAAAACTAATGTCTATCCTCTATCCTAAATAAACTTGTGTAGTCTGGGTCTAAGTAATATAGTGGACCAACCACTATAAATGGCTGTGTGGTCCAACCTGGTGACAACTTGGGTACAACTGGGTGCATTATAAAACTCTAGTCAATGTGTAAGAAGAGAATGTAATGTCTAGCCATTCCATATGTATATCTTGAAAGATGAAGAACATGAACATCTATGCCATGCCCCTAAATCTGGTATGTGAGTGATGTGTTTGTACAATATAGTAATATGTATAACCACATATGATATGACATATCTTGCCATGCCTCATGTGAAAAATTAGAGATCAAAACACTGTGCTATACACTATGCCTATAATCTAATATTTGATTTTGTAATTGTGTCATGCTGTATGTGTGAGACTTGTAGTATCTACATGCCCCTAAATCTAGCATCTAAGTCTATATGTGTACCAAAATCACTATGAATCCATATAATCTAAAACATTGTATTTGAATAGTCTATGTATTTATAAGCTGAAGGTATATCCCTTTGAATGTCCTAAGTAATGTTGACTGACCCATATAACCTGAATCACTATATATCTTGACCAATTTGAGCTGAATTTGATAATTTGAATGCTGGATGTGTAAGAACCATGGTGTATCCACTTATGAGAGTGGATGGGCATGCTAGGTAAGTATAAAAATATAAATAATATGATGTCCCCATTTTGGAGAGAGGGATGAAATCTATGATAGAGGAGGTTGACCCAAAAGTGACAAATAATGGTGTAGCAATAGAAACAAGGTTGGTATATTGTGAATAGGTTGAAAGGTTATTTGATTGATTAGATTGAGTTGTTGAAAGTGGAACATGTTTTGATTGGTGATGACTAAGGTGTGTGTCTAAGCATAAGAGAAATATAGAGATGCTTGTGCCATATTAGGTAAATGAGGTAGTAAGAGAGTAAATCTTGAGTGATGTCGATGGTATCATTATCATGATTCTGTGGAAGAAAATGGTTTGAAAAATGGAGTTATGAGGTTTGAGCTATGGGCAAAATGGTATTTTTTTGATTGAAAAATTTATATAATATAAGAAATTTAATTGATTCATGATTCATTTATGGATTGACTAGGTTGAGATTTTGAGCTTTGGAGTGAGAGAAATGCTATGGAGACAAGCACCTACCATGATCCATTTTGAGTAGTTGGTAGCCTAAGTTTAGGTTGGTGGTGATGTGACCCTAGTAAATATCTCAAATGCCTAATTTTTATTAGTTTTTTGGCCTATTTTGGTGTTTTTGAGCTATTAAAAGTAGCCTAGGGAATTATTTTTCTATTTTCAATGCTCTTGTCCTATATACAATGCTCTTTTCTAAGTTTCAATGCTCTTGTCTAGTTTGTAACGCTCTTGTCCAATGCTACTATCTTATATCCAAAGCTGTTATTTTAGAGGCATCATTTTCTGATGATGTTGCTTTGTTATTGATTATTTTTCTATATTGGTTTTTGATTTGGAATTATTGACTGATAGATGTGCTATTCCTTATGTTTTGTAGGGCAAGGTATGGATGAGAGAGTTCTATAGGGGTTAGGTGATGGAGACATTGAGGCTATTACTATTATCTTCTAATTAGAGGGATGTTATGGATAGGGTGGGGTTGGGTCATGTGTGTGACCTAGGTATAGTGTAGTGGGATCAATATTTGATGAATGCCTTATGCGAGGAGTAGAATGCTAATGCATGTACTTTCTAGCTTTCTATAGGGGAGATGATTGTGACTTTGGAGGATGTGTATAACATATTGCATTTATTGGTTAATGGGTAGTGAGTGATGATACAAGATGATATGGGTGATATGGAGTGTAGTTATTATACATGAGGGTTAGCTATTAGATACATGACCACTGGGTTGGAGTATATGAGTGATTTTAGTATGATCATGTGACTAGATAGTTTGGGGTACCATAGAATGTGCCCTTAGTAGCATGGGTGTGGGTGAGGAATACACGAGCATCTATGAGGGCAAGAACTTGTGTAAGGCCTACTAAGGTCGAGCTTGCATCATTACCTTTGGATGCAAGGGATATAACCATAGCTATTCTAGATGTGGATGATGTTGAATGTATAAATTCATTTATTACATGGTGGGCTAGGTATCATTGGGCTACATTATACCCTATTGAGGTAGGAGATGCTCCAGAATATGAGGATCTTGAGTCGATCCAAATGATGGGAGGTAAGTAGTGATTACATTTGAATTGTGTATAATTTTTTGATTTAGTTTGATTTCAAAGTATGTAGATAATGTAGTGTCATAATTTTTATGTCGGTGAAGTGGGAGGTGCATAGGATGAAACATAGGCTAGGGTAGGAAGTGGATATGATGATTGCTAGGAGACCATAATTGAGTCAACACTGTAAGAGCTCATATGACATGTCCCTAATGATGTGATGGAGGAGGGATTGACAAAGTGAGTGCAAATCATATTTGGTATGCATACTCATCTGTTTGATAGGGATACTTTAGTGATAACTACATATGTTAGGGTAATAGGGGAGAGAGATGAGTTGAGAGCTAAGCTGGATAGGCATAGGATGCCTCCACTTGATTTTGGGTCTATTAGCATGAGGATCATGGATGAGTATAGAAACCTTCAGAGGTGATATGTGGACTTACATGAGGAGCATGGTTGGCTATTAGAATGATAGAGTCATTATAAGAGGTATGCGACATCTTGAGGAGGTGTGTGGGGTAGATTATGAGACTAGTACTGGTGGGAAGAGTGAGATTGAGAGTGAGGGCTTGACACCCATTTATGATTGATTATAATTGATACCGGTGTATATGTTTTAAAAACTCATTATATATATGGATAATGGTTTGATTTTGACTCATGTGTATTATGTTATGCAATTTGGAGTATATTGGTATATTTGTTGTAAATGGTTGGTTAGAAATAACTGATTTAGCATTGATGTTAGGGTTGCATAAGTTTTGGAAAAATAGTATTTTTTATGTGATTTGATTTTTGTTGATAGGTTCATGTGTGATGCTAGTTTTGATTTTGAATCATATGCGAGTAATTTTTGTTTTGTTTTGTAATTTGTAAATTGATTTGATAAAGTGAGTTGGTTTAAGATTGGTAAAATAAGTTATTGGTAGGATCGAGATTTGGATGATTTTGTTTGGCTAGGGATGGTTATTTGGAATTAGGAATGTTAGTTATTAGTAGAAGGGGATGTAAGATATCACTTTATGGGTATTATCCCCCTGACTACTATATCACTATTTGAATCCTGATGGCCAACTAAATAATTTCCCATACTATTCACGCTATATAAGAACATGCCCTTTATTTTATACTATCTATGGTGCATTAATTGTAGCTATACGTGGAGACTCTGTAAGATGCAATCTCAATGGATACACAACTAAAACTATGTGATGTGAAGGAAGCTCATCTATCCATAATCATAGTGGATTGCTATGTGAAATAACACCCTATGGCCTATGCTATAATGCATATAACTGAGCAATAGATTGAGATGGAACTATAACTTATGATGGGGGCTTGTCTAATCTCATTCATAGTAGGTTTCTACGTGTAATAGGTCCCTAAAAACTTGGTTATATTGAATATCTATCTAGAGCAGTACTCTAAAATGTGGGTTTATCTAATCTTAACCATAGTGGGTTGCTACATGAGATAGGACCCTAAAAACTCTATTTTAGTGCCTGTGACTGTGCTAGATATGTATATAGAACTGCACTATGTACTCCTTAGACTATACTACTATATGTAGGTTTTTCTTATTGTATTAGTCTCTAAACCCTTTGAGTAGGTGGGATAGGAGATATCTTGTGAGGCTCTATCCTAGAAATTACATGAATCTCATGATGAGTAATCAATGATTCCTATGAAGGAATGTCTTGGGATGTTTCAATCATGGAGGAATGAGTTTTGGGAATTCATGATGGAGGAGATCTTGGTGCCCCCTATGTGAATGATATGATGTTATTATCAACACATCTATTAATACAGTCCCTGAGTCCATAATAGTCATTATCTCTTTGTCCACAAATACAATGATAGTTACAAAAGGGCTGATGTGGCTGCCTATGCAGGAGATGTGGATCTTGATGATGAGTAGAAGGAAATATGATTAACCTCCTATCTAATGGTGCTAATAATATGACATATGGGCTACCTCACTCTGAATCAAATTTTAGTGGTGCCCTACTACTATTATCTATAGTGCATATTGTAGGTGGTGCTCTAAAAATTGGTGATTTATTCTTAATTGGTTACTTTTATGGCTATGGTCTCCTATATTGTTTTGGACATGGTGGATAATGAATACTAAGAGTTGTAGAAGGAGATAATGCTATGAAATCTAGAGTAATTCAGATCAACTAAATTTGACTCAATCAATCCCAATTTCATCTCCAAAGCATAAGTTCCCAAAAGAGGATTCTATCTGATATAATATATTCTTTAGGAGGGGTTGGTAAAGCCCTTTAATAAAGATATGATAAATCTCCAAATCTATTGGTTTATATATCAATCTTAAGATGTGAATTTTGAATCGTAAGATATAATCACTAACTGGCTCTGAAGTATCCTGATGCAATGTGATAAGTTTCTCATATGTAACATGAGGGCCCATGTTTTTTATGTAATATCTAAGAAATGCCTCCTCTAAGTCATCATATGTATGCAAGGAACCAACAAGGAGTAGATAAAAGAATCAATTCTATGCATTACCCACTAATGTCTGCAAGAACAATTTTAGTAGGATCAAAGGACTCGCATGAGATGACAAAGCCTTTTAAAAGGCTTTAAGGTGTATGAATGGATCTCCAGTTCTATCAAATTGAGGCAATGATGGTATTTAGAAATTCTTAGGCACTGAAGCTTTGACAAATGTCTTTGGCATCCATGTAAGTCATTGGCATCCATGTAAGACTTATAAGCCTTGTTTTACAAAGTAAAGAGATGCACTTGGTGTTGCAATTCACCAACTGCATGCATCAAACAAAATAATCTCTTGGGATGGTATATTAGTATCTTGAAGTGGTTCATTTAAACATTTAATTTGATCATTTGTTTTAGCCATGGGAATTATACATTTATTAATTAGATCATAGAGAGGGGGTGTACTCACTTGAACCTTTTGAGGAATGGTAACTTGGACCTTAGTAGAGGGATGTGGGCTACCATTCTCTTTGGGTGAAGAGTGAGAAATAGTTGCTACTATAGTAGGGGGTGGCTTAGGAGATTCATTGGTATCTTTAGTATTTAGTGAATTATATTCTAATTGAATAGAAGATATGATGTTATCATTGACATGTGCATCATTTGAAATAGAATCATGCATAGAATTAGAAGCAACATTTTGTAATGCATTATGTTTGAGAGGAGTTAGAAAAGAGTTACAAGCATGAGATGCATTTTCTTCTTCATTATATACATAATTGTCATCATTATTCCATGCATTATCATAGTCAAACTTTTATTCATTTAAAAGAGGTAAGTAGAAGTATCACTTTCATATTCACTCTCATTTTCATATTCATTTGCATGTTCACTATCATACTCATTATCACTATCATTATCGCTAGGGAGACGGGTAACAGAAGATGTTAATTCTTTTCTAATACGTAATAAATTGTCATGCGAAATTGGAATATTATGTGCATCTATGTTATCCTTGAATGGAGTGTATGCATTATTTTCATTTATAATGTGAGGAGTAAGAGTAATAAAGTTATCATTTAGACATTATTTTAACATTTTTTGAGATGAAAAAGTAGAGTTAAACACATGAGATTGATCATTTGGACTATGCATTGAAAATTTGATTCTATTGCATTGATATTGTTGTAATTTGAACATATAAGTAGCAAAAGAGAGAAAGAGAGACTAGGTTAAAATGCAAACAAATTATCACCAATGAGAGGTTAACTTGGAAATGCATGACTAATTTGTTCATTTGATGCATTGTGCATAGGAGAATGGGGTGAAAAGTACCTTTCCCCTTTATAAAAATTATTTTCTTTAGAAGAGGGAAGAAAAGAGATAGGTTTAAGAGAAGAAGATGCATCTACTTTTTCTTCACTATCACTTTCATGTGCATCATCATATTACTCATTATAATAATAGTAATTGTCTTCATTGTAATTGAAATTATTTTCCACATTTTTGGATAATGTACAATTTTGTAAATTTGTCCATTCATTGTTATAATTATGATAATTTTTTTGAAATTTATCTATACGATGAGAGGGAAGAAGTGCCCTAGTGGCCATTTTATTGCTTTCACCAAAGAACATATGTAAAAGTACTATTAAGCAAATAAATGCAAAAATAACTAATAACATAGATATTTTTAAAATATTTTCAACACTCCAAACAATTTACAAAAATTCCAAAATTTTTATCTAAAAATTGTAAGGGAGGAAGGCTTGGGCTTTGAGGACCTAGTTTGGAAATCTAGGGTTTTGGTTTGGGGGTTTAGAAAATTTTAAAATTATTGCAATAATTTAAATTCTAAAATAAATTTGAATAAAATAAATGCATAAAAATTTATAAAAAAATATAAAATTGAATTTTTTCACAACAATATGAAGGAAAAACCCTAAGGGTACCTAGGGTTGAAAATTTGTTCAAAGTAAGTCGAGTTCACCAAATGTTTTATTATTTTTGGAAATATAGGCTTTAGTTTCTAAATAATAAAGGGTTTATATTAAGGGGTGAAATATAATAAAATGTATTAAAATGTAGATTTATATTAATTTGATCAAATTAATTACATTGGGAAGAGAAATAACTTATTTAGAAAAATAGGTTGAGATGACTATTTCAAAGGCTAAAAACTACTGTGCAGGACTAGGAAAATGTCGAAAACCCTGAATCTATATTTAATTCAATTAAAAGATAATAACACCAAAAATAATACACTTTGGTGTCTAGCATTGTAGTCTAGTTCTGGTGTTATTGTCAAAGCCAAATTTTGTATCTAGATTTTGGTGCGGTCTAGTTTTTGGGTCTTGAAGGTATCTTTATTTCTCTATGATCACCTGTATGTGCAAATGTATAACCTATTTTCTTCCAAAACCCTAGGTCTACCTACACAGATGAAACAAAAAACATATCAAAAGCAAAAGGGGGAAAAATTGGGTTAGGGGAAGTATGATCACACGATCTAGAACCCCTATTATCCTGGTCGTGACCTACATTAACCCTCAAACTAGAGTCTCAAATCAAATGTAGTTCTCCCTTATGGAATGTAGATAATCAATGCACATGATAGATAAAAGAATTAACTTTTTCCTAGGCCCTTACTTGATCAAGCATGCAAATCTATGTGTGATTTAGAATTCTGAGCTATACTATTAACTAATTTTAATTATTTAATATGCCTAAGTAGTAAGTGCTAGATATAAAATGCCTTGTGAAGTCCTTTATATATGAGTCTCTTTATTTTGAATTTTAGAGCCTTATTTTCATTAGCCTACATTAGAAAGGTAAGCAAAACTTGAGGGAGGGGTTAAGAAAGGTTAGGGACCTGTTAAGTAAAAAAAATGACCATTGGACAATAATGCCAAATAGGACAAGAGCACCAGCTATTATAGTCCTACATAATTCTATTGTTTGGGACTCAAAAAAATAGGTTGGGACTGACATAGGCTAAGTCTAGGGGTCTCCAGGGGTATAGATTAGTTGATTGAGATGATAGAGAGGTGATAAAAACAAGAAATAAGACCATGACCAAGACCAAGACAAGCAACACAAAAACATGGCTAGTATGAAGAAGACTCATATTCTCTAGTCAAAGTCTCTTATGAAAATGATTGTGAAAAGACATGATATGTGTGGTTGCTTGACCAATTTAGGGTTTATACAATTATAATGAGTAATATGTTCTTTACCATGTTGGGATGCCCTTGGATTTACAAGTTTTGGGTAGTATCATCGATAATGATTTAATGTCTCAAGTATATACATTACAACTAGGTAGTTAAAGTATATGAGTATCTTATTTAGCTAGTGGTATCTCCTCCTCCACCCCTACCACCACTGCAATTGGTTATTATGTGAGGATCATTATATAGAGGCCTTTTTTACCCCTATTCATGACCATTATTTAGAGGTAGTTATTGTAGCCATCTAAGATTTATCTATACATATAATTCAAAGGAGAGTAATTAAGTCTCCTAAGCAACCAATTTCACAACATTTATCACATCAAAGAGATATTCAAGATTCCCAAATGCCTTTATCTAGCTATAATACATACTAGATTAGTCCTACAAATAGCTCAATGTGTTTCATAATGAATACATGCACCCATGTACTCTCCTAATAAATAATGAACCCTATAGAGTCATATCCCTTCTAAAATTACCCATCAAACACTTTCTTTAATCTATTTTAAATTTAAGTGAATCAAATTAATAGATCTAAACTATTGAAATTAAAATTGAGGAATATATTTGATAATAAAATACAAAATCCTACAAAATTTTTAAAAATTAAAAATTTGTTAAAAATAGTAAATGAGCCTAATGATGTGCAAACCTCCCTAAAATAGATCTTATGTCAATTTTATAGGGTTAATGAAACTAAAGACTAATTGAAAGGACATGTGTACCATGTCATGATAGAATGTAATAATTTAAATTATGATTAGACAATTCCATAAAAAAGAGAATATGAGCATAATGCACCCTTGTTTATTGAATGCGATCATGTCCTAGTTGACTGTGCAACTGATTTATTGATCTAGGTTTGTGAGACTATGTGCAAGGGTTGAATGATTAATTTTGTGTATTGATATGCCACAAGAAAGACCTATAAAATAAAAACCTTTTTTCCTACATAATGTACATAATAAATATCAAATACAAAATGAGGTAATAGGGTTAAGGGAATAACTAAGTTACCCTTAGAAAACCCTACATAAAATGAGTATTGCCTACATATCTCAAATGGGCCTCAGGCGAATGTAGTTCTCCCTTCTAGGGTGATTATGTGATCCATGATTGTGTAACTATATGATTGTAGCTATAAGATTGACTAAAATACTTGATAATGGTTATCTTTGACTTGCAATAAACAATATTAAAACTTGGCCTATGGTTGTTAGAATACAACTAAATTGAAATTATAAGAAATAGTGTTCTTTTGCTTAGTGTGCAACATAATTTATTAGATCTCATCCTACTCTTTACAAATTACGTTAGAATTAGGTAACGAAATAAACTAATGATTAGTTAATTTTCTAATTTTAAT